>JAODKM010000008.1:1934172-1946059 GCA_026780845.1 Petrocephalus sullivani | reverse complement strand
TTAGTAATAAAAGCCAGGGGGCGGGGGAAAGAGTTTGGGCGTCACAGGCATGTGCCCGGTAGGGTATGCCGGGCCGGGCCAGCGGGGGGCAGCCCCCCCACAGGGGGGAGAAGGGGGGGGGGGGTGCGTGGGGTGGGCTGGGCACGCGTGCGGATCTGAGGATGAGGCAGTAGGCTCAGGAAGAACTTGGACGTACGTCGTCGGTGCCGCTAATCTGAGTGCACGCCATCCGCATCCCCACCGAGGGCATGTGCCGTCTGGATGTAAGGCCGAGCAGCTGGAACGGCGCGTCTGTGCTCCTGCAGGAGGATTCTCCGTGAGTCCTGCCATGTCTGTCTCACAGCTGGCGTAGGCGACGATCACAGAGCCCAGAGGTTTTGCGCTACAGGGCTAGTGAGGGCCTGGAATAACATCCCTTCAGTGTGCAGTCCTCTCTAACACGCTGGAGTATCTGTTTCCGCAAACCCCTGATGGCTTCAAGTCCTGCAGTTAAAGACAAACAACAGTCAGACCTCAGCAAGCAGGCGGCCAGTTTCCCACTGCAATTTGTGTCTATCTGATATTGTTTCACTGAAACTCTGCCGTCTTAACAAAGGAAAAGAGAAAATATAGCACTCATTTGTATTGAAATACTACCTGGCCAGGCTAATTATAGGAGAATATCTAGCGTAGGTTGCAGTGGTGGCAGACTGGTTTCCCACCTTTTCAGCCACCCCGAGCCCCTCCAGCGAGGGCCTGCCTTCTTCGACGGGGGGCCCCTGTTCAGGCACGTGTGAAAAGTCGACGGGCTCACTGCCACCACAAATGTGCTGCTGCCGTTTCACGCCTGTCCCACATCCTTCATAGAAAAAAATCGTTAGCCCGCATTGCCGAGAGCCAACGAGTTTGCTTCAGTCCGCCGTATCCGTCATTGGATCCTTAATTGTGCGTTTGCCTTCTCGTAAAGTGCACGTTGATGTTTGCACGCGCGTTCCCCCATGCCGAAACGCTCACAGTCCTGCTGGGCTTTGTTTAATCAGATAACCCGCCGCTGGGGCCCGCGGCGCGTGCGCCATCCGCGGCATCTCCTGTCGCTTCCACGTCTCTGCATAATAACCCGTGGCGCCGCGCGGTGCCTCCGCGAGGAAGCGGCTTAGCCGGAGACGGCGGCGAGCGAGCGGCGTCCCCACCGGCGCGCCCCTTTGATAAGCGCGCAGCGCGCCGTCCTGCGATAATGCACCGCGGCCGGGGGTCCCGCTCGTGTGCTCGGCAAATCTGCGCGCCTTTCTGCTGCTCCTTTCAAGTGGCGTGAAGGACACAAAAAAGCAGCAGAATCGATATTCTGCGCTGATGAACGGCGGCTATTCATGGAAGGTTCCGGTATAAAAAGGCCTGTATTCCCTTACAGGTGCACGTCCTCCCGCAGCCGTGTGCCGGCCCCTGTTTGTGCGGCCCGCTCGCGCCTGGCATCTTAGCTCCTCTCCGTATTTATCCGGAGCCAGCGCTCAGCTGCTCTAGATTAGAGCTAATCTGAGTTGACAGGAACGAGGAGTTTAAATCTCAGATTGTCTCCTACTCCTCCGGTGCCGGTGAACTGCATTTAATGGGGCTTTTTGGAGAGTGACATCCTCCGTATTCATTTGCATTAAAACTGAAAAATGGATATTGAGGGAGAATTATGAACCAGTTATTGCAAGCAGCGATTACTTCTTATTTGATTTATATTGTTTTCCGGCCTTTTTATTTAATAATTATTTTAATTGTAATTTGACAACAACAGCAACAACAACAACAACAATAACAAAAATAATAATAATAGTAATACCACCATCGGAAGTGTTAGTGTCTGCCACCCCCCTCTGCTCAGTGGGGTCTCCGCTGGCCCCCAGGCCGCTGTTCACTCCTCAGAGGTCATTATCACTTCAGACAGGATGCATGGCCTTTATAGCAGGTGGCATCCTCCCACACTGCAGTCAGTGCTTGGCGCTATTCTGCCTGGAAAATCATTTAATCCAAAGTGACTTATCTCACACTTCACAGAGCTGACAGTTTTTTTTTTCTTGTTTCTTTTTTTTACCGCAGCAGTTGGGGTTAAGTGCTTCACTTGGGGGTGTAACAGCGGGACTCCTACGAGCAGTGTTAAGGTCATGTTCCCAGTTCCACCACTTGGGTTTCTCTAATCCTTCAGTCTGTGTTTCTTCCCTTACCCCCCTCCGTCGGTGCCACACCACGTTAAAATACCATTATCAGGCCCCCCCCTGAACACACCCTCCCCAAAGGATCACTGACAATTGCAGGCAACACAAAGAGTTCAGGACGGCTTTTCATTTCTGCTGGGGGATAAAATGATTTTCCATTTTAATTTCGTCCCCACTGCTAATTCATAATCTCCTTTTAATGAAAAAATAGTTGTAGTTTAGTTTATATTTTTGAGCCTGTTTTTAAAAAAATAATACATGCCCAATGTATTTATTACTCAGTGAACACACGCAGACTCACGCCCGCACGCACACACACACACACACACACACACACTGCTCAAAACACAAGCTCTTATGAATTTGCAGAACCACATCCAGCAGTGTGCCTATTTTTGCGCGGTATGGCTTTGCGTGTCTGTGTTCATGTACCCGCGTGTTTATGTTC
Source organism: Petrocephalus sullivani (assembly GCA_026780845.1). Classification (NCBI taxonomy): domain Eukaryota; kingdom Metazoa; phylum Chordata; class Actinopteri; order Osteoglossiformes; family Mormyridae; genus Petrocephalus; species Petrocephalus sullivani. Next base: position 1,943,434 of record JAODKM010000008.1, on the reverse strand, counting down.
ATGTGTATGTATTAATATCTGGCCCCCTTCTGTCACGCTGGGCACCCTAGTCACGCTTAGCATTGCTGCTAAAGAGCTTTATGAGATGGGGATGTCAGGCCGGTCTCGTAGTGCGCTGGGGCAGGCCGTCATCCAGAGGTATCAGGCTCGGGGAGGGCCCGCCACAGCAATGCTGATCGGGACTCAGGGGAGGCGGGCCGCGGGCCGGGGGGGCCAGGCTGACAGTGGTAGGAGAAAAGCTTAATAGGGCCATGGCCAGGCGAGGGCCTCGCGGGGGAAACTTTCCTGTTTCTCCTGCACTTTTCATCTTCAGTTGGTAGCAGATCTGCTACATCATAATGCATGTGATAGTACTGTTTTGCTCCCAAGTTTCCATGGGAACGGCAGTGGGCGTGGTAATGTCATTCGTGAATATTCCACGTCTCGACCCTGATTAGCGTTAATCTGCAGAGATAAGACCCATTTTTCGCGTTGTGAAGGGACAGAAAAATTCTTTCCTGCTGAACAACAAATATCGTGTAATAAGACTAATCACATTTTCACACTTGTTTTCATCAGCTGTTGTACAAATATGGTATGAATGCATGAAAATGAGAATTTTGCCTGGAGTGGCCCTTTTAAGTCGCTCGTTTTATGAGTGTATTTTTCTCCACTGCTTCAAGTCAGTGTAGAAAAACGGTAATGTACTTTTGTTTTAGTAACATAGAGTCTATACCCCATTTAGATGTTTGTATGGCTTTGATTTATTTAAAATGAATGCTTATCTGATTAAATGAATACAGTGAATGCTTTCAATCGGTTTAAATGTCCACTCGCGTCAAATCAAACAGCTCTTGATTATATCACAGGCACATATCAGGTTTGTTGAGTGTTTGGAGGAATTACCTTCTGTGTAAATAAAATGGTGAGAAATCACTTTGTGATTGAGCCCGCACATTTAGCAAGTGTAGTTTGCGGATAATTCCTGCGAATCAGCTGTGAAAGTGCTCCCCAGCTGACATCTCTGCCTTTTTATTCTTCCGAACCAACGATAAAAGCAGCAATGAAGTCAGAGGGCCGCTTATGGGAGGTATCAAAGCCACCTGCGAGCACGGCTTCTTGTATGTGGTTAATGTGCTGCCTTTGCTTTGACCACAGATCAGATTGATGGCTTACTAAGACCCCATGAGCAAAGAGCTATTTGGATGAGAGGCAGAGCAGGCCAAGAGCTGCAGCAGGCCCCCGGGCGGACTCTGTCCCCCCAGGGTGGCTCCAGAGCCAGGCCGCAGGGTCGCATTATACAAGCCGGGTCAGGGAGCCAGAGATGGCGGGCTGGGATTCTGCTCTGGGTCAGTGTGTTAAAGCAGGGGTTCAAAGCCCAGTCCTCGGGGACCCCCAGATTGTCCACGTGGACTGACTTGGAGGGAGCAAAAATGTGGACTGACTGGGAGGGAGCAAAAATGTGGACTGTCTGGGGATCCTTGAGAACCGGGTCGGGAAACACTGTGTTAAAAAAATACCTTTGCAAGAGAAGAGAGTTTACGAAAGGAAGGAAACCAGTAAATCATGAGGGGATCCAAGCAACATTGAGAAAGCAATTTTCTCACTGATGCCTCTGCATTGCTGGGGGCGGGGCTCGTACCCTGGACCCTGACCCAGCTACTATTAAACCTGTTTGAGTATTATTTTAGCCAGCATGCCTCACTGGGGGTTCCCTGCTCGCTTTCTTTGCTGTAGGTGGTACATGACCCTGCTCTGTGGCACACCGCTATTAGCTAGCTTCTATCCCATCATTTCTGCTGATAGATTGAAGCTGAGATCCTTGCTGATGTTCAGAGCCACTTGGGTTGCTAGATTTGTGTTTAACTGGGTGTACATTTAAAAAAAAAAAAAGATTTTGTAAACTCAACCTTCATCTCCAAATCCAGAGCAGCTGGACGGCGCCGGCCCGGTATCTGGCTCCCGACCCCCGCCGCCCCGCCGACTCCCCGAGTTGTCATTGCGGCGCTGAAACTGCCGCCAAGATCCATGGACCCGTGCTCTCTGTGTGGTGGGGAAGCTCCCGGTGCATTCGCACCTCGTGGCGTCTGCTTTTGAGTGTCCTTCAGAAGACACCACCTCCAGCCGAACAGATTAATTTCCAGCGGCTGACGGCAGAGCCGCGGTTGAGTCTGCGCTCACCCGCTCGCCTCGCCGCGAGCCCCCACTAATGAAAAGCTTTATGTGGCTCTTTCGTGCCGTCATTGCCAAGAACAATGTGTCCAGGCTGATATAATACTCATTTAACGTCCCCCTTCTTGGTGGCACTGAATCGTGGTCCTTTCCCCTTCAGAGGGCACCTGTAACTGGCCCTCATGCGTTTTCCCATTTTCCCCAACACCATTAGGATGACGATGAAGATCCTCAGCCGAATGGTGCAGAAGGCAGGGCCCTTGCTGTGGGGTTCACTTGGTGGACCTGGCCTGACTATGAAGCCACCATGACCGCATCTCTGTCTGTCGTTTTGTCCTTTAGCTGTGTGTGGAATATACAGTACTGTGCAAAAGTCTAAGTCATTGAAAGAAATGGTGTTTGTCAAAGTGTGTCAGGTTAGCCATTTTCTTACCTCTACTAAAGTCACCCCGCGAATTGCAGTAACCATCAAGTACACCTTGTCTTCTTGACTCAGCCATTAGTCTGCCATGTTTGGCTAATTGATACCTGATTGAGTTACTTAGCTAAGTGTTAGTTAATTAAGAGGACTGGTGGTGAAATTTAACACATATATGGAATGAATGTGGTGCCCCTGAGTAGAGGTTTGGGAACCAAAGATACCAGGTACTTTTTGCAGAATAGAAGGAATTCTTGTTTTAATTGTATTACTGATAATTTGAACATATTCTAATGTTATTTTTTCAGAGCAAATATACACATATACCAGCTTTCAACGTTTTCTTTGACTGCCTAAGACTTTTGCATAGTACTATATATAGATAGAGCCTCTGCATTTAGTTTACTTGGTCTCAGTCTAATAATGCAGAGTGAAAGTTTACTCGGATGCGTTCAGACTTGTCCTTGTGTGCCTAGTGGTTGGTTAATCCTTCCCCTGCCTGCGCAGACAGTACCTACAGTAAGGCGAAGAAGAATCAGCCCCCTCTAATTCTCTTATGGTTCTGCAAGGTCGGAAGAGGCCTTTCCACTGGGCGGCCTACCACCAACCCTACCTGAAGGTGGGCCTTTTGTTAATATGGACATCTAGGCTGGACCACATACACTTTTACAGGCCAAAGTCTTGTTAGCTCATTATTGTTAAGAATAAAACTGTTCTATTAGAGGAAAGACTTTATCAACTCTTTGCAAGACATTGTACTGTACAGTCTAAACAATTATATCTTGGAAATTTATTTTTACTTTAACTTTTTTTTTTTGTTTTTATTTAATTACACAGCTCAGTGCTGAAAATATTAAGAACATAACAAAGAAAATGTTATCACATAAATGGAATTTGCAAGACAAAGGAATCCATATTATGTTAATTAAAAGTGAAATGCGCCATATGGCAGAGGAGAGAAGTTGGGCCTCTTTAAGTACAATCAGAGTAAAAGCTTAAAGTGAACAAAAAGCATGCATCTGTGTGTGTGTGTGCGTGCGTGTGTGTGTGTGTGTGTGTGTGTGTGCGCTAGTGTGTGCATGTGTAGATTTTCCTCCCCAGACCGACTCCCCTCACCCCCCACCATACCTACTTCCTGAAATGTAACCTTGTGCCCTAGTCAAGAAGATTCCTTCACTCAAGTCAGTTCACAATCTTTCACAGTATTAATGTTTGCGACGTACTGGAGGGCGACCCACAGACATTTGTCAGTGGATGATTACCATGACTATTACCATGATTATTATTATTATTTTTTTATTAAGAGCATATGCCATCTGGATCCAATTAATTCGCCTAAACCTCAAATTCAGCTAAACCTTTGATCAGTGTGTTTTTTTCACACAACAGAGCGCAGTGCAGAGTGGGGGAGTCAGGCAGAGTGGGGGGGTCAGGTCATTGCAGCCCACTTTCACCTGGGAAGAGCCCCCACAACTCTCGGGCAGTCATCACTTCCTCCTGACCCCCCCACGCTGCTCCGACCTCCGTCCCCACCACGCACAGGAACAGCCGGCACGTGGCTGTACCCTGGAGATTCATTCCTGCAGCAGGAAGCCGTTATATAGTTACAGTTATTTTTATTGTCTGTCTGGGTATAGTTTTTACTGGGAGCGCAGAATAAATCAATATTGTCATAAAAGAGCACGTCACCTCCTGCCCTTTGCCAGGGGACACTGCTCGCTGCCGCGGCAACCTGTCTGCATGTTGCTGTGTGGGTATGTGGCCCATCCGCGCACAGACATGATCCATCAGAGTACGTGTTGGTGTATGTAATCTACACAAGCCGGCGTTCTCATACTGACAAGCCCGTGCGCTGTCAGACACACTGATGTCGGGGAAGCGGAATACGGCTTGCAGGAAATGTAGCTCAGCAACCCAGGCCCATGTTCTCCGGCAGAGTTCCCACCTGGGCCTCGTGGACCACACTCAGAAGGTCCTCTGCTCACCCCGCCACGGTGAGAGAATCAGGCCTCATTTCACATCTGGCTCCCTTTGGACATGACGCAGCAGCTCTGCACCGCATGTAAGCCGACTATTCGGAGTAATAAACACACAAATTAGCGGCGCCTTCCTTGGGGCTGCAGCCAGCCTCGCAACTCCCCTTCCACTTTGCCCCCAAACTGAGATCCTCCCGAAACGTGGGCATCGGGTCACCTCAGCATTTCCCTTTCCTTAGAGCCGAGATCCTCCCGAAACGTGGGCATCGGGTCACCTCAGCATTTCCCTTTCCCTAGAGCCGAGATCCTCCCGTAACGTGGGCATCGGGTCACCTCAGCATTTCCCTTTCCTTAGAGCCGAGATCCTCCCGTAACGTGGGCATCGGGTCACCTCAGCATTTCCCTTTCCTTAGAGCCGAAATCCTCCCGTAACGTGGGCATCGGGTCACCTCAGCATTTCCCTTTCCCTAGAGCCGAGATCCTCCCATAACGTGGGCATCGGGTCGCCTCAGCACTTCTCTCTGCCATGGCTGTCTCGCATCTATGCCCTGTGGCACCAGGCCTGGGCCAGCCCATGTGTGCTGTTAGCGTAGTTATTTGGGAGCAGCGTGATAGGCCGCCCAGAGCCCCTGCGATTTGTCGAAAGGTATGCTGTAGCCATACTGCACATGCTGCATTCACAAAGTCATGATGTGACTTAAATCTTTTTAAACATCTTCCAAACCGCTGTACGGTCAGCAGTTTGTGGTCAACCTGGCACACGTGGTAGCAGCCTAACATGGGGAATGTCACATGGCTCTCTGTGGCCGACCACTGGCTGTGTTCAAGGTGGGACGAGTTTTGGCTCACGAACGCAACACAAGTGTTTGTCTTGTATTTTGTTTGGATGCTTATGGTTAAGACGAGGGCTGGCACTAGGGTTTTGTCCATAGAAATGATTGGAGATTCCCCACAAAGATATATATATATATCTGATCTCTGTGTGTCTGTAAACGGTCCCCTACCCTTCTGTCTTGGTAAACACGCCATTTGGGGATGTCCCTACGATGTAAAATGTCTTTTTTAACTAGCATTTTTTTTTTATTTATTTAGTGACAGGACATTTTCTTTGTGACTCATCATTATGCATGTTTTTGCATTTTATAAAAATGCGATCTGGCGTGGAGTTAAACGGTCGCATGTGCGCAAGGGCCTGTGAGGGATGGCTGAGATGTCATCCCTTTATAATTATCATTGATCCTCTGATCGTTCTGTTTGCCGCGCATGTCCGCCAGCATCGCAGATGTTCCGTATTCCAGGAGGGGATGTGATGCTCAGCGGCGGGCTTTACTGGGGCTTTGGCACAGGAGCTTGGGCAGCCACGCAGCTCTGCGCGTTAGAAACCTCCTGCTAATAAGTTAAGTGTTCCCTGTCTGCGTGACGATTCTGCTCGTTTAACAGCTAAAGTACGGTCGTCTTCACACTCTCGAATATGACTAACATCTGCTTATTTCTGGCAAAGCTAATTTTTTTCCATATGTTGATTGACGACACATGATATAAGGCATTCAGATGCATGTTGGGCTCTGAAATCACACATTTACCGTCAGCAGCATCGCTCGTATAAGGGTGAGCCATAGTAAGCGGAGGGAGAAAATGCTTAAATACAGCTAAGAAATTGTTTCAAGCTCTTTTGAGACTAATTCCCACAAATGATATTCATTAGATAAAATAACTGTACTTATAAGGTCATATGTATATGTGGCATTCATTTAATTCTTGGGCTACTTGCGTATACATTGCAGTAAGTACCTGAGAGCAGATCTGATCATTTTGAATGCGCTGTCCACACTGCCATATTATTGCTGTGTCACTGCTGTTATTTCTATGTCAGACAGGCCTTTAAAATTGTGTGCTGTTAAAGAAATGAATGAGCACGTTTCAGGACGGGGCTCTGTGGGGTGAGTGTGTGTGCACACGTCTCCTTCGCCTGTCCGCTGCCTGTGCCGGTGTCCTCCGGGGGAGACGCGGACACGCTGAATGTTCACACTTCTGCTAGGGAGGCCTGTTTCCAAACAAACGTGACCCAGCCTGCTGCTTTCACTCCCTGGGTTTGGACGGTAAATATACCCCACCCATCCTGGTTTACTGTATCGCTTAGAGTTTGTACAAAACACAGGGCCCTCAGTGTGGCTGTAAACAAAGGCAGCAAGCATACACACACACACACACACACACAAACAGACACAGACACACAGGGAGCATTTCTTTTTTATTTATGGTCTTTATAATTTAAAATATTTTAAATAATAATACATCAGCAGCAGTAACGTATTTATAATTTTAAATATGTTTAATAATAATACATCAGCAGCAGTAACATTTATAATTGCCCTGCTGCTTTTAAGGTTGAAATCATGTTTTGCTTTGTTGTTTCTCGTATCAGTAGTAAAATTTTACACCCGACACACTTTTGCGTTAGTGAACATAAGTGCAGCACTTGTGAGCAGCTATGCTGTGATGATGGCCACGTGCTCCGGCTACGTCAGGCATCTCGGCGGACACTGTCCTCCTCAGACGTCCCTCCATCAGGGCATCCCGTGGCTAGAGGGATACTCCGCCGTCCTGCGTGTGCAGGTAAATGCCGGGGGGGGCTGCACACCTGACAGCGGCTCGCTGTACCTGCAAGGGGGGGGGGGGCATGCCGACCTTGGGCCGCCCTCCCGGCCAGCTTGTCCCACCCCCCCACGCCATCGCCACGTTCCTGCTCAGCTGCAGCCATCCCCTGAAGCAGGAGGGTTGCTGGCCAACGCTGTCGGAAGCCCCTCCGTGCTGGGGTGTGGGAGCACCCTGCCGCCCTTCTCTGTGGCTGCCTAAAATAGTAAAAGGAGAAATAACGTGGCGAGCAGGAGGCACCGGGCCCCAATAATTAGATTGTTCCCCATAAATCAGCGAGCCCCCGGGCAGCGGCTCAGCCAGGCCGCCCGCTCGCCGGACGCACCGTGAAGGATGCGTAAATCACAGGTGCGGAATGCGCTCAGGCGACAGCCCCCGCCGCCCCGTGCTGACAGTTATTATCCCGGGCCTTTTAGCGCTGTGTCGGTGCGCTTTAAACGCCCAGCTTCTCCTGACCATCCTCCCTGACCTCCGCGCTATCTGTGTGCTACGCTGACCCGTGTAAGCTGAGCGCCTCATTGGCCTGAGCAGGCATCTGTCTGTGTGATGATTGGCTAATAGCCCGTGGCTGGGTACGGCCTCTCTCTGTGAGGGGAGGGGAGCTATCCTGACCAGGTGCGGGGATAGGGGAGGTGGGCAGCCCCCTCCAGGGTAAAACAGTGTGGCACCGTCCCAGGACGCGTTTAGGCCACCGATCGTAATCACCAGTACACGAAAGTAGCAGAAACGATTCACTGAGAAGCATCTCGCTGCTTTCGGAATGGATGATTAACGCTTTTACTTATCAGAAGAGGGGGGCCCTCCTTGTTTTCATGGGCACCGGCAGAGTAAATAGGACACATAATTAAAAGGACATCAAAATGTGCTGCACAGCAGAGCCAGTAATATATGAAGGGCAGTTAATTTTAAGTGTTCGCCGTCTTGCCTGACATAAAAGCCCCTGGTGATGATGAGCTTTCCTTAGTAATTGTGGTGCAGTTTACACTGGAGTCACCATTTCTAATGAGTGGGAGAGAGGGGAAATAAGTGAGTGTGCAGGGAATCACTGAATCAGGTACTGCGTGTGATGCTCTGTGTTGGGCTGGGCCAGGAATTGGGGTGGTGGGGGGCTGTGTCAAGCTGTCACTCACACGCAACTAGATGGGCCGGCTGAGCAGGCCTGAGGAGGTGGAGGCCTCATCACGTGGGAGGTTGGGCTTCTGGGCCCCTCTGAGAAGCACACACAGGTTTTGCTCCCCCAGGCGAGTCCCCAAGGCCTACCCAGCATGCAGTGCACTCTGTACTCAGCCGTTCAGCCTACGCCGACGGATACGGTGAGGCAGACGCCTGACGAACATGCCTGGCTGCCCGCTGGCACGGCCGGGATCTGGTCTGATCCTCCTGCCCTGCTGGCTGCATTTCAAAAAAGCACGTCAGCTTTATTCGAGAATTGTTTTCATCCCAATCATGAAAAAAAATAAGACTTCCGCGAAGAGTGCTGTACTGAGCGGTGACAGTCGTGGGGAGCTGTGATTTTACAGATGATGGAGCAGAGTGGCGGCACGCGTGCGGGGCGATGTAGCGCCGATAATGGGCACAGAGCAGCATCGTGTAAGAGCGGTTTCGGCATCCCTGCCGCTGCTTTCTTTTTCAGTCATGAGGTCTGAGCCGTTCATTTCAGTCACCTTACTGCTGCTATACTTCAGTTGGTTTTGACACCACATTCATGTTAAATTAGAGACGACAGTAGGAATCCTGTGGATTAGAGCGGGGGCCCCGATGCGGCCCGGGAGGGCTTCTTGTTTTACCTTTTTCTTAAGGCTGGGAGATCTGGCACTCCTCCCTCCTGGCCCCCACCCAAGTCATGGTGCTGCAGCAATGGCAGCTGGGGAATTCGGCCCGGCCCCTGTGCAGGTAGGCCAGTGATTGGTCACCGGGGTAAGCGCAGGGGTGCTGTCCTGCTGCCCGTGACCTCTCGCCCTCCCCCGCGTACGCACCGCCACCTCTAACGCGACCGGACGCCGGACGTGCTGCAGATTGCGGCCCTGCGTGATGGCCTCCGCCCCCCTCCCCCCGTCCTCCC
>JAODKM010000008.1:1920066-1934047 GCA_026780845.1 Petrocephalus sullivani | reverse complement strand
ACACACTTCCGCCCCAGCGCCGACCTTCTCCATCGCATGGTGGGCTGACCCCCCCGGCCTCCGGCGTCCTCCGCATTCCCTGGGCATTAAAAATGCATGGTATGGAAGAACGAAAGAGAGCCCCCCCCTGCAGCCGGCCGGAGATGCGTTTGTCAAGCCGGGCCGGGCCGCTTTCCCCAGCATGCACCTCTTCAGCATTTGCCCTGCCCCCTCCCTTATTACAGTCCCATGATCATTCCTGAAGAGGGCTGTCCCCCGTCAGGGTGTGTGAGCACCTAAGGATCCTCCTCATTCTGTGTGGGGCGGCGAAGCGCAGAGCCAGAGGGCTCGTGCCGTCTACTGCCACTTCAGTCTTGGGTGGTTTCTGTCAGGGGACCGGAGCCGTCTGCTGACGTGTTTGTGGTTACGTCAGCCAATCAGAAGCAGGACGTTTGCCTCTGAGCTGCCGACACGCTGTGCTCCTCCAGGGCTGAGCTCGCTGGGAGGAGATCGCTCTCGCCACGCCAACGCTGCAACTGCGGGAGCATACCAATGCCGGTCCTGCAGAAGCCCGTCTCACAGACCGTCGTGTTTACGTGTAGGGGGGTGGCCATAACACGCAGTGGCAGTGCGTATCCGACGCTTTGAACATGCCTATGAGCCGGGCTGCGCTTTGGATGAGCGTTGGCTGTCGCTGCTCTCGCATGTGTCACGCGTGGTCCGGCGGGATCTGTTTAGCAAGCCTTAATCAGCGGGAGGGCCCCTCCCCTTAAAGGAGCAGGTACCAAATGAGCTGCCTCCCCCCCCTCCCCCATTTGGGCTTTGGCCAATCAGATCTGCCGCATTGTCAAGGAGTCCAAGAACACACGCTGTGCCCGTGCCTGTGATTCGCTGTGGCCCTGTTTTAGTTGATAGTCGTGGCTTTGCATGAGAGCTTTGGTATTGGGAAGTCATATCTCAGGCCCACAGATCTCGGCCTCGTCTAATGCATTTATTATTTCCAAAGAGGATTGTGCTCCGCGCCGCTTGACGATAAATAGCCGACGATATTAAAGTCTGTTTCTGTTCCTTCTTTTTTTTTTTTTGGGCACGGAAATAATGAAAGTGTGCAGATGCACGGCTGTCCCCGCACTGCAGAATCCTGCTCTGCATAATTATGGAGATGCTGAGTTTTGCTATATTAAGTCTTTTTCTAATTAGTGTTACTTGCGGAATAATTTATTTAGAGTGAAACATGCCCGGTGTGGAGAATAGAAGGAGGATGCAGGGAGCGGGTATGCGGGGAGCGGTTATGCTCGGAGTGGGTATGCGGGTTGCGGGTATGCGGGGAGCGAGTATCCTCGGAGCGGGTATGCGGGGAGCTGGTATGCTCTGAGCTGGTATGCGGGGAGCGAGTATCCTCGGAGCGGGTATGCTCTGAGTGGGTATACGGGGAGCGGGTATGCGGGGAGCGGGTATGCAGGGAGCGGGTATGCTCGGAGTGGGTATGCGGGGAGCGGGTATGCTCGGAGTGGGTATGCGGGAAGCGGGTATGCTCGGAGTGGGTATGCTCGGAGCGGGTATGCGGGGAGCGGGTATGCTCTGAGTGGGTATGCGGGGAGCGGGTATGCTCTGAGTGGGTATGCGGGGAGCGGGTATGCTCTGAGTGGGTATGCGGGGAGCGAGTATGTGGGGAGCGGGTATGCGGGGAGCGGGTATGCTCTGAGTGGGTATGCGGGGAGCGAGTATGTGGGGAGCAGGTATGCGGGGAGCAGGTATGCAGGGAGCGGGTATGCTCGGAGTCGGTTTGCTCGGAGCGGGTATGCTCTGAGTGGGTATGCGGGGAGCGAGTATGTGGGGAGCGGGTATGCGGGGAGTGGGTTTGCGGGGAGCGGGTATGCGGGGAGCGGGTATGCTCGGAGCGGTGGACCGGGGGAGGAGTGAGTGCACGGGAAAGCAAATATTTTAAGCATGCAGCCAGTGATGTGCAGGGATAGCACTGGGCCGCCTGCCTTTGGTTTAAAGCACGCAGAGGACTCAGAGCAGGACTCAATCAATAAGTTCATCTCTGCAGCACCCCGGGGATCGTAAAGGACAAGCAGGGAAAACACACGGACACGCAGCAGGGAAATGGTGATGAAATACATAAATCCAATGTTTAATTCTGCCCCACGCGCCGGCTCTGAGCACACGCGCCCTCGGATGGCAGTGGTGGCCCTGGGATTTGTGGAGCAGAGAGCTGCTCTCCAGGCTCATTCTGCATTTGGCTTAATAGCCGTTAGCTCGACTCCGTCAGTAACACGGTCAGTCAAAGGGAAGAAGTGGCAAGCGCCCTGAGAAATCGCACCCGACATCCGCTGCCGTTCCTCGTGGCTGATTTTCCTGACGCAGGCGACTTGGGCTCGGTGCACGGCTGCCTCTCGTCCCCCGGATCCCCGCAGATGAGGTCCGCCCACGTGGCCACCGTCCTGCCCGCCGGCTCGCCTGCCATCCCCAGCGACCCTTGGTGTGCGCTGCGTTCGCCGAGGCTCTCGTGGCGGCTGCGGTTACCCCCCCCCCCTCCACGCCCACTCATAGGGTCTCCTCAGACACCGCAGTTGCAAAATCATTGCATTTCATAGCATTTCTGTGACTAATCTTAAGGATCACATTATCTGAAAGTAAAAGCACCCTTACCAAGTCGCCCATTACCTCCCACATGGAGTGAGATAACACTTTTAGGGTCGTAGTTTCTCAAGAAAATGGGCAGCAGCTGGAGTGTGACGTACCTGCTTTGCCGGGTGTGCTGCGTGTGCAGGGTGTGTCACATGTGCAGGGTGTTTTGTGTGTGCTGGGCGTGCTGGGCGTGCCGTGCCTGCCGCGTGTGCAGGGTGTGTCGCGTGAGCAGGGCGTGCTGAATGTGCCGGGTGTGCCAGGTGTGCAGGCTATGCTGCATGTGCCAGGTGTGCTGTGCAGGGTGTGTTGCGTGTGCAGGGTGTGTTGTGTGTGCAGGGTTTGTCGCGTGTGCAGGGTGCGCCGCATGTGCCGGGTGCGCCGTGTGTGTAGGTTGTGTTGCGCGTGCAGGGTTTGTCGCGTGTGCAGGGTGCGCCGCATGTGCAGGGTGCGCCGCATGTGCAGGGTGCGCCGCATGTGCAGGGTGCGTTGTGTGTGCAGGGTGTGTTGCGTGTGCAGGGTGTGTCGCGTGTGCAGGGTGTGTCGCGTGTGCCGGGTGCACCGCGTGTGCAGGGTGTGTCGCGTGTGAAGTGTGCATCGTGTGTGCAAGGTGTGCCGTGTGTGCAGGGTGCGTCACGTGTGCAGGGTGTGCCGCGTGTGCAGGGTGCGTTGTGTGTGCAGGGTGTGTTGCGTGTGCAGGGTGTGTTGTGTGTACAGGGTGTGCCGCATGTGCAGGGTGTCTCGCGTGTGCAGTGTGCATCATGTGTGCAAGGTGTGCCGCGTGTGCAGGGTGCGTCGCGTGTGCAGGGTGCGCCGCGTGTGCAGGGTGTGCCGCATGTGCAGGGTGCGTCGCGTGTGCAGGGTGTGCCGCGCATGCAGGGTGCTCGGCCTTTGCTGCTGGCCAAGGGTTTGTATCGTTGGCATTCTGATGGAACGATTTCATTGGTGGAGCAGCTAAAAGAGAGTCTGTAGCAGCGTGTGAAGCAGGGAGGTGGAGAGAAGACAAAAACCATTTGCTGGGGTGTCCTGTGAGCTGATGCTGGAAGCTCCCTTTTGCAGGCCGTGGCGGCCAGAGGGTCATGTTTCGGCTGCGGCCGCTCACTAAAGTGCAGTTATAAATGCACACAGAATAGGGAACATGCAGCTCCACTCTGACCTGGGTGGCCAGGCTCATTCACAGCCACTTCCCTCCCTCTTTACCATCCAGCCAAAGCATTGCCTTTACTTGTTTATAGACGAGGGGGGGGGGGGCGGGGGCTGCCCCAACCCCCCCATTATCATAGCAAAAGCCGTAGTCTCCCAGGCCTGGACTTGACTGTACTACAAACAGCAGTAGATCACAGATGAGTTTACAGGCTTTCATGGAATTCAGTAAAAGATGGACAGCCATGGTTAAAGGTAAAAAAATAATAGTTATAATGGTAGGACATTTTACAGAGCACGCCACTCAGCAGGACCCAGACACTGTCTAACATTTAATATGACGTTTACTTGAATGTCTGCGTCGGGCAGAGGACGTCTTACAGAAAAAGGCAGGGTGGCTTCAGCCGCTAATGACACTAACGGCATAACCGTCCCGGTGAACATGCACACAACGCAAAACCGCGGGGAGAAGATACGGTTCTTGGCTTAAAGTGTGAGGCCCGGCTTCCTGCTTCCCCGCCGAAGGCCTTCAGTCTCCTCATGCAGACCGACAGTCTAAGCGGAAGAAAGTCGGCCCCAAACTCCCATCCCTCTTCATACCTTCAATATTCAATGAGAGTGCTAAATGCACACAACATAGGGGAGGAGTGGGCTCGCTCCCATTCCTTAGGGGACATTAAAAAAACAATAAAGGTGGAGAATTTCCCAAGGAGATTCTCCAGCGGTCCACAATGCATCTTTTGTGTGATAGTGCTGATTAGACGATCCCTTTGATGTATAACACACCGTTTGCACAAGCCCGCGTCAGGGCTGTTCCACGGCCGCTCGAAGGGTGGGAGGAAGTGCGCCTGCCGGATCAGGTGCAGGGACTCGGGCCGTCCCACGGCCATATTGCGAATGATCTTTCGTCCGGCAGCCCAGGATACCGTGGCCTCTAGTCCACCCGAGAGGAGACGTTAACTCCATGGACAATGAGACATGGGACCAGACTGTCAGCTTCAGGAAATTGTCATTTTTTTAGAATTAAGTAATATGTTTGTGTAGCTGACATCTTAGCGAGTTCAGAAGTTCCCATTCCCAGCCAGAAGCTTTTGATGAGGGGTGGCATGGCGGCTCTCATTGGTGGCCCACATTGGAGCGTCACTCCTCTAGCCTTTGAATCTACCCCTGTTCTGCATATGACTACATGCTTTTCCTGTGTCACACGGGCATCACCTGGGGGCACCAGCTTCCTCCCGGAGGCCAAAGAAGTGCAGCTAGTCTAACTCGTCTTTAAAATTTGCCTGTAGTGCATGATTTTGTGTGTGTGTGCGTGTGTGTGCCCAGTGATGGACTGGTGTCCTGTTCTGGGTGTACTGCAGTCCAGTGCCCCATGCTACCTGGGACAGGCTGCAGGCCCCCCATGACCCTGACCAGAATAAGCAGCTAGAAGATGGGTGGATGGATGGATGGATGGATGGATGTGCAGACTGGGCTGCCTCCACACGGCGGGAGGGCAGCTCCTTGCTGGCACACGGCACAGCACACCACTGGCCTGCCAGTGTGTCTGCACCAGCATCCGCGGTGAGATGGGCTGTCAGAGCGGAGGGGAGAGAGCAGAGGAAGAGGCCCAGCGGGGGGGGCGCAGCCGCGGGGGGGGTGCAGCCGCGTGACGTCACGCGCGTCAGGCGCATGGGGGTGAGGGCTCTGAAGCCCGACTAACAGAATCCCAAGCAAAGCATGCTGGGAGCTGGCCACCTGCTCCTGTCGGCGCCGTTAACCTTGCACAACGGTGTTTCTACATCCAAAGATATATGGGTAATAAAATAGTGCTGATCGTATATTATCTCTATAAATCATGCCAGCGGGAAGAGGGGGTGACAAACGCGGTGTCCTTACATATGGCAGCGAGTCGCCAGGCCGCGCCGTAGCCCGCCTCGCGCAGAGCTCCTTGTCTCCGGGTGACCTGGCTATGCGCACGCACCCGTCTCTGGCTTACATATACATTACATGGTGGGGACCAAATGTCCCTACAGTCTGATGAAGACCTGTTATTTTGACATTGTGGGGACCATTTTTTCGGTCCCCATTAGGGGAAACAGAATTTTATAAAACTTGAATGAAAAAACTAAAAATGCCCAAAGTCTTATAATTTGTTTAGTTACTTATGGTTAAGGTTAGGGCTGGGTAGGCGTAAGGATTGTCATAGCTGGGATTAGGATTTTCCCATAGAAATTATTGGACCGTCCCCACAAAGATATGAATACAAAGACGTGTGTGTGTGTGTGTATGTGTGTGTGTGTGTGTAGGTGCCTCACATCTGGAATGCTCTGGATTCCGTCCTCCCAAGGAAAAGCAGCCCTTGACTCTGGGTGCTTCTTCTCTCTCCATGGGGGGTGGGGGATAGGTTATCATGCTGGTCGCTCACCTCCCATGTGTCTCTGGCACTCTGCCCCCCTGCGTACCCCAGTGATGTCATGCAGAGCTGGGGGGATGGCGAAATTCGGGACGGCCCACAGCAGCTGCGAGGGCCCGGGGACCCAGCTCAGATCATGTGCGGCACCACAAATCAGCCCAGTGCTACCCATCTCTGCTTTAACTCTCTCCCCTGCTGCCAGGCTTCTTGTATTGCAGGCTCCACATATAGACACCGCGCTGGCAGTGCGGCCCCCCGTGTCGGATTCTGCACCGCTGTACCTTTGCTGGGCTCCTTCGTGCTCAAACCTCATTCCGTGGCCTCGTCTCCATAGCTGCCTGCATAACTATGCGTTCGGGCCTTAGAGCGTACCGGGTACAGCTGCTAGGGCTACTGACTGACGGCGATCGCGACGGGCAATGCTGTTGTGCCGTGAGATGAGGAGGCGGCCCTCTAAGCACGTGCCCGCTAAGTAAAGCGCGTGCCACAGGGGGGACAGTGCCATTTGCACGTTGCCACATGAGCCCGGCGTGAGCGTTGCTCCAAATGTTACAGACTGCGGTACCGTGTTCGCGGAGACGAGCCGCTTCCTATATTTAACTATAAACCTTGAATCTCTCAGCTTGTCTTTCACAGGGAGGACAGCCAAACTAGCCCATGGATGCGCGCGAGTATCGTCGTGGCGATCTGCCTCCTCAGTTTGTGAGCAGTTCAGTGGGTTCGGGCGAAAATAACGGCTCTAGTTTTGTTCATCGGACTCCCGGCACGAGTGCTGCTGTCTCACAGCCTGGATCGCAGTCGGCGGTACGGAGAATAGCGGAAAAGGAGCAAAGAATGGAGGCCGGCCCACCCTGCTGGAGCAAGAGACTACTTAAAACAAAGGGCTTCCTCTCCTAGAGCCGGAGCCCGGCAAGGGAAAGTAGCCTCTGGTTATCTCCATAAGCAGCACTTCACGTGCCATGACTTTAATTGTTTTCCGAGGAGCGGTGGTGGCGTGGGCAGGCTGGGAAAGCCTCTGGGAATGACCTGAGCATCCTTCCCCCGTGTCATTAAGCCAGGGCCGTAAACAAAGCTCACCGGAGGCCGGAGCGTGACGGGAAGCCGGCCGGGACTGAGGACCCGCAGCTCCAGAGCCATCAGGGAGAGCAGGAAGAGCAGGCCCTCGGCCCCCCCTTCCTGCTGGCCAGGCCCCCAGGGGAGCACTGGCATGTTAGCTTAGCGCGGCCGCGCCGTTTGGCACTGAGCGGCCTTTTCTGTTTCCGAACGAGTTCATGAGACCAGGTTACAGAAAACCAGCCGCTGCAATGCAAGCGGCTGAAGACACAAGTGGAGCGCCCTGGCACACATGTGCACGCCCGTGTGCACTTTTGTGCATGTGTGAGTGCCTGCATGTACATGTGTGCGTGTGAGGTTTTTAATCACAGGCATATTTTTAGGAGTAGATGCTCATAATACGTTGGCCTCGGTTTCTCTCCCTTCCGTCGGTTTCTGCGGCGTTATCCGCTCGTCCTGCTTTTATCGTGCTCACAGGCTCAGGGCCGGAAGGCTGCACTCTTTCACCCAGCCAGCTCCTATTCATGCCATCTCATTAGATTTTATTCCTTTATTTCCCTCAGTAATGTACTGGGCCATAAACCGCCTCCTTTCGACATCCGTGGGTATGGCGCTACGCGTCTCGCTCCGTAAGCCCCCTGCTCATGGCTACCCTTGCGTCACGGTTTAGGCAGTCGCCTGCATGTTCTCCGTGCCCCTAGTCCCACGCAGTTGTGCGCAGGCTGCCTTCTCTGAGGTGGTTTGGCAGTCAGTGGGCTGTTCCAGCGGCCACGCGTCGGAGCAGGTGTAAGATAGTGGTGGTTACTGCCTGTGCTCTAGGCGACAGTTCTACAGGCATCCGGCGTTGAATTTATTAGTGCTGAGCACTTCCACCACACGGATCGCTTGAACAGACAGCTGTCTGGCTCCTCAAGTCCCCCCGAGAGGCACGCTGCCAAGGCAGAGTAACCCTCTTTAGTCTCTGGTCGGTGCTGCGTGCGAGTCGGTCACTCTCCGAAATGCCTCCGGTCCTCTGGGGGGAGTGGGCATGCTCAGTGCAGAAAGGCTCTGTGGCCTTCCTGATGATGTCATAGCCAGCAGGGACAGGGAGTGTGTCATAGACAGGGAGTGCGTCACAGACAGAGAGCACGTCATGGGCAGGGAGTGCGTCACAGACAGGGAGCGTGTCACGGATACGGAGCACGTCACGGCCAGGGAGCGGGTCACGGACATGGAGCGTGTCATGGACAGGGAGCGCGTTACAGGGACTGCGTCACAGACAGGAGGCATGTCACGGACAGGGAGCACGTCATGGGCAGGGAGTGCATCACGGGCTGGGAGCGCATGACAGTAGGGAGTACATCACGATTGGGAGCGCATCACGGACAGGGAGCACGTCATGGGCAGGGAGCATGTCACAGATAGGGAGTGCGTCACAGACCGGAGGCGTGTCACGGATAGGGAGCACATCATGGGGAGGGAGCGCGTCATGGACAGGAAGCGTGTCACGGATAAGGAGCACAACATGGGCAGGGAGCGCATCACAGTAGGGAGTACTTCACGACTGGGAGTGCGTCACGGACAGGGAGTATGTCTTAAACAGTGAGCCCGTCATGGGCAGGGAGCTAGTTTGCACAAGTATACTCCCCCCTTAAGAGGTCTTAAGAGGCATTGCCACCAAAATTCTGTATTTTTTTGTGAATTTGTAATATTAGTAATATTAATATCGCTGAGAGCATAGAAATTAGCAGTAAACAATCAGGCATACACGTTGGCTTTGAGAGGAAGATCTGCTTTTGTCTGCTTCTTATCCTTTTTTTAATTTTTGGCACGCAGATCTCTGACATAATTTTTCAGTACTAAGGTTCCCTCTGTCTGACATTTTCAGTATCAGGGGATGGAGAAAACGAACTCGATTTTGGCCGGCATACAGTTAAAAGGTGGCTTATGTTCTACAACATTAAATTAATTTTCTTTTTAAATTTTATTGTATCGAGCATTTATAATGGGAACTGAAGGGAAACAATTTTCTTTCCATTATCTAACACATTTAAGTTCAGCAATCAGTACGTTCATTTTTAATTCATTTCATTAATTTCAAATCCGAGCGCTGAGAGGGGGGATTTTGAGGGGCTGTCAGCTTCACCCGGAGATAGCTGTTCCGTTCCGCGGCAGATCTCGCCCATCCCGACCCCCGCATCTTCCATCCAGCTCTCTGATGATAATAGCTGGCCCACTGACTTTCACGGTCCCATCCTAGGCCGCCCTTCCGCTGGCGAGAGCGCGCCGCTGTCGCAGGAAATGACGAGCCCTGCCCACGATCTGCCGCTGCGGTTCGCGCTGCCAGAACTCGCTGGGAGGGACAGTAGCTGCTCAGAACACGCCGCCCAACCAATGAGACAGAAGGCCGACGTTTACCAAAATCTGTTTCGAGGTCTGTTTGTGCCCAGCATCCGAAGTGGGGGAAAACATAGATAGGCGCCGTTCATCATGTTAAAGGAACATTGTGCACTTTTATTTTACAGGTATAGTTTTTTAAATAAAAGATTAAGCATCTTGCCATTATTTACGCGACCTTGGAATTTGGTTTGACACAGGATCACATGGGCATTAAAGAGGGGGACACAGCGATACTGTTTAGTGCCCAAAATAAGTCATGCAGAGTTAAGCATGTCCAGCTTATGTCTAATTAATATTAATTATGAACTGGGAGTTCTGATTGGACACCTCAGAAGTACTTCTGAGTGTGTTGAAATATGAAAATGTGTCTATTGATCAAAAAATGGAAAAAAAAAAAAACATGGGTATTGAAGTAATTTGTCTTTTGCAGTTGACCTTGGTTTATAAATGGTAGCTTTTTCCGTCAGGAAGTCAGATATTAGCGGGCTGACAATCCATCTTACATGTTCACTCAGCCTCTGCCCTTTGTTGCCGGGAAATGTCTTTTCTCACGAACACGATGAGTGCTTCGAGGCTCCTTCTCTCCAGCCAGACCCCAGCGATCCTGTGCCTTCCGCTGTAAGCCACTCGATGAGGAGTGCGAGGAGCTACGCGGGGTTTTCTCCACGGGGAGAAGTGATGCTCTAGGAAGAGCTGGGCTGTGAAGTCGGAATGTCGGAGAGGGTTTTTTTTTTCGTCCCGAGCCGCGTTCCTTCACACCCCGGGGGAGACTAATCCCCAGCCGCGTTGTGGCTCGCTTGTGCTGCGGTGTCACGGAGCCACAAGGGCAGAGTGAGCAGAGAAGGGCCCTTCGAGAAGCCTTTCCCAGGACCATAATCTGCTGACTCATACCGAATAAGGAGGCAAAATCATTACTTTTAAAGAGCTCTGTCAGATGGCGCAGGACAGATAAGAGCGGACAGGAGCTCCACGTTGGTTTGTCTCGGTGTGGCATCCGGCTCATGCCCGCCCGCCCCCACCGCCCGCCTGCCCGTCCACACGCATGCATGCGCCACCTGCACGCACTTTCTCATATCTCCCTGCTTTAGAAGTTTCACTGAGCCTCCTGAGACATGCCTGTTATTATTAACCACCAACGTCTGTGGTTTTCATCGTCGATGTAATTATAGGACCGTTGACAATCGATAACGAGGACAGGAAGATGTGTCGGCTGGAAGTGGAGACCGGGGCAGGCTGTTCGGCTCTAATCTCAGGACATGTGCTGCTGCTAGCTGGCATCATTTACCCCCCAAACGCGCCGATGTAGAACTTAAATGTGTAATCAATGTAGGACCCTTTGGGCAGAGCTCAAGCACAGAAAAAGCCATACGGTGGAAGGCGCTGCACCTGAACACTGTATTCTGTATCAGCATGAGAATCAGTGGTTAGCTGTGAGAAGCACTTCATCTCGATCTCCACTCCTCACTTTTAAAGGGGGGACATGGCACAGGGGAGATGCTTTCAAAAGAAATGTCCAATGGTAAACAAGAATAGCAGATGGAAATCATCGGCAAAGCAATGACTTTTATTGTGTGTGTTGGCCTGCAGTAGTAGTTGTGTATTATGCTTTGCTTTTAATCTAGAGGCTAATAGCACACCTTGTGCACTGAGTGCTACATGGAAGCTGACAGCTACCGCAGAGTTAGAGGCTGTGCTGGGCTCCCCGACACCTTAAATTCCCTTGTATCCTCCGCTGAGTGTTTGACAGTGATTGGCAGCCCTCTAAATGCTGTGAGGTATCAGCCTTGAAAAGCAAGGATGAATTAATACAGAAGCAGGAGGGAAGTTAGAAGCTGGGGCTGCTTTGTTCTGTGCTGGAAACATGCAGCTTAGCACACTTGTATTTAAGCAGCATAAAACTCCTTCAAGGAAACTAACAGTTGTTAATAAGCTGTTTTACAGCATGGAGTTTGGGGCTGTTTTCCTCGATTCGAGTATTTTTTTTCTGCTCCTTGCATGTAGAGAGTGTTAAATTATTGTTGTTATTATTAGTATTTTTTTATTTTGCGAAATAGGAAGTTGGGCCCTCGTCCCTGCCCTTGCATTAATGACAATGTTAACACGGGAAAGTAATTTGAATTCTAACAAAGTAAAGATTAGCCGCCGGTGGTATGGAAAATGGCGATTATTTTTAAAATAATCCTGTTTTGATATGCATCAGTGTTCCAGCAGGAATTTCATTTTTTTTTCCCAGGCCTGTGTGTAAACAGGCCGTGTGTTTCCTTATCAGAAAACAGCACAGCCGAGACTGAAAGCTCTTTGGCCCCCTCTCGCCCCGCCCCCCCGGCCGAGCGCCGCTCAGATGGCTCCCTTGGAGTCAACAAGTTCTTTCATTATGTCCCAGGTAGTTTGTATTTACCTGAAAAAAAAATCATTTACCCACAGCAAGCCCTAAAAATGCATGAGTAAGTGGAGGATTTTTGAATATAGAATTTTCCAGAGCGTTCGGCCATTCGCCAACAGTCAACAGTCACTTACGCTCAACAATGTGATGGAATAATGTGCCTGGGGCATGCTGTGTTTACCAAGTTGTGTTTAGAACATATGTCCCAATCGGTTTATATTGTGCTGGGCAGTGTCTGCTTTATCTCAAAACTGCAGTTAAGTTCAATTTAAAACTTGGAATTAAATCCTCAAGGTATTCAGCATTTTGGTGTTATACTGGCAGTAAAATCCCACTGGCTCTTCACAAGGTTTGGAAATGCTGGCAAACTCCGCCATGTTTAGGTAGCGTTCTTTTATTTTGAGCTGAACCCGTCAGCCGTAAATGCGTGTGCTGCTATTTTTAAGCTGTTTAATATGGAAAGATCATCCTGATCTGTATTTAGTTTTTTTTTTCAGTGATTGATTGCTCTTGCCTGAGGCGTCTGCATCTTACACGTCTTAATGTTTATTGGGATTATCTGAATATAGAAATACTAATCTCTAACATTGTTTGAGATTTTCAGTTTTATTTGCTGAGAAAAATTCCATTTCTATTGACTTGCCCTGTCGAAAGGATATAATGTCATTTAGACTCTATCACTCATGTCCTATTTCCTTTCATTCCATAGGCAGCCAGCAGTACTGTCGGGTCTTTTTTTGTTGGTGTAGAGGTTGCAGGCTTTGGAATAGAGGTGACCAGCAAGACGAGACTGCGGTCCCTTGAATTATAAAACCTCCACTTGATCCAGGGGTTGATGTCCAGTTAATGCTGACAGTTGAAATCGATTCAGGCTGGATCGTTTACGTTCATAAAGCGCCCTACGACTCCCCTACCTCCACTGCCAGGCGTTCTGCTGCGGACGTATGCCTGCAATGAGAGCTGACCCGCATCCTCTCAGCTATCAGTCTTCAGATAAGTAATAGTTAGACCTAATGTCTGAGATGTGTTTAAGGCTATTTACTCCTAATTACATAATTTTCATGTTTATCACAGTTTCGTCCTACGACTGTAAAGAAGGAAACAGCAGCAGTCTAACTGAAGGATTTAGGGAGGTCTGTGAATGTATCCCTGTCATGAGTAGTGAGCATGAAGCAGAGCTGTCCTTCCAGCCATGACAGCAGAGCTGGCTGGGTTATTCTGAGGACACCCTTCTCAGCCTTCCTAGTGGTGCAGTTCAAAGGTGCTCAGGTCTGTCCTCATTCAGTACTTAGCATTGTGGTGCATAGCCTGCTTCTAATACTTGCTCTTCCATGTCGAGCGTGTGCTTCTGTGCCATTGGTGTCATTTGGTAGGCTGTGATTAGCATACGAAGTTCACCTAATATTTGACAAGGTTATAAATAGCTAACGTGAGCTCCTGTTCTGAACTGCAACTGGAGCAGGATGGACCATATCAACCACCCCCATTCCAGGCAGGCCCCGATGCTCAGTCCAGACCACTGACTGGAACATGACACCGTCAACAAAATGTCAATTTTGATTTCCAACAAACTTCACCGAGCTCCCAGCCCCTCTGGCTGCTGCGAGTCACACTGCCTCCCAAAGTCCTGAGGTCGCTCTATCTCTTTGCTTCATCCTCCATCTGCTCCCTGCATTCTTTGCTGTACTCTTCATCCAGTGTCTCGTCACTGCATCGAATGCCTCTTCACTGCGTTCTTTGCTGTAATCTTCATCCAGTGTCTCTTCACTGCATCGAATGCCTCTTCACTGCGTTCTTTGTTGTAATCTTCATCCAGTGTCTCTTCACTGCATCGAATGCCTCTTCACTGCGTTCTTTGTTGTAATCTTCATCCAGTGTCTCTTCACTGCATCGAATGCCTCTTCACTGCGTTCTTTGTTGTAATCTTCATCCAGTGTCTCCTCACTGCATCGAATGCCTCTTCACTGCGTTCTTTGTTGTAATCTTCATCCAGTGTCTCTTCACTGCATCGAATGCCT
>JAODKM010000008.1:1843382-1893551 GCA_026780845.1 Petrocephalus sullivani | reverse complement strand
TGATGATGATGATGATGATGATGATGATGATGATAAAATAGTCCTGGGTTAGGAGAATTAGTGTCCTTCCTTGACCTAGGCCCAAACCAAGACAATCCCAGTGTCTCACTAGTAGACTTTACTGCTAAGTGAAAATAATTCAGAGGTCTTAAAATTGTGTTTTTTTGATATAGTTCAGTAATTATACATTACATTATCAAGCAGGAGTTCCCAGCAAAGTGGCAGCGTCGCTGTGTAGCCAGTATGGATGGTACGGATCGGGTTAACATGACTGACTTGCACACCCATTAATTCACATTTAAGAATTTAGGAATGCAACTCCAATTAATATCCTCACAACAGGAACATTTCAGCAATCAGATTTCCCTGGTAGGATTGTGTGTTGTAGGCAGACCAATTATTCTCTGTGTCTGCTTACTTGAATATGGATTGATTGTGGCTCATTTGCATTATTTATTCATTAATTCATCCACTTATTAATATAGTTTTGGACAGACTTACCCATACATAGGTAGTGACACTAATTGCAACTCATGTTTTTGACATCACATATGGGTAATATGCTTAAATATGCTGTCAGAAATCGTCATCTTTTACCTTGTGTTGCATGCTACCCCCCCACCCCTCCCAAAAATCAGTCTGAAAATATATTCAGAAGAATGATTTGTAGCATTTGTATGTAAACTGCACTAAACTCAGGGCTGGCTGGATATCAGCCATTACCTTTCAGATTTGGTTGCTCAGCCAGTATTAACAGAAATAAGTGTAATATTTCTAGTAAGACTGAAACACACGCACGCACGCACGCACGCATACACAGTCTTTTTGTTTTAATTCTTCCCCAAATGTTTCCATTGCAGAAATTTGTGAACAAACGGGTGTTAACTTTTTCTTTCTGTTTTCCTTCACCCGTCAAAGTGGGGCCCTGCAGTAGGACCACAGACATTAGCATTGCAGGAAGTGTCACATCCGCGCCTTGCCGAGGGACTGCCCCATTAGGGTGACGGGCAACGCCTCCTCCGACGCCGAAGCACACGGCATAGATGCGTATCTCCCACCCCGCCTACACGGAACGCTAATGCTGCGGTGGCTTTGCGTTCGCACGCGCTCCAAACGGGCCAGGCGAAACGTGACAGGGTGATGCGCTGCACCTACGAGGTGCCTCCGGATCTGGGAGTCTGGAGAGACGTCCCGGTAGCGGGAGGGACGCTGCCTGAACATTCGGCGCGACCAGCGGTAAAACTGCGGCTAAAGGAGCTCTGTGCTGTCATGCAGAACGAGTTTCTGAGATGCACAGATTGATGGTTATGTTTGGGAAACCACTGGGAGGGGGGGCAGGCGTGTTGTGGTAATGGCAGGGAGAGGGTCCCCAGCTCGTGCAGGGGGGGGCGCCTTTAAAGCTGCCAGCTGCGCCTCGCTCCCTGTGCCCGTCCTGCCCCGAGCGCCGCCGCTGCTGTCTGTGACGTGCCGAGAGCTCGGACAGCAGCCGGGAGCCGCGGAGTTATTCTTAGCCCTCCGTTTGCCTCCGAAGGACAGGACGCCTCACCTTCAGGTGTGTCCCTGTGCTCTGAGCTGGCGTTCAGGTGCACAGCCCGGGTGTAGGGAGAGCAGGGAGGGTGGGCCCAGGCCTTCTGCGAGCGAGAGAGCGAGCGAGCAGCACGGCGCCTCCACGAGGCCTGGCTGTGTGACACACTGTGCCGACCGCCGAGTCTCTCCCCAGGAGGAGCACGCATTTCCTGAGGCCAAGAGTAGCAAACAGGAAATGTTATTTAATATTCACTGGTGTGAGAGTCGACAAATTGGCAGAAGGTGCCTGCCACCACGGCCGCATGCTCTCCATCGAGTCAGCTGTGGTCTAGGCTCAGGAAAAATTATATTTTTTCGTACATTTGCTAGTATTAAAATTTGCAGGGGAAGCTGTGCCCACCTGCAGGTATTTGTCACTTCTGTGTTATAGTTAGTGTGAGGTGTTTCCTGACCTGAAATGTCACTCTTATCATTCACCAACTCGCGCTGTTTATACAGTATGTGTACATGGGGTTCATTGGAGACCTTTAGATTAGAGATGCTGCACATGCTTAGATGACTCTTCTCAGAGGAGCAGTAATTATTTGCTTCTTTTGATTCCCTCTCTGATATCAATATTTATTAGATAAAACAAAGTATCATTTACTGTGTGACACTGGATATCTTGTCATGCTTCAAAGTCAGTCTAACACTGCACAAAAGGCAGGGGATGAACAGGCATTCTGCTCAAATGAGGAATTTCATGTAACTTTGCAACATTTTCCCATTGATTTTGCAATAGCACTTCATAAATATTGATTTACAATTTTAATTACATGCTAATCTCAAAACACATAGATTGCAGCTTTATGGCTTACTGAATTCAGATGGTAAATTTTTGTATAGCAAATATTTATTGAGTTTATCTGGTCCAGTGAGAGCTATATAGTAGATTGTGATCATTAAACATATCTGCACGAAATGGCATTACACTAGACAACAGACATGACCAATGAAAAGAAGGCAACGAAGATCAAATCAATTGGGTTATAAATTTTCTTGCTCAGACACAATATCAATCATAATGAGAAATTTAAGACTGAAAGCTAAAATGCATATGGACAGAGCATTGCTCTGATCTGCTCTATTTATGGGTAAGATAAATTCTCAGCATGAGGCAATAAGTTAGATCTGATAAAGAGAGTCAGGCTGGGCAGAAAATATTTAAACCATGTAATCCTTTATCTCAGCTGATGCTGGGTGTGTGTGGCTTAAAAGGGCCTTTAACAAAACAAGAGAAACAATATTCTGAAATGGAGAAATAAAAAAGAAATGTGGCGACTTAATGAAGTTAATGTTTAATGAAATTGCACTTGCAGTTCTGGTGTGCTTTTTTCCCTGTTGTACACGTAAACTTTTTGCATTTAGCTACGTCACGGTGACTGAAAAACACTCAAGGTCAGGAATGTAAAAGCTGGAGATGCTAGATGTTCCTTTGCAACGTTTGCAACCTTCTAGCGCATTCTGAGAAATTCAGGTAGACAAAGTGTGCACAGCTGAGAAGCGGCATCTCCTGGATCCTTTACACAGATCACTGCCAGTGCTCCTGCTGGCTGCACTGCAGGGTGACTTGGCCAGCGGCACAGTGCAGCACTGCTGCAAGGTCAGCTGGAGGCTCACCGTACTTTGAGATCATCTGGCCCTTGCAACAGTCAACCATGCAGATATGCAGCTGTTCTGTTAAAAGCTAATTTATCAGAAGTAAAATCTGAAGTACTGAAAGATGGGCAGGGCCCCTTAGCTAATGTGAAAAGAGTTTTTCTGTAACAAATGGTACTCATACAGTAGATTTATGATGGGGCACCTGTTTGTTGCAATACAGCTTGAGGACAGCATTTCACGCTGATAGCAATGTTTAGCTCTTTGGTCAGGCTTAGAGTACTTAACAAACACCAATCTTCACCGTTTCCCAAAAGTGCTAGATTTGTTCCCAGGAGATGTCCCCTTGCCAGTGATAATGTGGAAACAGGTTATTAGGAATATGATTAATATTAATTGATAATAGTGTCTCTGGGTTTTTCTTTTCCTCTGAATGTTTGTACACTATGATGTCCACCCATATTTCTTTGTTATTAGAATAAGATTTTCATGGCACAGGAGTGTATTACAAAACATTCAACATGAACATGCATGCTGAGATAGGTCTCATGGCTTCCAAACCAGTTATCCTCAGTTATCGTGTGTCTTCATACTGTTGTTAGACTTCTATGCGGGATCTGGCCTGTGGATTTAATCTCATACCATTAGAAAATTTTACTGACCAGTCTTCTACACATTTAGGGAACACACACAGAGGTTATCCTGTACACAAGAGACGAGCTGTCAAACTAGGTGCAGTGCACACAGGACATTGCGTACGGAACATAGTGAGGCCAAGCTGAGCTTCGAGGACACACTACTCCAGCATGGAGGTTACTATCAGAGAAGGCTGTCTCATTAACCAGAGGTCCAAGCATGCAGAAAACAGGGAGTTTAAAGTAACTCACTACCCCTCCATGTGCCTGGGCTCACTTTGGTGTGAATGCAGCCACACATTATTTGTGAGACTGGCTCTTGGAGATCAAGGTTGCCTTTTGAAAACAGCCCCAGCACCTTGAACTGACTGGGCTGAAAGAAAATACATCGATTAGCTATCAGATCATTTCGACGTGGCAATCATTGCGGCTTTGTGCAGGAGCCTCCCAGGATTTTGATTTCCCTGCCAAACAGGCCCTGATGGATCCCCAGGCTTCGCAAACAAAAGCCACGGAAACACTCCCGGGGAGGGGTCGGCCAAGCGACGTCTCGAGTGGGCCCAGCTTATCAGCACTTGTCTCTCTAATGGTAAAACTGTCCACAGCAGTGGAGAAACATGTTTGCTCACATCCCACTTCGCAGCGCAGGCAGAGAGGGAGTGCTCTGTAGCATGGAATTATTCCTGGGTGCTGGGTAGAATAGAGATACTTCATGAAACCCTGTGGGGAAATTCTCTGTTACTTTACCACATTTTGCTCTCCATACAGATGAAAGCAAACTTGGGGAACTGGGGGCTAAGGACCTTGCTCCAAGGCCCTTGGAAACGTGACTATCACAGGCACAGAGGCTTAGCCCGCTGAGCCACACGACACCCCCAAGTCAGCCTATCGGTGATGGGACTGAAAGCCTTTTTGTCCGCTGCTTTATTAAAGACTAATATGAGACAGAAATGAGCATTCATCCTCAGAATCCTCAGCTCTCCGTCCAATTACACAGCAGTAATTATTGTACTTGGACCAGAAGTGTTGTGTTGCCGGTGTCTATAGACACATAGGTGGTGAGACAGTGTACAGTGTGCATAGCCCTCTGGCACACCTTCTTTTGAGTAACAGAGAGAGGGGCACAGCTGGCACAGTTCGTCCTGGGGTGGAAAAGCACCCTCCCCCATTGGTTGCGGGTGGAAACGCAGCCGACGTACGAGAGCCGCAGCCTGTAAACAAAGCACTCTCTCAATGCCACAGGGACAGACACCACAAATAACACAGCTATTCTCCGCGCTCTGCGTCTCTGCGTCAACATGCTTCGTCTTGGGGTCGTCGTTCTCATTGCTTCTGTTTTTATTCACCTGACCTTAATAGTAAAGACCTCAATTTCTTTTCCCCCGCACCCCCCCCCCCCCCATTTCTTTGTGAAAAGGTTTAGTATAAAGTAATTAGGTAACAAGCATGCGAGATTATTCTAATTACACTCAGTCCTTTATACTGTATTTTTGCTTTTTTTTTTATCTGGAGAATCGTTGTACTGGATGCTACTCTGAAAATACAGGAAACGCGTGAGATGACATGTTCATGTTCTCACCCACAACCCTACATTTTGTCCCCCATAAGAAGGTAAAAATGCAGTGCACACGCTCGTCTTCAGTGTCGGCCTCCTCCGGTCATGTGAGAGGGAGAGTTTAGGTCCCGTGTCCTGCCATTTGGAATCGATGCTGCAGCTGGCATCGCACCCAAACAACTCCATCAGCGCTTTCACTTTATTTCCACTTGTCCAAATTGCTGGGAAGCAGCAACTGTTCTCCCAGCCACCGACCCCCCCCCCCCCCCAGCATGCACACGCACACACACAGATGGATTAGAGCCACAACAGGTTTACACGCTGCACATCATTAGCTACCCTCCCTCAATATCCAGCAAATAACAAGCAGAGCTCTCTTTCACCCGACCATCCATTACACACTGACACTTTTACTGCTACTCTGGCCTCCCCCACCATGCTCCCACACTGAGCAATAGAGCTAATTTAGGGGGAGGGGAGTATGGAGACCATGCTGACCAAATCCATGAGAGGGAAGCAAAGGCTGACCAGAGCCAGCTGGAAGCATGATGGTGTTTAATTTCATTGAGCAAACATGCTAAATATTTGGGGCAAATACTAAGCAAAATACACCAAACACAGCTAAGTGGAACATGACGGCATTGTGTTTATACTTCCATAACGATATAAACATGAATACATGCCTATTTGTATGCAGGCAAATTACTATATTGTGTTTGAAGAAGTCCGCGATGAAAAATGACCTTAATGGCATGGCAGTGTGCATTTGTGTGTAAAAACTTTAGTGTGTAGTTTGTATTAGCCTACATGTGCTTTGCTGAAGGGAAGTTGTTCTACATCTCATACATGCCTTATTCAGGCATTCTACGGCTGGTGACAAGCGCAGGGTTATGAGCTGATCCACAGACGGCCCGCCCGCCTGGGGGCACCTCAGAGGGCCTGGTGCCTGTTCCTTGCAGCTGCAGAACCGCCCCATTCTGTACACGTCTGCAGATGAGGATAAAGGGGAGGCCAAGCCACACGCATACGCACACAGGAATAATTATCACCTGGGAATAAGCGTGATACATCAGCAGGCAGGGCCCACGCCATCTCTGAATCAGATTTGTTTAAATGAAGGAAAATTACCTCCCGAATTATGCCACAAGGTGCAAATGAGCTTTTTCTGCTTCCGTGATTCTGCGTTTTTGTGACTGATGTCACCTGGCACTAGCCCACGAATCGGAAATTGGTGAAACAAAGCAAGCTGATCTGTTACTGCATAAGCACACCGGGATCAGACTGCACAGTCCAGTGGGGCAGCTGCAGCACAGCGCGAGCAGCCAATCGGGATGCTTGTCACCCATCCACAGCTCCATCGCAAAACCAGCCGGCTCAGTCGGTAAATACAAGTATAAAGTACATCTATTGAAAGAAGTCCCTTGTTTCGACAGAATTCCAGGTCAGTGTAAAGTGTTTAAATCCCTCTAGAAACCGGGCTGCAGTCCTAGAGGCTTCTTGAGCAGGTCCCTTACTGCAACTGGCACTGAACTTGCTTGCCACAAAAGCATAATGTCATGAAGTCTGCTTCATGCCATTTGTGATTGGCCTCTGTTGCGTCATGATTTTCCGGGCATCCTTTTCTTATATAAATATGGCGTATTGTGGTTTAGCTAGTTCTTTTCCAAACGTAAGCAGATCACACATCTTCTCAACGATGACTAATAATTTAAACATTTTTCCGATTAAATATTGGTGTCAGAGTTATTAATAGAAAAGTATCTGATGTCACTAAATGTTCCCCCTGAAACAACTTAGGTGTCTTGGTGTGATGAATAATAATCAGCCAAGTAACTGTGAATCATGTTCCTTAAAAATGGCAATGGGTGATTCAATTGCTTTATTGCTAGAATTAGAATATACAAAATTACATTTTTCTTTTGAACCAGAAGGCGTATTTAAAAAGGATAAAGGGTAAAAGTCGGCCGTTGGGTGAGTGATGTCACTGGCACTGATATCTAAGTGGTTGTGAGGCTGTAGGTGTAATTTGACTGTGCAGTACATCATGCTGGTGTAACTGCCATGAGCTATGATACTGGGACATGCAAGCTGGCCAGCAGTGCCACAGAGACTCCCACTGACGCTTTTGGGGCTCAGTGCTTTAATGGGCCTGTTCTCTGTCTCTCCACAGAACACAACGCCGGAATGCTGATGGCGGACAGCAAGCCTGGAAGCACAACGTTTAAATGCACCACCACATTGGACAACGAGAAGAAATCACAGCATAGCGACGCTCCTCAAAGCCTCTCCCACCTCTCCATTCCTCTTTCTATCCAACTTTTTCCTTTTTTTGAGCAATAACAAGAAAAAAAAATAGACATTCAATAGTGCTACTGAAAAGAATATTTTCTCTTCAGGTGAAATTATCTACGCATGTTTGATCAAGCCAGAAGAACATCACCCTAATCCTGGGCAGCCCTTGAAAGAATTACTCTCCACTGGAGGACTCCTTGTATTTATCATCACATTTTATTGCATTTTTTTACACATTACCTTTTTATCTAGGGTAAACATGTTAGACCTCCTTACTTAGCGGTAACAGTTTGCATAATGAAATAACATATAAACAGTGTTCCTTAATACCCAAGTACATTAGCACATAAACTCCAAACGAATGACATAGAATAGAGTAAAATGGGCTCATGTACAAGTGAATGCGGCATTTCATAGTGGATTATCCAGTATTCCTTTCTATCAAGGTTTTCATACCTGTATATAGTGTAAACAGGTCTGTGTCGTCAATTTTCTTTAAACTACCATGAGAATATATAATTCAGTGTGTTTTCTATATCTGTATTGGAGTATATTGATGTAAACGGCTAAACTAGACTGTGCAGTTTAGATTTTCACCATAAAAATGTGTAAAATAAGACTTTAATTTGGAGGGTTAAGAATTCCAAAGCAAATTGCCCCCGCCCCATCAGTAACAACCCACTGGAGTCAAGTGTTTCACAAATGTGATTTCCCATCAAAGCGATACCCTAACAGTGACCAGCAAAGCCAAACGCAGAAAAGCAGCTTTCCGGGAGAAGGCATACAGACAATGCAAGCTCCAGAGATGGAGACAGACGGGAGAAAAAGATTCCTTACAGCCACAGGTGCTCCGCATTTCCCCTCAGAGCAGAGCACTGACCCTGCCACCCGACACCGTCATGTCAGTAACCAAGGCGTGTGGAAGCGTTTACTTGATGTGTCTGGATGAATTCCAGGCCTAGCAGCTCCCTCATGCAGCACAGTCCAGGCGCTTCTTCTCTCCCCTTCTCTGCGTCCTCTTGACTCCGAGGGTGTTGGCCTGTGGTGGGCTGGAGCTACAGGGCCTGTGTAGCGACCCTTTGCTGGACCAGCTGGGCACTGAGCTCCCACAGGCTGGCTGCTGTGGCGTCGTTCTGAGCCTCTGTGGAGGGTAGGCAGCGGAAGCAGTTGTTGAAGTACATCCCACCCAGGCCCTCCAACTCGGGCGCCACAGCACAGTATACAGTGGTTGCCGCTCCCTGTTGCTAGGATGAAAGAAAAAAGACAAAAAAGAAAAAAAAAAAAACGTTACAACCCCACTGATCCAGACAGATGGGGAGAGCATGAAACAGAGGAGCAGTTCAATCAAGGAAAGGAATCTCAAGCACAGCCACGTCATGGAACAGCGCCCCCCACCCCGCTCTCCACAGTACTGATCCGCATCCAGCAGCACGTCCTGCATGACCCAACAGTTGAGGTCGACACTGGCCTAAAGATCAAATCCAATCCTGATCCCCAGGAACTGGCTAAATAGTCTTGGAAATTTGCTTTGTATATGTATATAGATCTGTATATGTACAGAAGGCGTGACTTAGCCAGCGTGCATGCCGATATGTACTGTAGGTAAGCCGGCAGAAAGTGATCATAAAACTACAGACAGAAGTTGCTGTTGTTGTGGACAGAAGAACATCTCAAGTCTTCATATGAATGAGCATAGTGGGCTGCAGAGACACTTTCTCATTCTCCGAGGCTCTTTGATTAAATTAGGCTTCGGGGGTAAAAAAAGAACTGCTACAAATAAAAAAAACATCGAGAAAAACACCAGCTTCACCAGAAGATCTAACTCAAAGCTCAAGAGCAAAATGCAGGATAAAACAGCAGATAAGTAATTTGATGAGCAGCATAATCTGGCATCTTTGATGTTGTACAGAACGCTGCCAAAAAGTGGACTCAGGCACTCCAATTAAGTGCCAGACTGTCTGTTCATCTCCCGTCAAGGGGATTTACACATGTCAGCGAGCCAGGGGCAGCCACTGATTCTGCAGAGGACCGCTCTGCCGAGCTGGGAAGCGCACAGTGTGAGGACAGCGAAGCTGGGGGACAGCGATGCTGGTCGCAGCCCGCACCGTATCTCCGCCACGACGTGGTCACACAAACATGGTGTGTCTGTGTTCCCCCAGCAGTGACCTCTGTGGTGACTAGACTGTGGTGTGTGTTGAACCAGGTGCTGTAACTGTAGGTTAAACGGTTAAACGTCGGCGTCCTCCCCTGTCTCTGGCACAGTGACCTCCTTTTATCTCATCATACTGCTGACCAGGCCAAGGCTCCCTCATGACTTCCCTCTCAGTACCAAGGCAAACGGACTAGTCACAGTTAAAAAGACATTACAACTGCAGCACAGCCAAGGCTGATGAGAGTAACGCAGAAATAACGAAGCATCAACACTTTGTACCACAATCTGTGAAAGAGGAAACTCCTGGAACACCCGTTTGACAAAAACTGGATAGAAGTCGAGATGAGAAATTGAGGGCGAGCTGCTTTCTTCTAATTTTTCTTTTGCTTTTGAACAGTTGTCTTGGCTGCAGAAGCCACTATGAATGAAGCAGGGTGTGTGAAAAGAGGCAGCCCTCGATTATCAAAGGCCAAGAGCTCCGATGGAGACGTGGGTCCCCCGGCCGCGCTCTGTCAGGGATGGTGGGCCACCCCGCGGAAGCCTTTCAACAGGCCGCTACAAAGGCCTGGCCACGTCCGAGCCGAGCAGCTGGGGTCCCAGCTGGCAACGACAGCAGCATGTCAGGGCAGGGAGAAGAAAGCAGACATGGCCGCCACATGCACTGCGAGCCGCATCACAAACGGGGAGCGGCCACTGAAGAGCCCCTCTCGCCTTTGTTCTCCAGAACCGCTGTAGCGTTTTGGCCCAGTTGCCACGTGAGAAGGGATGACGTGCCACACCAGCCCACAGACAGACATCTTGTCCTCTTACGTAATGCTGCAGGTCCACCACTGAACTGGCCAGAAACAATGAAATACAGCTGTCTTGTAACTGGGGAGGACAGTCTTGTTTTATCATCCAGTGGTACAAAATGGACAGAGCACGTTGTGATTTGACCTACAGCTCTACAAATATTCAGTGTTAGTGTGTCTTAAAAAACAAAACAAACAATATAATAATAATAATAATAATAATAATTTAAGTGAACCTCACAACAGAACTAGTTGCAAATGGTATTGTAGCAGCAATTACAGTTCAGAAGCGACTGCTCAGACCAAGCACTGGGTGCGTGATTTTTTTTTTCTCCAAAAGACAGGTATGCCAGGGAAATAATATTTAAACAAAGCCCTGGTTCAAATCTTTCACTCCAGCCACACACTTGTAGCGTTTCCATTTAATGAGGTTTCAACGCCATCCTCTGTCTGCCCAAACATTTGTCTGCTGTTGAGGCTGAGCGCTTCATCACTGTTTTTGCTGTATATGTGGAATTACCTTAGGATCCTGTTTTTGGATTAAGCAAAGAGGGTCTGAGTAATAAGGGACCATCATGCCGCTTCACAAACTATCTGTCAGCCCACACAGCAGCACCCCGGCAGGGAAAGGTTAGGGACGCTTAATAAATTACTGCTCTCTCATCGAGAGAGCTCATGTCCGTCTTCATTAGAGGGTGTCACCAGACGAGTGCTGTGCCATTTACTGCCTGCCATGAAGCAGGCTTGGTTCCCATCAGGGTCAGGTCCAGTCAAACCCACAGGGCTGCATCTGCGAATGCAGCAGGGCTCAGCCTGTGCCCAGACGTGCAGACCCCAAATTAACCAACTCCTCACACAGGAGACTATAATTGAGCTTGTTATCTGTTTTACAATATCTTGTTTTAATTGCTATGATTATTTCCCTGCATTTAAGTTAATTGCTAAGAAGTAGACATTCAGTATGAAATATTTGACAGTTGTGTTTGCCTTGGGGGTTTCACATAGAGCTTAACAATAATAAATGAAACACTTGTGCTGCTAATACAGTGATTGCAGATTATAGGCACTAATTGGACAGGTCAGAGGGGCATTGGCCATTTGGTTAATGCATCCTGCTTGGCAAAGTAAATAGTCTGGACTGATGTGAGCAGCAACTTAAAGGAACGCTGTACCCAGGCCAGCCACCGAGGGCCTGAAATGCCAGCAGGTAGTCAGTGGTTCCCATGGACTGCAGACTCCTATCAGCTGCTTATGAGCCTTCTGGCCTTGTCCATCTCCTGGCAATAAGATGGATGATACCAGTCCCTTGAGAAAAAACTCCCAACCCTGACTATGAGAAGCCTGAATGAGAGGAGGCTACGCCCTTGTTACCCCTAAGGCCTGCCTAACACTCTCAGCGGGAGACCTGTTGCTGCATCACTCTCATAGAACTCTGCTTGTCTGCAGTTACAGCCCCATCATCCCAGTGCACCTCAGTATTACAGCCAAACAGTCAATACCTGAGCTCCCCTCCCCAGTCCAGTCTGCAGCACAGCTGTGTAACCATGGCCATGGGATCTGTGGGCACTCCTGCTATCCCATTGGCCCTTTGTTGTACATGATTTAATTGCCACATGCTGTACAGCTGCCATATCTGAGCAGGCTGTCAGATTGAAAAGCTCTGTAACCCTTAGCAAGTCCTTCAAGGGGATTGAAGCAGATTAGCCCAACCCATGACAAGCGAAGACCCCCAGTGAGGGGTTACCCTCCTTTTAACCATTATCGTAATCAAGCACGAGTGCAACAGCCCTGCGATGCATCCGCCCACTTCTCAGCACAAGGAGAACGGCTGATCGCGCACTGTTAAATAACTCGGATGTGTGACTAATTCACTTACTGGCGGCACCATGCTTCCAAATGAGCAGTTTTTGGAGAAGGACACATCTTGAATATTCAACTCTTCATTAAAGAAATAAATAAGCGCAAAGAATTAATTGCTTCAAACAATGAGCAGGTGGTGGTGCAGCCTGTGCCGTTTATGGGTGCAGTCTGCTTCCTGACAGCTTGATTTAGATTCCCAAACTTGTGTGACGGAGAAGAACGGCAAGAACCGGGAACCCAAATGACTTTAAAAATGCTTACCTGTCACACTAAGAGTTGCAGTGGCAAACTGCACAATAGAAAAGCTTTGCCCCATCCAGGGCTCTGCTCGGCTGGACTGTGCGAAAGTGCGCGGGAAGCCTGTGCTCACGCAGGTGGTCGTCACCGCTGTGAGAGTGTGGGAGGTGGACTGAGTCACCTGCACACTTCCCAGGATCCCAGAATAGCTGCAGTGACCGTGTCTGAGTCACCGGGGCTGCTGTGAGCGCTCTGATCAGAAGACAGCAGGGGATTTGGGAAGGGAGGTGGTGCAGGGAGGGCACTGAAGAGCTCATGCTGGGAACAGTACATAATCCCTCTATCTTAAAGCAGCAGAACGGCACAGTCTAGAACACTCCCTCCTCTTCCCCCATTTGTCTCAGGAGAATGGAGAGTTCCATAGCAGGTGGCAAATCTATACAGCCTCTGTGTCCTTCTGTGCAGCACAGCTGCAAAGCTGGCCAGGAAGCCTATGCATGGGCCAGCTCATCTGCATGGCATCTCCCAACAACACAGAGGTGTCCTTTCCTCTTGGCTGAGCTAAACAGCACCTCTGAAATGAAAACTGAGGTCAGTTGGCGAACAATTTTGTATGTGTGTTTTTAATCGCTGTCTTAGTGCGGTGCTCACAGCATAAGGGTAAGGATCCGTGTATATCAGCATTACACGTGTAGTGTTTTGTGCTTTTTTTCTCATTTTCATTCTTATAAATAGCATAAGTCCTTTCTATGCAGCATGTCGACCTCGCAGAATTGTGCCGTGATTATTAAAGTACTGCGAAAGGCATTGCGAGCTGAACCAAGAGGAATTACGTGGTTTTGCTGTTTAGCTCAACGCCTTGCCACTTGGCCTCGGTGACCCCGGTTGGCAATAAGCTTTATTTATTGAGAAAGCGCATCACCATGCTGAGCCACCCACCACTGTCATGTATCATAAGGAGAGCTGTGACCCGATATGGGTTCCTAATTACTGCTGTTTATGGGGGAAAGCATACACAGGTTTGTTAGCCCAGACAGCAGTGACTGAGTCTGGTGTGGTGTGTAATTACGTGAGCCTGCATTGTGGTGGTGCTCGTGTCTGCCGACCACCAGAGCCGCTTGTCTTCTAATCCCTTCAGATTGCTATCTTTCCTATTCGTTGATATCGCTTTACTGGTTATAATACCATGCCTGGTCAATAGAAGCCCTTGGATAAGTGAGGGCCTGTGATGGGCGGCAGGGTGGAGGTCCTCGCTCGTGCCCAGGCGTGGGTATAATAACCGGCATCTCGGCAGTCTGCTTTCTGCTGGGGCATCCAGTCAGGCAGCAGTATTTAATGGGAAGGAAACTCCTAAGCAACTACAGGAGGGTTGACTGGCAACAAGGAACAGGGAAGGGTCCCCACAACAGCAGATCTGGCTGTGGACGGCAGGCATGGGCACAGGCTCCTGTTCTTTGAAAACCACCACTTCAGTGGCTGCAATAATATAGCCTTCACCCCTAGTGCCAGGGCTGAGGCTTTGATACACGTCTTCCAATTGCGAATATTAAGAAAAATAAATAAATAAAAGGTACTTTGGCAATAAACAACCGTTGTAGAGATAACTGGGGAGGAGATGCACAGGGCTGGCAAAGGAGGGACGTTGCTTCTGCAGGGTCCAGTTGAGCACTTTGGTATTGGTGTTTACGTGCCCTGGGTGTACCTGTGCGTTGGCCCAGTGGGAGGGTTTCAGTGGTAGGTCAGAGGGCCCCGCCTGGGTACACAGGCTTCTTTGTATTGCTTCCAGAAAGAATGGCCGTAGTACGGTGATGCCTTGGTGCATAGAGACAGGTCTGTCGGCTTGTGGTTCA
The DNA here is from genome assembly GCA_026780845.1 of Petrocephalus sullivani. Lineage (NCBI taxonomy): Eukaryota > Metazoa > Chordata > Actinopteri > Osteoglossiformes > Mormyridae > Petrocephalus > Petrocephalus sullivani. The sequence goes on along the minus strand of JAODKM010000008.1, from coordinate 1,879,014 downwards.
TCCCACGGGAAAGACGTAGATAAATGTCACTCACCAGCATCTTAGCAGTAACTCATAGTGCTCTGTAGTGTATACTGTTGCTTGAGTAGCAGAGTGGTTCCTGTCTCACCCCTGTAAATGATCTCCCAGTGCTCATTGAGTGTAGTACGACAAGAACACTAGTATCTGGTATACCTTAGCATAGGAGATGAAAATAAACAAAACAAAAAAAAAAAACGGTAGGTGGTTACATCCTTATAAAATGGAAAAATAAGAAAAAAAGGTTGGGTTTGACCATGCACAGTTTGTTTTTATATGCATGTCATGAGTATGAAGATACTTTTCCTTCTGACAAGAGCTGTAAATAAACCCAGCACATGTAAATCATTGTGTCCTTGGCCCATCTCTGTATATAGGGTGTAAATAACAAACAGCTATGCATGCTGACAATTTAGCAATTCTTTCAGGTACTTTTATAACCCACAAATATTGTATGGCATGTCGAGGATGAAAACAAAAAAAAAAACTGGAAAAAGAAAATAAAAACAAAAAAAGTTTGTTAACTGACTACAGGAAAGATGGTCTCTAGCGATAAATGTTTTCTTACTAGGTGGTCCGTCACGTTGCCTGTTTTTCTCATGGTGTACTCACTGTTGTTGTTACCTGTGTTCACACTTTTAAGTAGGGTTGAGGCAAACGAGGAAATGAGCGCAAACGAGGGCACTTGGCAGGACTGGAGGAGCTATGGACCACCTGTGTGGATCCACTGCCCTGAGCTTCCCACCAACCTGTACACATTCATCAGTGTCAGAGACATCCATGCAAACCCTACTGTGGTCTCCAGAACATGTTATTATGCGCTATCACACCAATATCATTATACAGGAAAACAGAAAAAAAAAACAAAAAACAAAAAAGAGACAAAAAAAAAAAACAAAAAGTATTATTCACAGGGTTAGGTTTTGTTTTGTAAAACTGGATAGGTCTGGCTGCTATTTGATGTATAGAACCAAAACTAAATTTCACCAGCTTTAAACTGTAATTTTTTCAACAGGTGCAATTGCGTTTCTTATACAAGAACATAGCAGACTAGTAGGGGAGGGGGCTTTAAATGGTGGTGGGGGGCAGATCGTTTTTAAAACAAGCTGAGTGGATTCTTTATGCAATGGGATGGGCAGGTGAATTAGTGGGATGCAGGGCACTGCTCATTTTTCTAAAGAGGGCCGGTTTTGTGGAAGGTCAGGGGTACCGACCATAACCTTCTCAGCACAGTCTTCAAATGGCTTTGCGGGGAAACAGTGCTACTAGTGTCACGGTCAAGCTTTGCCTCAGCCCTATGGACTGAAATGTACTGAAGGGACCTTTTGCTGAGAGAGCAGGGTTACGCTGGATAAGGATGGTCTTTTGGAAAGGCTTATCTTTCAGTTTAATGAAGTTTTATCATGTAAGATTACCATGGCAATCATGATAGATGGAAGTGTCTACTTTTTAATCTGTGCTAAAGATATTTTAAATTTAATAAATTATCATTGTAACAAGAGTATGTGTAACATCTTTGTGTGCCACTTGCTTTTCTGTTCATCTTTTTGAAATAAATATTCCTAAAGTGGAGGATAAAATTCAGCAGAACTACAGACATGGCTGAGACAAGTGTGGATCCCATTTCTCAGGAATCTCAGGAATTCAGGAAGCACTCTGCTGTTTACCATGTGAAATCCTAAAATATACTCTGCAAATGTATAAATTAGGGGTTATAGAAAGTATTAGCCAGCAGGTTTAGTGTTGACAGTGACTTTCTCTCTGCAGAATGTAAAACTCAATTCATCATTTGATTTACTAGAAATCCTGAATGATGTGAAGAGATTTAACTCCTGCTAAACTATAACCTAGCAACACACCAAATTGAGTTCATTCCTAACACCCTTGATGCTCACCTGGTGTGGACATACACCAGAGGACACAGCTAGCCCCCCCATGCAGGCTGCCTGTGTGCATATGCGGCACAGCTGCACGGAGGTGGGGCTGAGTGACAGCTCGGAGCAGATAAACAGCCCCAATGACGGACAGTTCCACCACATGGCCATTCAGCGTGCCCAATGAACCGGGCGGGAACGGATTTAAGCAACAAAACACAGCCCACTTCAGGCTAATTTGCTCAACCAGAAAGCTGCTAGTGAGGGGAAGACTGCAAAACAGATGAATAATGGCTGGAATCAATGGCCTTTCAGAGTGCGGCCTCCTGTCGCTCGCTCTCCTGAGGCAGACAATGCAAACGTACACAGTCACTAAGCAAACAGCATGTACACGGACCGCCCAACACACAATATGGTCATCCGCCTGCGGGGCCTTGCCTCCAGCTTGGCTGAGTGGCACCCAGTCCACAGTGGAGGGCGAGCCAGGGCCAAAGGGGGGCTTCCCGGGAAATAATGCCGTTCAAACGAGGAATTAAGGGAGGATGGCGCAGACCCACACTTTGCCCATGCCTCAGCACCAGCAGACCGGGCCTTTCAGGCCTGCTACTCCTTGACTCGCGTGGGATAAAAGCATTTTCTTATCTTTCACATACAGCACTTCTACCTTTTATTTATAAGAAGGATTTCTGTGACCACATGCTCCTGTCTGTACTGCCCCTTCTATATTTGCTTTACAGCTGTTTGATTTACGACGGAACGCTAAATTAACCTATGCAGCAAAACTCAGCATAGCGCTAACTGCTGCTGAACATGGGGGGTAAAGAGTCAAAGTCGCTAAAATCACCCCAGGCTCTCTGCAGGCTGGGGCCAGGCCTGACTGGCTGAGCTTTCTGCATGGGTCCATCTGAATGGCACAGATTAAGGTGCTCTGAACACCAAATTCAACATTAACAGCTAGTCATCCATCAGATGAACTTTGACCCTAAACCAAAATAAAAGACATCATTTCATGACACCCATTATTACAAAATACAATTTTAATTTTTTTATAAATCAAATAAATCTGCACTGGCCAGACTGCCCTGTTGTAACGGCTATCTTTCTTACTCTGTCACCCATCCAGGTTAGTGACCTTGTAAATGATTAACCTAGTCTCCATCAGTAAGTACTCCGCCAAAGCCATAAGTGTGCCTACACACACACAGACATCTTAGTGAGGACCGTCCATTCATTTCTTTGGGAAAAAAATGAATCCCAATTACAACACCCTTAACCCCCGCCCAGCCCTAACCTTAGCCATAAGTAATCAAGCAGAATACAAGATTCTTGGAATTTTGACTTTTTAAATGCCATATACACAATATTTAAAAAAATGAAGTCTAAAGTTGTGACAACTGAAAAAAATGAGGTCCTTTGGTCCTCACAAGTACAGCAAAACCTGTACACACACACAGAGAACAGGCATGCCTTATTGCTGTTTACACCTCCCACACAGCGGGGCTCACACAGGATATCAAGGAATTGCTGAAATCACTGCATTTACGAGAAATCAAGCAGGCAAGGGCTTTAAGTGGCGGGAGAGGAGCACCTACGTGACGTCCACAGTGCAGCCTGCCAGTGAGCAGATGAACGGCAGAGTGGGAGGGGGCTTGTGCTCCATGGCCCACGGCAAGATCGTCCCCGGACCCACTGACGGACACTGGCGGCGGCAGAATGGAGGCCCGCCCCCTGTTCGTGGCATGGGACTCAAGGTCCAGACTGAATTCTAATTTTAAGCATGACAAATTGCTATTGTCTCTCACCACAAATGAGGGGTAAAGGGCTGGGGAGGGAGCAAGTGGCAGGCCCAAACACAGCAGCTTCCTGCGCCCGCCGCCACTTAGCCATTAGCTGGGTGCTGCAGCGCCGTCGCCCACTCACTACCCCTTTCGGGCCCAGCCGTCGGGCCTCTTCGTCCTTCCTGCCCCTCCCCCCGTTTTGGAGAGCGGCTGGACACGGGCCCCGCTGCCCCAGCATAGTAGAGGGGTTGGGAGGTCCAGGGGGGGCTGGGGGGGGGGGGCACATGAAGGACTATCCATCTCTGCCCAGGACAAGCCATAAATGAACTCTTATGATTAGACTCTCTTATTCCTCGGTTTGGGCCAGGAGGCTGCTAGACCTTACCCCTCCACATGCACTAAATCCTATTAAAATCACCTTCATTATAACATGTGCGAGCCAGTAATAGTGGCGAGAAGGCAGCCCACTCCCTGGGGGGTCATTAGGGTGATGGCGGCACACACGCTTCCCCCTGCCCCACACAGCCATTTTCACCTTCCCATGGCTGAATAACAATGATGGGCTCCGAGCTGGAGAGCCTAACCCTCTCACACTCACACATACAGAGACGTGCACACACACACACGGCCGTTCCTCTGCAAAAAACAGAAATCCGTGTGCACAGATACACGAGTAAACACGTGCCACATGTGCCCAAACCAACATACATATTTTTTACTGAATTCACAATTCAGCAGTGAAGGAGTAAAACATATTTCAGAATTCATCTGATATCCTCACAGTGTTCCTGTTCTCACAGGAAACACATCAGATTAGCCCATGACTGTCTCGCATAGCGAATAATCCTCTTTCTAATTGTATTATGAAGGTTATCGAAAGCTTGGCTAAATTTCGTTTGCCTCCTTTTACCACTGGGGTTAATCAAACTCGAAAGCATGATGCGAGATGGACAGACGGGCAAGTGACGCACATGAGCATGAGAGCGACCAGCGGATGCGGCCCACACTACCATGTTTCCTTCGTTAAAGGGAGGAAAAACCAAACTAAGCATTTTCCTTCTCATCCCCGTCGACCGCAACTGAAAGCTCGCTCATATCGGAGACTGAAGATTTCAGACGTGAATCTTAAACAGATTTAAGGTTTAAGATGCTTGCGACACAATGAGAAAAGGACTTTGAAGAACTCTATGGAGAGTATCACAAACACTGAGCAGACGACCTACAAACAGTGTGCACAGTCCTCTGCTTGTGCGCCATTTATTCCCACCACATTCTCACGATGAAAATGACCTTGATAACTCGAGTGTGATGTTGCATTAAGTCCTACATATAAAAAAGGTCCTCCTGATCTCATGTCAAACAAAGAAAAGACACAGACTCAGATACAGAAAAATGCACTTGACATAAGCCTATCAAGAAGCCAAACAAGGCTTCTGAACCATCCAGAAAGGAAGACTTACGGGGACCATCAGTATCCCAGGTGCAGCTTCCCCTCAGTGACACCGGGAAAGAAATTTTAATAACCTACCATTAAAAAGAGGATCAGCTTAAAAGGCACCAAAGTGGACAATGGGCAAACCTGCTTTATCTCCAGGCTAAAATGGCAGTAAAACACCACCTAACACCAACACATGCACACGCACGCTTACAAAGGCCTCGTCATAGAGTCCTAAGCACCCTACTGGGCTTGTTGTTCTTGGCCCTAACTCACCCCATTATTAGCCTGACACGACATACCCCATCAGCACACAGCTGCTCCCAAGCCAGCGTCGGGGCCGAAAGCCGGCACTCTTTCGAGTAAAGGGTGAATCACAAAGGGGGGCAGGAATCGGGGCCTCTGCCCCGCACATGACAGCAGCACTGAAGGCCGGGGTGTACCGGCTTCCAGCTCAGTCTCGCTTTCATTAGGTGACTTAAAACAAACTTGGAGTGAGTTATTTCGGTGTAACTTCTGACGCACGCCCCAGACGGCCTAAGATGTATCACCATCACCTGCTCTCTCAGTTCTTGGCAAACCTGACTCAGGTGGCACTGGCCCGTTTAAGGACTGGAATGAAACACCCAGGATGGAACATTGTTTTCTCTGTGGGTGAAGCGAATTGCTGCTCTTCACAGAGCAAGGCTCATTAAAAGCTACTTCTGGCCCCATGCTGCCGGTGAATAGGGGGCTTCCTTCAAACAGGCTGTGCCTTCGCTCTGCCGTCCTCATCAACCACCTCAAAGCAAAGCAAACAGTCAGCACGTACGCGTGTGTGGGAGTGGGGGGTAGGTGCAGGTCAACACTGAAGTGCGAGGATGGGCAGGGGAGGAGGGCACGTTCAATGTTCAAGTGACAATCATTCGTCAGTCAAAGGCTTGCACGTCTGCCACTCGCCGATAAGATCGAGAAGCGTCGGCTGTCAGGTGCCTCCTGTCACAACTCGGCATGAGCTGAAACGCGCTGCCTGTGCATGGCTACAAAAGGAGAGGGGGAGGCGGAAAGAGGCCCCCAATTGGGGGCCAGGTGGGGGCTGAAAGGAGAGGTGGGGACTGAGACCAAAAAGCACCCAAGGAGAAAACGACCCAAGCCAGAAGGACTTGTGCAGTCACTGTGAAACTATCTAATTTTTATCTTTCAGGAGGACTTCCGAGGTGATCCGTAGAACGTAATTATTTTCACCTAATAAAAGCAACATATGCTAAGACAATAAAATCTCTTATTGGACGTCTATTCATTAAAACTGGCTGTAAAAAGGGAGCAAAATCCAGCATGAGGATTAGATTTAAAAGGGCTTTTTGCATTTGGAAATCGGCACAGGGATCTTTTAAAGCTGCCGTATATCCAGGTGTTAATGTGAAACGGACGCATAACGCGGGAGAAGGTGTGGTTTTATGGACCGTGTGGTCCTGCGTGAAAGATCTCTGAAGGCTGAGGAATCCCAACCATTTCATCCTCCTCGGCTCCCTTCCAGGTGGGAGCCGCGTTAAGGGAACAAAGGCCCGTGGGCCTTGCTGCAGGGCTGAAGGTCGGTGGAGGACAGGCCCGGCCATGGAGGAAAGGCAGATTGGAACAAGTAGCCGGCTCAAGGGCGACTCTCCAGATCAGAAGCAAAACCCGCTGACAGAAGCTGATCCCAATGAACGCAGAACCTGCACGGCTCCCCGAGCCCCCCAGCCCCCAGCCCCCAGCCCCGGTCATGGTATGGAAAGCAGAGCAGGTACTGGTTGTTTCAAGCATCTTGGACTTCAGTATCAATGGACATGGAGACCCCGGGCCGAGGCTCACGCTGTGCTCTCTGTGCCCGACCCCGAGGCCCACAACCTGGCGCTGCATTTCCGCATGCTGCATTTCCGCATGCTGCAGTTCCGCATGGCTCTTGATGGAACCAGTAATCTCATTTGATCCCTACGCCCCCCATCCCACCCCCCCTCCCTGACCTGACATATTCCACATGCAAAGCAAAAATACAAGAGGAAAAATCACCCTTGAAGGCTATTCTAAGCCCGGCAGCATTTTCACCCACTGTGACCTGGTCGGAAGCTTCCGGCAAAAAAATGAAAGAAAAAGAAAGAAATACAAGATTTTTATCAGCCGGATGAAGAGAACTGTGTGAGCCACCTCCAGATAAGGCCCGTTAGTTACCAGTGCTGTGTACCGAGGATGGTTAGTAACCTCTTATACAGCTCACCACTGCCGCCAAGGCTCCCAATTCATTTAATGATGCAATCAATTTCACAATTACAGCTCTTTCAGACTGTGACCTTACTTCTGACACTCATTTGTTCCTCGTTGCTTTTTATTGTCCGGCATCTGCTCGAAACCGTGAGACGGTATTCCAGCCCGGTCCCAACAGGAAGCTCCGGGAGCCAGAGCCGCTGTGTCTCCAGGGCAGCCCGGTATTTTCCTGGACAGGCTTTAGCCCGGAGCAATCGGCCAGGCTCTATGGTTAGCGGAAGACAGCAGAGTGATGGCACGCCTGAGTGAGCACAGCACGCTCACACAATAACACACACACAGCGGGCTCACCATACAGCAGTCCTGTTTATGCCGTTATAAGCAGGTGACACTAAGGCCATCAGCATCCCCTCAGCAGTCTGTACACTACAGCATAGGCTCTACCTGCTACTTAGAAACACAAGCAAACAAGTCAGCGGGGGTGAGCCACTACCCTGATCACTCTCTAGCCGAAATATCATATGGGTTATCACTAAAGACCCTGCTTTGCAGAGACCGCCGCATGTACGAATCCGATGCTGACAGGGCTGCTGAACAACACGCAGGAGGAAAAATCGAGGAGGCCAGCTCAGCATTAAGATCAGCTTACTCATCGTTTGAACTGCCAAAGCGGGTAGGAGGACTGACGGTCTAACGGCACAGAGCCAGGAGAGTCGGGGGACAGAGATGGCGGAGGAACCCGCTGGTATCCTACCCAGTGCGGTCACATGAGGAATTCATACACTCACTTAAGAGCACAGAGGTGCAGTCTGTGTGTTACTGCTGTCAGCTCAGAAACATTTCTGCGTGTTGAACTTCATGCCACGGTAAGACGGGGAGCGTGAATTCCTGCTCCCACAAATCCCTCCGTTTTCGTTCATTCCCCTCTTCCTGCCTTGCTCGGCTGTTCTCTGGCGATGGAGGTCGTTCGTCGAACGCTCTTTTAAATAAAAAGTATTGCAGCACCATTAAACGCCGATAGTAATGATATTAATTTGCCAAGACTGTGTCATTTTCACAGGAGAGCGGCTAGCAGAAAACATTATGAAAATGTCCAAGTAGACCGGTAATTGAGTTGATTAGTGTGACCTTGGTTATGAAGGTACTGTAATAGGGGAACAAGTGGAGCGTCCACTGAGTTATGAGCCTCCCCCCATGCCGCAGCGGCGGCGAGCCGCGATTTGCTGGGGGTGACTGTGGGCCGTGCTGCCCTGCTATGATAGAGTAATACTCTGTGACTAGCTGGGCTTGTCCACCTACTTAGCGCTTTCTCTTAGCGAGTAATGAGGGTGCTGGGACAGGGGCCCAGCTTGCGGTAGAGGGGCCCGGCTGGCTCCAGCACAGCGATTAGCCGGGGACGTGCAGAACAGCTTTGCATTTAGAGTAGGCGCCGCACATAGGTGCTGAAATAAATGCGAGAAGCAAACCCCCCCTTAACAAAATTTTACAAAAAATCCTTTTCCCTGAAGCCCCCACTCAATGACCCCCAAACCACCCCATTTGTTTATCTAAATTTACCACCCTGCCTTTCCAAACCATACATACGCACACATGCGCACGCACACATACGCACGCACACACACACAAAAATGGAGTGATATTTACAGGGCGTTTAACATGTGATCTTAACAGGGTGCCCCTGGCAGCTAACCCCACCTGCTAGTCACTGCCTTTCTCTTTAGTTTCTAATAGACAAAAATAATCTATTACACCTAAATACCAAAAATAATCTATTACACCTAAATTTTCTGTCTGTATTCTCACAATGTGGAATTAAACACTGAGACATTTCTGACCACTGACACGATTTAAACAGTCAATGGTAGACGAAAATAGTTGAAAAAATGATCACACCACATTGGGGGTGTCACAGCCTGTACGGCCCTAGGTGAGTGAATGTTGCCTGTGTCGGTTCCCTGTCCATTCCCAGGGAGGGTTGAGGTCGCTCACGTATGAAGAGTGGAGCAGGGAACAACTCGGCCACTGGGCCATTCATTCTGTGTCGTTGGCCAAAACATGTGGGATCAAGAGCAAAGCTTGATGGGAAGTGAGGACTGAGGGCCAGAGACAGCGGCGTGTGAAAGGTAAGACTGAGCTGTCCAAAAGCAGACCGGCGTTTGACGAGGGCAGTCCCATGCAGGGCCGGAGATGGGGGGCACATTCTGGGGCATTCATTAACATCTGCATGCAGAGGGGGCCGTTGCAGACAAGCCATGCAGCCTCATCTGGCTCTGCTGCTAATTGGCTACCTGTCGTGAGGGTCAGAGGTCAGGGAGGGAGGACACCCTTAAATTCCATTCCTTTGCTGGCCTCCTTTCATGTGCCGCTGCCGGGCACAGACGCCCACCAGGCGGCAGGAACCCAGCTCGTCCGACAACCTTGGGGCAGGATGGAGTTAATGTCCGGAACCAGCAGTGTGGCGGTCAGAGAATGCTTGCCGGTCCTGTTGACCTGCAACCGTCAAACGGATTGCCCCCCCCCACCACCTCCCGTCCATGTGGGGAGTCGGGCAACCCCAGCTATAACCAGACACGCTGACCCCTAGGCATCCTTAACGGAGGTCGGCATGCAGGACATACGAGTGCTGACACTGATGATTAAAACCCTTCCAAGTTTGAACTGTAATAAAGGGCGGCTTTTCTCAGGGTTTCAGGGTTATGGCCTGGGGGGTCACCTTGGGTGTCTAGGGCTCAGAGAAGTGGGCAGGGCTCCTGTTCCCATTCTCTTGGCCAGGGACAGACAGGGGTGTAATGGGGGCCTGCATGGAGTCCTGCTACGGGCCTGAGGGCCGTGGCTCCCTGCTGAATGCAGAGGTCTCTGGTGCTTGTGACACCGATTCTCTGTCCCTCATCCAGAAAAGCAGACAGCCGCCTGCAAACACACTCACTCATGTTCCCCACGACATAATTACCATTTAATGAAGGTGACACAAACCACAGGCTCACAAAATGTACAGAAACAAGACACACAGAGCACACTGAAACTCTTAACTGATATTACTTTTTGAGATAAATTAGTCATCTAACCCCTCTGAGAAAATGCCAAACCCGGTGCTCTTCTAAAAATATGACTGGGTACAGATATAGAAGACACACTGTTCGAGAGCACATCTTTCAGCCATGGTGAAATCAGTCACGTGTGTGAAGTAAACAGCCGAATTGTTATATTGCCATTGTCAGACAGCCATCAGCCTTCTGCAAACACACTCTCAGCACGATGGTCAGTCCTTCGTGGTATCATTCGGCTAATGCCAGCATGGAGACCCTGAAAAAGCCTGTACATCTCCTTACCCCACTGGGCACCTGGCAGTGAGCACAGGCCCTGCCAGGCTAGCCAGCCTTCACTACTCTTTCCTTATACAGCTGCCTGCTTCTTTACTTCCTATAGGTGCCATACAGAAAACTGCATCCCCCAGAACCAGATCTAATGGCGCTTTTCCACTGGCATACAGGAACCTGGTAGCACCTGACCCACACTGCTATGAGACACTAGTTATGGCACGGTTCCATCTCACTTTGATTATCCATTGCAGAAGGGTCGGCATTACCGGGTTTGGTAAGCGACAGATAAAGCAGTTAAACGGAAGAGACGCCTATTTACAGTTCATGAGGTGTACACGATGATTTACTATGTGCGCATTACCACTAGCATGTTTGCGAGAATTGCTGTGTTATGTTAGCATCAAACGCTAGTGGAATTAGCATTCGCTTCTATAAATTTGCATTACGAATCCATTACGTTCAGCTATTGTCAAGTACTCATTTAAGTAGGAAGTTGGAAATTTTCAAGTTCCATTGTTATCGGGAATGCATCAATACATCATGATGTGACATACTACTAATAATGAATAATGTATAGAATATTTCAACCAATCAGATGGTGGTGATGCAACCAGCTTGGTTTAGTCACGCTTTCGGCCCTGCTATGAATGAGCACCAAGTCTGTGCGGGTTTGAATCAGGTATGGCTCACAAACTTCACAATGGGTCGCGGTACAGCTTGGGTATGGCTCAGTTCTTCCTCGCAATGGAAAAGCGTCTTAAGCCTGTTAGATCTGAGATCCCCCCTCTCCCTCCAGAAGTTGAACTACTACGGTGGAAGAATGTTCATGAGATGCACTGAACATGAGAGCTAGTCAGTGTGGGAGCCATCCATCCCATGCCTCCCCATGATCATGAACACAGAGGGCCTGCACTGTGTACCAGTGAGATCGCTTCTGAGCCTGGCGATGAACCTAATTAGTTACACCCTTGAATCCTCACAGCCCCTGGATATGTCCCATTAACCTCAGGTGTGCAGATTCATTAGGATGCGTTAGAAAGCCCCCAGGGGGCTCAGCTCACCCTCCTGCCATGGCAGCCTCCTTCACCCGCTCACCGAGCAGTGTCCCCGACCGCAGCACCTACGAGCTGCCGCTGTGAGACCTCTGCTACTCCGCAAACATCCCAAAAAAGTGCTTTTTTTTTTTTGGCGGGGGGGTGGGGGTCACGTGCGCTGTGACCTTCCACACCCCTGCAGTGCCCCAGCACACGTGTACCCTTCACAAGTGCGTAGCATTCACCGCTCGTGTAATTGGCTACTGTCTGCATGGTTTGTTAGCTTCACATAATTTATGCTTGAACTTGTCAAGCGATTGATAGGATTGCCAGCGCCGCACATCTTCACCATCGGCACCACCCTCAGTGAAGAATCTGTACAGAAACCCAGCCATCTCACAGAGGATGAGGGCACCAAAAAATGGAACTGTAAACAGATTACAGTCATACCCCACCTTACGTCATTAATTGGCTCCGAGAGCCTGGTCGAAAGCCAATTTTTTATGTAACCCGAAAATAATGCCTTAAAATTCTTGAGGACGACTAATAGATAGATGTAGTCATTTACATTGACATAAATGCACCTTTAATTCATTATGAAAATCAGTGTTCACTTTGCAATCTTAAAAGTCAATGTTCACCTAATACATATTTTAGCATTTTATTGTTTATTTTAATCCATTTTAAGAAGTTTTTATTCTTCTAGCATTACTAATTACTACAGACAAGCGACAAAGTTGACTTTGATGTATGCCGAAAATGACGTATACCGGGGTATTTTGAAAATTCACTTAGATACTTCCAAACCTCCATCAGACGTATGTACCGGGGTGCTTATTGTAAAACTTCCTCTTTTGTTTTGATAATCTAAACATTAAAGAAGCCCTAACCTGGAAGATTATACAATGTAATTATCCACAAGACACCTCTGCAAAACAGCAAATCCGTTTATGACTAAATGATGGCAAAAAACAGTTTCAATAACATCTTACGTCATGATTCCTTGTGACATGTACACAAGCCTTCTCCAAATCGTTTGTGAAAGTAACATCATAGGTACGTACTAACTCAAGCAAGGTATTCAAGATCAAAGAAATAGGGAGAACAAGACATGTGTGTGTCACACTTTCCCTGCACAAATGGGCGTATGAGAATTCACTCACACTGATCTTGTATGTATCAGGCAAGCGCAAAATGAAGACCTACATTTGGCCTGGCGTTCATCGTCCTACATTGATTAGAGATTCACAGGGGTTGGTCCTACAGTACCTATCACTCAGCCTTCTGGGAATATCCAATTGTGACCAATGGTAACACAACATTACCCCCTTACTGGAGGTGCGTGCTTCCTTAAGAAGTAAAATAACAATAACAGCATGGAGGAGTAATCTGTTTGCCAGGGAGCACGCCTTGCTTTCCAGCCCCTACCTGACTGGCGGGCAAACCACATTAGAAAGTGACGCACCATTCATCTCGCTCATAGTCGCAGGAACATTTAGCTAATTAAATGATTAATAAATTTAACGCTGCTTAATAATTTCATTTGGCCGTGCGTGTGATCGCATGGTGTTCCGTGCCAGCGCACCGAATTGGATGAGGTGGGTGTTGAGGATTCTTTGCACTGCCCCCGATAATTGAGATTAGTCTATTACTGTTCTGACCTTTTTCCTCCTTCATATCCAACAAGAGAAGGAAATTAAAAAATAATGCAGCGACTGAAGGGAGCTTCTCGGCACATGCGGGGGGAGGGATGTGTTCTTTCACTACAAACACCTTGCATTATTAATCCTGCCCACTATACATGCAGCACAGTGCTTGCAGCATTCCTCCTTCTAATTTGTGGCCTGTGAACATGGACGCCAGCAGCCACAGTGGGATTAGGTCGGGAATTAGAATATTAGGATGCTGGAGGACTGTGGCAAGGAGAAGCTGGGAAAAAAAATATATATATATACTGTACATGGAGAAGTGTGTCTGTGGGCTATGTGCATATTACATCGTGGGGACCAAATGTCACGATAGTGTGATAAAAACCTATAATTTTGATCTTGTGGAGACCATTTTTTCTGTCTCCACAAGGAGAAACTGAATTTTACAAAATCTCCATGTTTGGTTACTTATGGTTAAAGTTAGGGCTGGGTAGGGGTTAAGGTTGGCATTGCTGGCATTAGGGATTTTCCCACAGAAATGAATGGATGGTGCCCACAAAGATGAATACAAACATGTGCGTGTGTGTGTAATTGGGAAGGACCCTTTTCACCTTCCGAAAATACAGGACATCTGGGAACAGACATTTTACTGCCCAAAAAAGCCTCAGAGGAGGATAGCATGGATTATTTCAGAACAATGTTTAAGAGAAACAGCACTAAACAAATACAATAAGGTCTCGTAACAAAACCACCCCAGTCACTGTGTAGCACAAGATGAGATGTACGGCCTTTTCTGTTTCGTATGGTTGAAGCAGTGCTGGTTCAGAGAGATCCTGTTAGGGCTGAAGGGCCGCGATGCAATCACAGTGCAGCCGGAGGCTACGCGCAGGAAGAAACAGGAAGAGCCGGCTGCCAACATACCTTTACGTCACGGAACACCATGAAATCAATAGCTACTATTTCCATAGGCGTTCAAGCCGTTTGTAAAATGTGTGCATTGACGACTTTCCCGATCGCAGCATGGCGAGGGCGATGGTAGATAAACCTCTATGGAAGGGCTGACAGCAAAGAGGTAATTAATATGCATTTAAGGCCGGAGCGAAATAAAAACAAAGCAAGTTGTTCCGACGGAAGGAACTAGTGGAACAAATATTGAAGCCTTTGATTAGCCAGGCAACACGCGGCAGAGGTGGCTGGGGATGTGCTGTTAGGGTGGGCTGTGATCGGAAACGCCCCGGGGGACCCTGCCCGCATGCCGGCGGCCCGGCACTGACGCAGGACCAGCTCGGTCCCTACTCACTGCACCACTGAGTCTTTTAGGGCAGGGGGAGGGGGTCAACGCCTAGCACATACAGTCAAAACGGAATAACAGGGGAGGGAGTCGATACCTTGTGGGAGTTAATGCCAGAACAAAAAAAAGAAATAGAAAAAGAAAATCAAAGAAGGGCCGGTGCTTCCCCAATGGCGCCATGCTTGTTTTCACACCTCTCAGCTTGGTCATCACGTCTCCACGCCCAAGAGCTTCCCCTTGATGTCGCGCCTGGCTGCTCCCCTGCACGCGGCGCCGTGTCCCGCATTACCATCGCCCTGTCCGCCGGATCGCAGGAGGTGCTCCCGCGAGGCGCTCCGCCGGCCTCTTTCATCTCCTCACTTCAAGGAGGCATTAAAGCACTTTAAGAAAGATGATGAATAACAATACCTCTGCCGAGCGCGCAGACGCTGGAACATGTGAGGGGTCTTTAAGAAGACAAATGAGAGCCGTCTCGAGGAGGGAGGGGGGAACCCGGGCAGATCGGGGGCTCATTACTAGCACATCCATAACGTCATCAGCTGTCAGAGGCAGCACCAGGCTGGGGGAGTCGTGGCGAGTTAGCACCACAGAAACGGTGGCGGCTGTGGCACGGTAACAATCTCACATTGAGCCGCCCCCCAAACTGCCTGGCCCTCGGCGCTATGCTCTCTAAATTACTTGACCCTCCATCAGTTTACAAAGCAACAGAAGCCTTGAATTAACTGCCTTTTTAAATGTCTTGGAGTGCAAGTGTGTCTGCTAAATGCCTGGGGGGGGACTGTGTTTTTGGATGTGGGGGGGGGGGAGGTGAGTGTACATTTCAGTTTGTCCTCATTAAAGAGATCAGTTGCTAAAAGTCTTTCCCATAAGTAGGTACTTAAAACAGGAGTACTCTCTGCTCAGACACCAAACAGCAGACTGCCTGCTTGGGGCAGACCGTTCTGCGATTGAGGGGAGCCATGGGGGGGCGATAGGGGTGAGGGGATAAAGAGGATTTTAAGTGGGTTCGTGTCTCAGGCCCTCCAAGGTGCTCAGTGCGCGCTCTCTGCGAACCCCTGTAACCCTATTAGCCGTGCCTAGAATCCTGCCCTGCCACTGCCACAGGCCACGTCTGACCTCTCTGCCTTGCCTCGCGCCTCGAATCCTGCAAAGCCACTGCCACGGGCCACGCCTGACCTCTCCGCCTTGCCTCACGCCTCGAATCCTGCAAAGCCACTGCCACGGGCCACGCCTGACCTCTCCGTCTTGCCTCATGCCTCGAATCCTGCAAAGCCACTGCCACAGGCCACGTCTGACCTCTCCGCGTTGCCTCGCGCCTCGAATCCTGCAAAGCCACTGTGTCCGGCCACGCCTGACCTCTCCGTCTTGCCTTGCCTCGCATTGTTCTTCAGCCCTCTAACATTACTATTAATGGCCAACTGCATTTCACAGACCAGCCAGACAGACAGTGGGCAGCCCTGCCCTGTTCACACTGTTGGGGGGGTACAGCTGACACGGTCAGAGGGGCCGGCCGGCCTGTGGTCGTCATCATTCACAACTCCCACTTATCACCAGGAAAATGAAATCCCGAAAGGTCACTACTGCTCTATAAGGAAATCACTCTCAACTAATCAACTAAAAAACACTCCTCATCAGAGGAGACAGGACAAAGATGAACATGTAACATTTCTAACAGCAATTCAATCCTGTATGGCTGAAACTGCAAAAGCAAAATACAGTTAACTGAACGGACTACCTGGCTAATTTTCCTCTAAGTGAAAAGGCTGTTATATGTCGACCTGACTAATTGTTTTAAAGGAACATTAGCATCAGCTCAAATCTTATCGAAGGGGAAGGCCCTTTTGTCTGGATCAGATGCAATGCTTTTATATAAACTGAAAAAATCCAATTACATGCATAATTTTTTCTGGTGTGTAATTTAGTGAATAATGATAAGGCTCAGGCACATCTTCACACGCAAAAGTGTCAGATTTGAGTGACACAGAAAGCAGCATGTTGGGAGCATTAATCTTTACATGGTCTCTAGCTCCAGCAAGCATGGAGCAGACCTCGGACTGTCTTCCTTGAATGTTAACATATTTCCACCAGAAGTTTCTTTTCAGCTGACTTTAAATTATATACAGCATGTAGTTTCATCAACATATTATACATGTTATGCATATGTGGGCCCAGGAGAGTCAGTCTGACTATGGTGAGCAGGGCACACATTCTGCATTTGGATGTTTACAGAGTGAGCAGAGTGGTGGTGCCAGTGTGTGTATGGGGCGAGGTGGGGGCAAGGGGGGGACATAGGTGCATAGGTGTATCTGCTTGAGATGTGAGAGTTATGTGAGGATTCAAGGGGGGGATGGAAACATGGTATGTGTGTGTGTTGGTTTGCACAGATCACATTTGAGGACCAAAATGTCCCCAAAAACCTGAAATTTCCCTACTTTTGGGAACATCTTTTCAGGTCCCCATTTGGATAAACTCAATTTTATGAAAATCTGTTAATACAATTAAAAACTAAAAATGTTTACTTATGGTTAAGGTTAGGGCTGGGTTAAGGGTTTTCCCATAGAAATGAATGGAAGGTCCCAATTTAAATAGGTACGCAAATTTGTGTGTGTGTGTGTGTGTGTGTGTGTCTCACACACCTGGCATACTCTCATGTCCTGCCAATTACTACAGCCAAAAATATATACCTCCTTACTGTCTAATTTCAAGTAAGTACAAATTCAACCAGATGTGGGACTATAAAAATAATAGAAGACAAGGTGGGGGTGGGTGGCTGAGAAGGTCTGGGTTCACTTACATCACAATCGAATTTGGTTCCTTCTGTTGTGCCTTTGATATAAAAATGTGGGTAACACAAATTGGAAGTTCACAGCCAAATACATACCAGTGAGGTCCAACAATACCATGAAAACACAGCAGGATAGCTGAGCGAATTATCTGCTCACTACCACACAGCAGTTTTCCACTACAGCCTCATCCTCAACCCTTTTAAGCAATCATAAGTTAAAAACCAAGAGCCCTATCTGTAAGGCCCACAATATGAGTTTAAAAGAACAAAAAAAAAAGTGTTCATGTGCTGGAGTGAAAATTGTAGAACAAATCTTGAAGAATACGCTCGTATAGCTGAAAATCCAGCAGCTACTTTTCAATAAACACCTGGAGGGTTGTACATAAACACGTCTTTTGTGCCTCTTTAAAATGACTTGCGGCACACTTTAAAGCCATGGAGAGAAGAGACGGAGTTCTTCAACAGAAGAAAGGAGAGCAGGAAGTGGCAAGGAGGAAATAGTTGAACAGTTTGCGGTGAATTTGGTGGGATACTTTTTAAAACGCTGGCAGTCACAAGTATCTGAGAAATACCAAGCGAGAAGCTGAGGACGAAAAATGCCCTTTCTTTTCAATTACATCTTTTTAAAAACTGACAAATAGCAGAGCGTTTTGGCCCAGAAGTTTATCTGGAATAAAGCCAGTTTATAAATAGCTTCCACTTCAGAGCTGCTTTACTGGGCCATATTCTGAGGGCCTTTTCACTTTAAATCCTCTCTCATCAGCAGTGCCCCTCACCAGTGAACAAAGGCATGGTCCCAAGTCTTAAAACCAACGGCCAAAACGCACGAGCATACATACATCTATCCATCTCTCAACGTGGCGTGATTTGGCCGTAGATGTGTACACACACGGCCAAAGTACGTCCATGAATCCTGCATATATCAACAGCCAAAGAACATGCACACATCAGCGCACACCTGGAAGACACAGACTGGCAGGCAAAATGGAAATATGCTGGCCCTCCATCTGAACAACCTTGAGCAGGGTGGGCAACACCATCACTGTTCATTAGAGATGGAGAATACCCCCCCGCCCCCGTGTCCTCACGGAAAGGTTAAAGGCCGCCTATGACATTGAGAGGTGTAGATATTTTATCAAATCTATAATGAAATCTCAAATATTTTATCAAAACTACATAGTAAATTCATGAATTTGTTGTAGTACAGAAACAGAAATAATAAGCATGGACTGGGTGATTACTTTGTTTGCTGGTAATTATCAGGCCCACCCGTAGTTTGGCGTGTTTTCATCAGGACTCTGTGAGGAGAGCACAGTTGGCTACCAGGTGCCAGCCAGCGGCGGTCTGCTTCAAACTTCCCTCTGACTCTGACTCTTTATCAAACGCATTTCATTAATGAACCCCCCCTCGCAGGAGCCTACTGGCCCACCTTCCCCCAAACTGTGGCTGAAACTGTTGCCACAGCTCAATTACAACCATACGATTAGGAAATTTAGGACACTAGCTCTCACCCCATCAGAGCATACGAAACAGAAGGAAGTAACGCTGATCTACTGAGGCAGCGCTGACCACTGTAAACCTGACTGGACCGACGAGAGGTAATCATGTTTATTGGTAAAAGCTGAGTTTCTGCTCTATTTCTTAAGCCCTGAAATTAGAAAGAGCAGCAACACTGCAAACTCAGTCCTCACAGCTTCACAGTCCCCTTGCTGCTTGCAATGGCCGCTGATCAACAGAATGTCCCAGCCAGGGCAAAGTCGTGTTTCTTTGCTCAGGAGTGGGGTGTTTCTGCTCCCCGCCTCGATTGTTGGGGGCAGCTTCAGGCTGATGTATCACCCCGCTGCAAGCCAGGCTTCGAGAGCTGTCAAAGCCATCCTCTTTACCCCACTGGGGCCCAACCCAGGCCAGCCCCTTCGGCCTGAGGCCGCTGCCCTCCCCAGAAAGGGACTGTCAGTGTCTCCTGGCCCCCTCTGTGCCATGGGTCAAGGGGTGACGTTCTTATTCTTATTTAGAAGCAAGGGGCACGTCTGCAGCTGACCCCATCCCATCCCAGTACTGCCAGCCCCGAACAGCAATATTGTCCTTCATGGTACCCCTGGAACTGAGAATCCCAGTCCAGGACCCCCGAGAGATCCGTATCCCGGTATCGGAGGAGGATCACTTGCACCGTTGAGCAACACACTCAACGCGACACAGGTGAGAAATCACGGTCACCTCAGGATGGGACGGAAGCTGAAATGCTAAGGTGACAGCGGGGCCAAGACATACATCTATGCTCTAGGGTTTCATAAGATGCCTGTTAATTTTAGTGTGGGTTTGAATAACTAAGAGATATAATTACCGCTGCCTGTTGACAGTGATGTATGCCTGCCCATTCTACGAAATGTGTATACATTTCACAGCCTGGAAGATCTGGGAAAACGAGCACAGGTCAGGCCACATCACAAGGTCTAGAGTATCAGGAACTGCACAGACCCCATATATCCCATTAATGAGGACTGAAATTTGGGTCAGAGGGAGCATTCTTACACGTGATATTATAGAAACTATGCCGGGCATGACGTGGTACTGCTTAACCAGAAACCATCTCTAGTAACAGGACAAAACATTCTAAGCTATAATTTTCTAAATAAAACGACAAAAATAAAGCAGAGAACAGTAATACAAACATTACTAAGGCAGGCGTTCTTGGGTGGTGCTAAGACCACCAGAGGTCATTTCAGAACTCTACAGCAAAGCACCCCATCTGGATGACTGTGACTGTGCCACTGAAGGGCAGAGGCAACCACAGTTAAACAATATAATCTCCAAGGTGACTGGGAATATGGCCAAAACTCCCTTCATCTGAGATAGGTCCCTGACAGAACCCCCCCCCCATTACAACCTGACTAAACCAATGCTAAGACTGTGACTGCTAAACAGAGACTATACAGAGACTAATAGGGGCAACGTTCTTCAAGAAGTGCATCTCTGACATCCTGAAGAGCAATCCCACTGAGCACAAGTGTCCTTACTGACATTGTTACAGCTTCATTTACCATAAGCTTGAAAATGTACAAATTGCTGTTTGATAGCAGTATTTATTTATTTGGGGGGGCAGAGTGTGGCTCACCAGGTTAAGCTCTGTGCCAATAATCGGAAGGTGTCGGCCCGTCTGTGGGCCCCTGAGTAAGGCCCTTAGCCTCCAGCTCCCTGGGCGCCCCTGGAGATGGCTGCCCATCACGGCCAAGCTGGCTCTCACAGAGAGCATGTTTGGGGGAGGTGAGAAGAAGACAAGGTCCCCACGGGGATCAATAAAGTATCTAAAAATCAGAAAATAAACTTTGCTTTCTGCTTAACCACAAAGACCTGTTTCATGATGTCATTTCCTAAAGAACAGAAGAAACATCTCCCATATAAGACCTGGAATTACCATCTCAAATGTTCTTTTGCCATGTTCTACTCAAAAATGGGCCTGCACATTTCTGAAATTTTGGGAAAAATGATCTTTCAGGATGGAATAACACAGTATTTTTAAACCAATTAAAATTTATATTTTTGGAAAGACAATATTTGCCGAGTAAATCTGCATTAAATAGCAGCAGAGATGTAACTGGGGGGTGTGGTTGATGCTAGTAACAGACCGTCACCCAAAGGCAGACAGAAAGCTGGAGAGCAGGCATGATAAATGGGCTACGCTACCGCACTGGGGCAGCAGGATGCTAAGGAGGACACAACGGAAAAGGAGTCCTGCTACACCCTGCCGTGAAGGAGGCATGGGGTTTAGCGCTAAATGCATAGCTGGCTCCACACCACGACCCACACAGGCTTGCCTTGTGCCTACATGAAAAGCTCTGAAACAAACCCCCTCCAGCCTGTGCTGAGATCCACACCAGCATGCTGTGCAGCTTCTCCAGGTGATTGAAAGGTCAAACAGAAGTTAGCTCTGCCCCTTGCCCTGAGGATTCCATACGGGATCAGGGCCACGTAACCCTCTGTTTATACATTATAGACATGAGCACTCAGAGTGGCACATTGCTTCAAGGTGTAGATTTTATCAAAACAGCACCAAAATACCACTTACAGCCGCGCTTTCAGTCATTTTGTCATAATAAGAATAACAGAAACCCTTAAGACCTGATCTGGGATCAGCTGCTAAAGACTTAAGGGAATATGTTTCAGGCTAATCGAGCAAACAAGGCTGCTGAAGACTGGATGGCAGATTTCCTCTGTCCTCTCACAGACTACAAACTGGTGTTTGACCATCCGGGAAAATTAAGTCACCTGAAAACAAGCACTGGCGAGTTCCATGTCCTTCATGGCCCGTAACTGAGGGGAGGGCACTCAGACACCAGAGAGCTGCCTTCTGACCTAAATGTGTCACTCTGGGTCAGCTGACTCCAATTCTAAATTATTACAGGCCAAATGTCAGAGCTGATTCAAGGTCATTCGGCAATGACACAGAGAATCTTTGCCTCTTAACGTCTTGGAATGCAAGGTGTCCGGCGCTGCTGAAGTGCTCCTAAAGCTTTCTGCAGGCTAGTGCTCCACTTTTCAGGGTACACAATGAGGTGTGACCAGTCCAGAAAGTAGCTAATGGACTGTGTAGCCGTTAGCAAAATGCTGGTCACCTGCCGTTATTCAGTTTGAAGACGGTTTGGGTAGCATGGTGCACCGGGGACAAGCAATGGGGGGAGCCCCTTTTAGGCTTACGACTCCTAATGATCTACGTGGCTGGATCACACTTCATCAAAAGTCAGGCTGTGTGAGGAGCAGGGATTGAGGGTTCAAATGACTCAAATCTCCTGAACCAGCACTGAGACTACTGTTGGAATGCCTGCCTCAAATCTGAGTCATTCCAGCAGCACAAAAGCACAACAGATTTTTCTGTTAGAAGTTCTGCATCTGCTAAAAACAAATTAAACTCTGAGGTATTAAGATATTGCTCTATCTGGAGCAGGTAAACTGACCAATTTATTACACTCCTTGTGGGTTTGAGACAATGAACAAACCCAAAAAATCAGCTGTGGAAAATCTACTGAGAATATAAGCATTTGCAAAGCCTTTGCGCTCAACCGGAAGTTTGGCCAGATAACTATCATACTGACCGTTATAACAGCGAACATTACTTCCTTACTTTTTAAGGCACTATCAATAATTAATTAATTAATACTTTAACAGCTGATTAGAAACAGCACAGTCACTGTGACCTTACTACGGTTGAAAATGCAGTTACTGTGCTTGAAGAATTTTCCATTATGGAAATTAACCAAATTCATGATGAACCTTTATTATAAAATCTGTTCAGAGTGGTTGGTGAATGAAGGATCCAGCCATTCAGGGAATTATCAGGCGGCTTAAGTGCCCAGCACTGTGTCTGCCTGTCATGTTTCAAAGAAAGACAAGGCTGACAGAGCTGGATTTTTTGGATGCAGCAAATGTCCCCAGACTGAGCTCTTACCCTAAACAGA
The DNA here is from genome assembly GCA_026780845.1 of Petrocephalus sullivani. Taxonomy (NCBI): domain Eukaryota; kingdom Metazoa; phylum Chordata; class Actinopteri; order Osteoglossiformes; family Mormyridae; genus Petrocephalus; species Petrocephalus sullivani. The sequence goes on along the minus strand of JAODKM010000008.1, from coordinate 1,856,160 downwards.
GCTGTTCTCTTATTCAGAGAATATATGTGAATATTTATCAAACTGCACTCCTGAAATCCGAATCCTTGTCGGTGAAATGAGGAGTCTCCAAGAATAGACTTAGAGCTGCGGTAGCCTTTGCCTAAAAACATTTCATGTTTGCCTGGCAAACAATGAGGCCCTTCTCCTCGGAGGCAGAAGGCCACGGTCAAACAGCTAAGGTTTGGGGAAGCTGGGGGTCTCCCCGTGAAACATGCTTAGTGTTTTAAATAACTAAGCGAAAGGCATATTCAGCCGGGGGGGCTTCACCTTAAGGGTGTGGGGAGGGGAGAAGGCGTCCTGCTGCGGGAGGGTGACATTGACAGAGTGGTGAGCTTGTGAGTGAGGGCACTAAAGGGGCAACAGACAACTGGGACCCTCGGCAAGGTCCTCTGGGGAAGGAGGGGATGGACATGCTACATAAACCAGCTGGATTTGGAGCTATGTAGCAGTTAGGATCCCTCAAGGCCGTGGGCCTTCTGAACTGAGAGAACACTTTAAAGGGTACGGCCCTCGTCTGCATCACACCCCAGACGAGACAGAAAGCCTGCCCGGCCACCACCCAGGGCTGTCCGGGTGCCGCTTTCGGCTAAAATGCTTGGTTAGCGGCGTAGAACAGGCCAAATCCACTAAGCCGTAACAAAGAAGCAGGCAGACTGTGAACATTGTAAGCTGCAGCCAGAAGAAAGAGAACAAAGATATAATTAGCACACAATACAAGCAAATTGTTTATCTTTGCGGTGAAATGAAGGCCAGACACATTTTTCTGAATTCCTTAATCTTCTGGGTTAAGTGGAGCTGTCAGAAACCACTGTCTCCCTCACGCAGTGCATCAGGGTGATTGATTTGCTTCTTGCAGAGGTCACTCTCCGTGTTCCTGAACTGCAAAGTAAGGAATGCGTTCAGAAAAACTGCAGAAATCAACGCCCGTCACAGATCGGTTAAAGGCCACTAGAAGCAGGCAGTGGGCCCTGCGGAATAATAGCTAAATACCTCTGAACAGACAGACTGCTGGAGGCCCAGTTCTGGGTGGATTATGAGTTGTGTGTTTTCTGTGTTTTCACCTATCTAGGCTGCCAGTTTCTTAAAGCCTGATCTACATTTGTATTAAATACAAATTCCCCACAATCGGATGCAGTGCTGAGTGTGGTGAACACCCTGTCACACTCTCCCAGTGGCCCTCCTGCTATATCCTGCACTATCATTCTGTTTTACTGTCCCACAGCCTAAGTGTCATTTCATCAACCCCTGGACAGCTCAAGTATAGTACCTTCCCACAAGCCTGGACCCAAGGCCTCGCCTTACATGTGCTGCTGGTCAAAAAGAGTGCTAAACACACGCGTGCAGCGGTCTCCTGAAGGGGGCATCCCCAAGCGTGCCTGGGCAGCTTTTTGTAAGGGGAAGCCAGGGGCTTGTGCCTCTTGGGTCAGTGCTGGAATGGCGTGCTGATGGCTGAAGCGACAGTAACTGCAGCACCGTGCACAAGTGCGTGTGTGTGAATAGTGCGTGCTTCTGTTGCCACACTCATCCCTACAGAAACCCCTGGGGTGGTGATCCAAATGCCTGCCTGCCCCCCCTTAATTATTCTAATTGCAAGGCTCCTGCCAATACAGTACCCCCCCCCTCCGCCCCCAGCGTCGCTCGGCCAGTCAGCCGACAGTGGGACACACACAAATCTGTCAGCGCGGGATGGAGCGGCGAGGAGCCTGTCGACAGGCCAAGGGGGAGCTGCTGACGGGACGGGACATGCCCTGCCCCGAGTGACACGCCTGTCTGGAGCCAGAAGGAGCCAGGAGTGGCTCTCTGATTCATGGCGGCTGGCTCTGTTTACGCCGGCTGCCGTCGCCACGGCTCCACGCTGCTGCATGGCTCCTTTCACCAGCTGCACTTTTCCACACCGCTGTGCTCTTTTGTCGCAGAAATTGATGCGTTTTCTTTCTCGCTGGCTAGACCCATGAGCTTCAGGTCAAGCGTGCTGCCTTCAGCTGTCAGCTTTATGTTCGATGGGAGTAATTTGGAGGCAGTCTGCGGACGTTATGTATATATATCCATGCGCACACATGCATGCACACAACATGGTCACAACCTGACTATTGGGGTTTCAGGCATAAATTCATCACCGTGTGAGTAACCCTGTTTGTGCTGTGGCCCACATTCTTCAAATTTCAAAGCTTTCTTACAGACAGGTACGTCTACTATATGCAAAAAGCTTCTGAACTGGCAGGCTGTGAAACAGCAGTGAGAGTCGCACAGGTGACGCATACTCACACAGAAACAGCACCTGTTACACTCCTGCTATGACATGGAACAAAACATGTTTTTCCCCTGTGAAACCGACGAAGAGAAAACATATTCCTTTGTTAGGAAAAGTACCAAACAGGGAAACGAAAATGAGAGGTCAAATATTCAGCGTGCAGTTTGCGATCGACAGGCGACCCCCCGCGGTTGCGGGGTATGCGACCCCATGCAGGTTGCTCCTCTTCCCCTCGGCTGGCATTGTGTCGCTGTACATCCTGACTTTCTTGCTGCTCGGGGAGTGTGTTTTGCTTTTGGAGTCAAACGGCCAGGGCTTTGAGTCTCAAAGCCATGTCGAGTTGTACGTGATGCCAGGCCACCTGCTATTAACCCTTTCCTGGATAAACAGAGCACACTGCTGACATTTGGGCTGTGGCTGCTGGGGTATGTCAAAGCTGCACAATCTTTCATCTTTGGTTGCAGCTGCATGCTAAATCTTAACAATTACAATTAAGAGGCAGCAAAATATCAAATCTTTTAATTCTGTATTTCAGCACATACTGATTCAGAGGCAAAGTGCTCATAACAGAACACATTTTCTTCACACTTAATCTAAGATGTGTTTTGCTGTTATCTCTATCGACCCGGAAGTGATTTCTCAAGCATCGGCATTTTCTGAAGGTGGCTTTAAAAAAATTAATATCACTGAACTTCTTTGTGCTCACTGCACAGCTGTAAGTGATGACACATTGCCTAGCGTCCGACGGGCACGTGAAGGTGTGCTGTGTGTACAAACTAGATAATAAACAAACAGAAACTCTCAGAGGAAGCTACTTTAAAGCAGCCACAAATTCCTGTTTGACTAGGCACAGTCACTGTCAGATGTGAGTACGTGGCGCGTGTAGCAGTACAGTGAGGACCCCTCGCTGCAGGCGAAGATACAGAAGACGTGCAGGCAGGCGCTAAGCGACCGACAGCGACTCCAGAGTCTCGCGCCACATATCTGACAAGCTGCCTTCCGAGAGGAAGCGTTTAACACCGGGCCCCCGTCAGCCTGCAGAGCGGAGAAGCCTGCAGCTGGCATATCCGTGGCTCTTGGAGGATCCGCCCACCCGGATAGATGCGGAGCCACGTGCAGGGGTGGAAGATGCCCGCGTGCGCCTCGCCTGACCTCCGCAGTGCTAACGGCCGCGCGGCCCCGCGGTCACACTCACATATTAATTATTAAACCCCGGTGAGAATTCCAGTAACGTGGCTCATCTGTGACAGAACTTCAAAGAAACACACACTATTCTTAGTGCCGAGCGAAACCACCATGTTCCATGCTGCCACCGCAGTTCTCTCCGTCTCTAGTCAGCCTTCCTCTCCAACTTTCACACATCTCTCTTTGGGTGTTGCTCGCTCACCACTTCCTGCCCCGCCCCCGACGCTTTTGCCTTAATCACAAACGGGGCTCATTTTATTAATCATAAAGGTAAAATAAAAACAAGTGGTTAAAAATAAGCCCTCGGCAAGGATGTGAGAGAACAGGTGCCTTTATAGATAGAGTACACGCTGAATGGGGGCCTGCTCAACAGGCAGAAGCTATTGATGAGGAACTCCTCTACCAGCTTAACTAGACACTCTGCAAGGAGAGACTTGAGCAGTGCAAAGGCAGCTCACCAGTTTTCTGTATCTCGGCGACGTGAACAAACTGTTCTTCGGTTGACACAAACGTCTGTCAAGCCGGATAACAACGGCTTCAGCAATTACTTAGCTCTGAGAACGAGCAGCACAAGACACCTCAGACATCTGATCAGAAAAACAAAGGCTCTATGAACAACCTTTGAAGGCTGGAAAAATAAGACAAAACCAAAAATTTATGTTACTTGGATGAAGTCACCCAAAATAGTTGGAGGCATGGTGGGCCAGGCATACTGGGCCTCTTTGATAGGAGTGTACAGAGGACTACAGTGATACAGCAAGGACCACTCGCTACAGGAGAACAGTGCTGTCACCTCCTACAGGCTGTGGGGACCCCAGAGCATTTCCTTGTGGTTGAACCAAATCCCACCAAAAGTAAAGTCCACAGTGAGTACAGATGGCACATCAGATGGGCAGACTGCATCAAGGAAGCACTGGGCATCTCCCATATCTGCTAAAACTGGTGGGGGGGGGGGGGTTATCTCCATTAAGTGGGAGTAACACAAAACACAGACTTAGATGCTTACAGAAGGATCAAGCAAATGTGTACGGCACATGCATGTAAACAGGGTATATACGCACAAATCGGGAGCAAGCATCTCAGTGATCCCCGGGGGGCTTTGGGGGGGGTGGGGATTAGAGAGTAAAGGCATTAGGATGGTGTTAAAGGTGAGCCCTACTGGGGAAGGCAGGGGGCTCGTGACACACCAGCCACTGTCAACTACCAACAGAGGCGAAACAAAGATCCTTGTTTCTGGGTCGGATAGACTGGATAAAAAATCTGATCTAATGCGATCGCCAGGAGATGTGCCACACCACCATCAACTCACATCGACTGCCAGGCCCTGCCACCTGCCCAGCACGACTGCCAGGGCACTTCCCAAACTGTCCCCCCGGCGGCGTGCGGGCACACCGCTATCGATCAGGCAGACTCTGCGTGTCTGCAGCTTGTTTGGACAGACAAATGCAACTCAATTACAGCTTGCACCATCTCCCAGAACTGCTTGCTCTCCTGGCCTGAAGGAGGAGAGGCTGCCAGTCCGTTCATCTTGAGTCAGACTGGCATGCTTCTCCTTTAAAGGGACAGCGCCCCCGGTCTCCCCTCCATGCCCCACTGAATGCGAGGCACTGATGCTGTCAGGACAGAGAGGGCAGAGCCTAGCAGCATACTTCTGACAAGGGTAGTAAAAGGAAAAGCAATGAGGGCACTCCCTCTTTCTCTCTGGAGGATCTGTGCTGGCTTGCAGATCCCTTTTGGACAGAGATGGTGGATATGGATTGGCTGTGGTGTCGATACGAGGCCTGGAGGCGGGCCACTTCCTGTCTGTGTAGTATGCTCACTTGCGCCAAAATCCCACATCCTGTTAACGGGAATGAAGCTCCCCCAGACAATGCACATCGGTGCTCCTCCGCCAGGCTGCAATGCCAGAGTCCGGCACAGCACCATCTCTGGGCAACCCAAGCATTTCACACAGTTTCTCAGGCCGCACCAATAGAATTCAAGGCTTAATGAAAACAGCAGTAAAACCAGCTGTGCCCATCTGATCATCACTAGAGATGAATTCTGAGTTTCTATGTAGTTAATAAAGTTTGGGCCTGGGCTCCCTCTGTATTACTTTAGTAAGAATGGTTTAGCAGAATGAAAAGCAAGAACGACACACACCTCTAAACAGCATCGATGTAATAACACACCCAGAAATCCGAGGCCTTCTCAACTGTCCGCTTAACATGAATAAGGCAAATTCTGCATCACCACGTAATCAAAAGCAACGGATGTCCAAGATGAAGGAGTGAGCAGCTGGAACGGATCTGTGGAGCGTGTAAAATCAGCCATGCAGATGGGAGCTGAACTCCGAGCCTGTGAGTGGTCCATGCCATGCCAAGGAGGCTTCAATTGCCTTCATTCCTCAGAATCGTATTAAAAGTACTTTTCATTATGCTCTGGGGAGATATACCACTTAAAAACCACACCATTATCATTTTTCATACAGCAAACAGCTTTGCACATTTTTATGTGGATATAATTACTTGATTCTGTCATGCGAATGAGATGGAGTCATGTAATCCCAAGGCAGTGGGGGGTCGGGGGGGGGGTGTGCTTATTTTTTTACATATAGAGAAAGATTGAGAATACGACTGCTTCAATTGACTGTCAAAAGAATGCCCTAATCGACTGCACTAAAATTACAGCATGCCACTCAAATACAAATCTGCTGGAGGTCCCTACTGGCAAAATGAGGAGGGGGTGGGAGATGGTGGGGGTGGGGGAATGTACCCTGGATTCATGCATAACTGGACACAGAAGGCAAATTCGGAACGAATGAGCGATTGGAGACGTTTTAACAAGTCAAGTTTAACAAATGAGGCAATATTGGTTTTCAAAGCAAGGTTTACATTCAATCAGTCAAATGGCTCTCGCCAATTGGGGATGGGGGGGGGGGGTTTAGCATGTACCTGTTAAAAAATAATAATAAAAAAAAACAATCTTCCCTTTCTCCATGTCATGCTGTAAACATTTATCAACATGACAGTGCCAAGGGTAGGCCCCTAATATTAGCTCCACTGAGGCCTGGGCTGCTTGTCAGGGAAACAGTTGTCTTTAATTATGCTTCAAGAAAAAGCTGGATAAACTCAGCTGAGGAAGATTAACTGGGCCAGAATATGATCACATTTGACTAATTTCTTGCATAAATCTTCGCCACGCCAGTACAGGCCCACGGGGAAGCCATCATGATGAAATTGATGCTTTAGGAAAACGCAAATTAAAGTGGTTGAAGGCGCAGGGTTCAATCTGAAGCTTTCGATGGATGAGCGTTTATCAGAAGCAGGCCGATAAACTTCCGTGGACTTGTCTTCCGTCACTCTGAAAGGAATGAGCCACTGGTGGCCATGTGTGGAGGTGGAGGGATTTCAGATGGGGAAGCAGGGGGGCTGGGGCCAAGCTGGGTATAGCTACAGACATGGGCATGCAGGCAGCCATCACTGATAACACGATTCCTGGATGGGGGGCCTCCTTAGAGCACCAGTAATCCCAGTACCAGCATAAGTAATCAGAGAGACCTACTCGCATCTCATCAGAAGGACATAAAACATGGCATTGACTGACCATCTTGCAGCTTCAGATGACTGCAGCCAGCATGATATGTATAAATATATATATGTGGTTATATTACTGGACATAGCATGTTTACACTGTAGGGCCCTATGGCCCTGGCTGGCAGCAGGCCTTCGAGAGGGCTGACAGAAAGGCACAGGAAGCTTTGACATGTGCCAAGTGGGAGCCGGGCTCATTGGCATGATGAATGTCTTTAGGGAAGCATGTTTTACCTGCCATCACTGCTCTTCAAAATAGTAAGAGGAAAAGTTGTTATGTTACATGACTGAGTCACACAGGGAACAGAAAAAACTGAGAAAAACCTCCCTCTTCTGCTGAACCCGGTTAACCTCTCGTTCAAGGCTAGGAATGTTGCCCTTGAACTCAGAACAACTGTAAAGGCAGCGCTTTTCTGTTCTTCTTTCTTTGCTGCACACTCATCAGGCTCTGCGTTCATTCCGAGGCACTGGCCGTATCAGAGTCCCTGCATAATCCTGTGTGGCCCCTGGGAGAGAAGAGCGCGTCGTGGGCTGGCTGTGGGGTGCCCAGGCTGGCTACACCGAACCCGCTGCCACTGACGCTTTGGCAGACACAATGAGGGAGTTCTAGGGGGGCTGTTGTACACACAAGCAGCACTTTTCCACCCCTCCTCTCTTACATTTTTTCCCAGGGTGTCAGCGACATGCAGAGGATGACTTCAGCAGTGAGCTCTTGTGTCCTCAGTGAAACACCTCACCTACTTCTGGTCACAACAGCATCGCCGTGCAGGGAAACTCTCACATGCTCTTTAGAAGGAGGCAGCTTAGAAATAAGTGTTGGCTTCATAAAATCAGGACAAAAAACCTCAAATGGATTCTGTGATTTCCCAGCTAAGAGGGTTTACAAACGTGCACTAATGGATCACAAGTGTGAGGACGAGCCACATCTAATTAGATTAATATTCACATTTTACAATTTGGCTTTTAATATAAAAAGATTAAGGGCACCCCCAAAAGGATTAGCCATACATTTAAATAGCACGAATGCCTTACCAGGACCATGAAAGGAATTATAAAACTAATTAGCTGGAATTTGCATTATGAACTAATTGGATATCCATTCTAAATACGTCGGAATCCTGGTATAGTTCAACAGTTTAAAGCTGAATTTGATTTATTTCGGGATGCTGACTCTTATTTCGGGATGCTGACATAAGGAGATAATATGATCTGCATATTACTGGACTAACACGGCATGCTTAAGCATCTACATCAGCGCAAGGGAACAAACGAAGGGCGACTTTCTGTCGGATATGGCGGCGTGATGGTTTAATCCCCACGGCTGAGCGGGCCAGCTGGGGCATCACTCCCATGACATAGGATGAGATGCCAGGCAGGGCGGAATTAAACAGGGAACACTCTGCAAATGTGGACGAAGAGCTGGGGGATGGCCACGGCACCAAGTGCAAGAGGGGGCCCGCATGTTAGAGAATGGCGGGGACATCCCAAACTGCCGAGCCACCACCACACCGCTTCCTGGGTCACCCCCCAAACTGAGTTATATATTCCTTACAGCTGATGTGCCAGGTTCCAGTTTTATATCTGCACACTTTCAGACAAGCAGGAACTAAGATAGATACGCAAGAGATGGGTAAATCGAGACAGACAGGTGTGCCTTCTGTAAAAGGAAAATATAAAGCTACCCTCTTACTACAGGAAATAGCAAATAGACCTGTGCTTTTTTCATTTCACCGGTGAGAATATCAAGCATATTGTGATTTATAATACAAAGGCAAAGACAGGAAAACAAAGAAAGGGAAATGAAGGTGGCTAATCTAACTGGGTAAGCTGTGTATAGCGTAATTATCAGCCAGTGCTGCTAATAGTTCTTGCACACTCAGAAGGCAACAACTGCCCCTGCGCTGGGCCGACTCTCATCCCCTCTCTCTGCATGCAACAAGTGGCAGAAGATGTGGCTAGAAGACAAGTCAAAAAGCCTATTGACTGAAAACCTGTGTAATCGGCTCCTGTCGAGATAAAACCCTGAGAACAGCACCTCCCGTACACTTTCTGCACAGCCTGCACCTCCCCTGCTGTCAGCCACCTTACGGAGCCCTTACAGCACCTCCCGTACACTTTCTGCACAGCCTGCACCTCCCCTGCTGTCAGCCACCTTACGGAGCCCTTACAGCACCTCCCGTACACTTTCTGCACAGCCTGCACCTCCCCTGTTCTCAGCCACCCTTACGGAGAGAATGCACTCCACCGCGCCTGTTTGTGTCACTGCCTTTTACGGCATTGCTCCCTAATTAACCACGCTGTAGCCTGCGGCTTTAATATGTATTATTAACATTATTAACCTTATTGTTAACATTTTTCAAAGTTATTGGCTGCACTGAGACCATGCCACTAAATGAGTTTTTATTGTTCCTGTGGATTTATGAGCATAAAAAACTGGCAAAAAAAATAGCACGCTGTTTATGGAACTGGTCTGGACAACGGAAGGTTCTGGTCCAGCTCCCAGGGTCTGTACCTTCAAAACTCCAGTAATCATTCAGCAGAAGAAATGAAGGGAGAGTATGACAATGTAACAGTCCTTCTGGCTGGGCGGTGGAATGTGAATGGAAGAGGGCATTACAGACCTTATATTAAAATTAGTACACAGTGACAAACTGATTAATCTCCATTTCATGTGAATTCGTCCTAAATCAGAGGGAAGCGGTCACTGAGTAATATCCCTGTCAGGATGGAAAAGGCAGCCACATGGGAGGGCGGATGGAGCAGCGGGGACGGCCGACGGTGCCACCACCAGAAACGGAGGGGGACGGAGACAAAGGAGAGCTGCTGGCGGGCATGCGTGGGTGTAGGCCGGAGCCGAGGCCAACCAGGACAAGGATGGGGATGAAAGGGATATTTATGGTACAAGTAGACCCGGGACAGGTGAACTGTATAATCCTGCATAATCTTCCCTGGGTCACCTGACCCTTCCCATGTGTGAGACGGCCACACCGCTCGTCTCAGACCCCCTTAATGCGCCATCAACCAGAGGAAAAAAAAAACCACGAACGCACCAAATTATTATTTATTTGGAAACATTGGCAGAAGCACCGCCCACACGCACTAACGCATATCAGAGACAGCATGCTGAAACACAGTTAGTGCGGCCCACTGCGCATAATTTAGTGGAAAATGTGCCAATAAAGGGGGGGGGGTATGTGATTACATGTACAAAACATGAAGGACAATCCACCAGAGGCAGGAGTAATAACCAGGCATGAACTCTTAAGTCCTAATTATGACACGGGGGAGGAAAGCGGCTGCTGAACCAAGCAGAAAATTTCTGGTCATTTATAAACAGGTAACAATGTGAACCAGGTGTGCAAGCATATGTGGTGGGTGTTCTGGGGAAGGCCTATCCGGCGCACTGGGCACTGCCCCTACCGACAGCATGGTCTAATTGTACTGTAGCATGGCCAGCGGTGACCCGGCTCCGCCCACAGCAGCCCCAGACCAATACTAGCATGTCAGAGGGTGTAGGAGGATGGACTCTGCAGTTAAGCAGGCCAGAGACTTAGGGTGAGCCGTGGGACTACGAGCTATATCTCAACAGTTTGCACACTCTTCCAGTTCGCCACCAAACACTGTCAAAGGCACTTATGGACTTACCTGCCACTGGTGTCATTAAGCAAAGGCTCAACACAGAAAAGGCAAAAAAAAAAAAGACTGTGTGTGTTTCACTGACCTGATTCAGCAATTGCCAGGGGTTTTGACCACAGATGCTGAGCCTCCCACAGATGATTCCAATAGTGGCATTTTCAGAACAGCAAAGCCCGATCCCCTGTAATGCAGAGGTCGGGGCACGTGGCACCTCCGGCCCGGTGGAGTAACGGCTGACTTGGGTGATTCGCAAGGACAAGTATGTCACCCCGGTGCAGTCATTGTTTCATGCTCGGCTTCCATTTGAATATCTGACAGACAATGAAATGGGCCCATTAAATTGTCCCGGGCGCTTTTCAGGAAGGAAATGGGGGAGATAAAACGATCTCCAGGGAGCCACTGGGATTAAGGAACGGCTGGGGCTTTAAGAGCAGAGCTGCACTTAAAGGTAACAGGCACCATTTCACACTGAACAACAACCTTCCCCCAGAAGAGCGGAGCACGATTCACTCAGCAGGACTTCATGACAGAGGTGGCCTCTGTTTATGGGAAACACAGTCTGACGTGAAAAGGTGTCTGAGGAATTAACCTCTGTGATCTTTCTGCTGTCCCCCTTTAGAAGGGCATTTAAAAAGGCAAGACACTTTGACTCACCTGTTTCAGATCAACAGAACTGCCTGCAAATACCACCACCCCCCCACCCCTCTGTAAAGTGTGGAGTGTTGAGTTGGGGGGGATAGCGGGAGTGCATCCCGCTGACCAATGAGACCTCATGCTAATCTGGTGCAGACGATAAAACGCTGACAGGAAGTGACCCATGCGACAGGGTAGCTACATTCATATCTTTTATAAAGAACTGAATTCCGACACTCAGGTAAATTCCTATTTGTCTATGAAGCATCACATTCTTCCATTTTGGTAGGGTGTATTTCACATGGACATGAAATTTCAGTTTAGAATTTCTTGCAAACTTGATTGAAGGCACATCTCTTGTCAATGATCAGCAAAGCCATATCCAGCCACCTGAAAACTGAGCGATCCATCTGCTCCTCTATGGAAACCCTCTCCTCCATCAACCTACTCGCTCACATTAAACACACTGGACTAGAGCATTATTATTAATGGGCTGAGGACTGGCTTGCTGCAGCTAAGGGGTGTTCTCAACAGCTGTCTCCACAAGGCAGCTGTTACAAGCTCAAGACTGTATGACAGCAAAATCGCAACCATTGTTGCCCTGGGGCAGTTAATGTGAAGACCTGGCTCACACAGTGGTCTAGAGGCCTGTTTAACTTGACAACCCCAGTTTAGAATAGACAGATTCTTTCAACCCCTAACAAACACCTTCACTGAGCGTGCAATATTTGCACTAACACATTTGGTGGTCCTTCAGGCAGTGAGATGCTCACTGTGTTGACTCCTGATGAATGGCTATAAGCTGCTCATATGGGTTCCTGCGAGCCACTAACCCAGAACAGGGTAGTCTTAACTAAACCATGGAGGTTAGCATTAGAATCGAACCATATAGCATTTGATTTAGGGATTCCAGAATTATTTCCATAATGTTCAATTTATAACAGCAGAACAAGGGATCTCCAGAATGACTATAATGACGAGAATGACTGTCCTCTTCATCAGCAAAATACGCCAACTGTAACCTCCCCCTCAAAGCTGGATGTGAGCCTCCCTGCCTCCCCCCACCACTCTTCAGAACACATGAGTTCCTCCACTCCCCACTACCCATCACATCGCCAAGAGCAAGCAAGGTTGAAGACATGCACCACTATCTTCGAGTTTCTGTTTGTCCTCTCTTTGCTCATGGGAGCTGCTTCAGCAATGACCGAGCTCATCTCCAAAAGCTTTGTCGGGTCCAGCTGGTTGGGTCCTCAGCAATGAGGATCCTCCGAGCGGGATCACCCTCAGGGAATCACGCCACATGGCTATAGTGCCGTAAGAGACACTTCTTCCTGATGCAGGTAATGTGCCTCATTTTCGACTCCCTGAGTAACTGCATGTTTGACATAAAGTCGAATGAGCCGAAGTGACACAGAACCGAAGGAGTCCAGTCTTCGACTCAGGTCACAGGAAAGCATCCATGTCTCACAGCCAAACAGCT
>JAODKM010000008.1:1819713-1829720 GCA_026780845.1 Petrocephalus sullivani | reverse complement strand
GGGGGGGGGAGGGGGGGGGGGGGGGAGGGGAGGAGGAGGGGGGGGGGGGGGGGCAGGAGGGGGGGGTACACACCAGTGAAACAGGAGAGCATGACTCGTGAAAAGTGGTGATTCTGCCCTTTGAAGGGAAGCAGGCCAAACCTCAAGCTGGAGATAAAGTACTCCCCTCTGGGTCAGAGGACATCACACAGTATCAGCACGAAGCCCTCCCTGATAAACCCTCACGCTGGGCAGCCTTCTGAAGGAAATGCCACGGCCCAGATAATGCCAGCGATCCTTCCCAAAACCAGGTTGCCCTGTGCCTCCACTGCGGCTTTCATGTGAGAGATGAAATGCCTCTTAATTACTCTAATGGGCAGGCACTGGTTAAGGCTTCCGGACTGCTGTCCCTTTACTTGCTCACTGGTGCTCTCTGCGGTCGATGGGTCAGAGGACTCCAGCCTCACTGGGGTCTGGCTGGGTTATCACCAGTGGGAAAAGGCCACCAGGAACCAGGACAGGCCTGTGTCCCCAGTGATAATGCGAGGCTCCGAGGGGATAATTAGGCGTAACAATGCCTCAGCCGTCTGCTATCCCTCCTCTTATGGTCACAGAACAATGGGAAGGGAAGCGCTGTGCCTACAGGGGCCAGAGCCCGCGGAGCCGGGTTCCGTTCCCTTCACACAGCACTCAGACGGGCTGCGTCTAAACTTCTGCGATGCAACCGTAACAGTACAGCCTGGAAAACACTTCAAGAAAAAATGGCAGAAAGCCCAGGGCTCACTTTGCATGCCTTTAACAGGGACGTGCCGGTGATAGTGCTGACTGCAGGAAGGACCTTTGTACTGCCCACCTAGAATACGGTGTCTGATATAGCAGCTAAAAGGCCTTCCCTTAAAAAAGTCCAGGAGGGCTCGGCTGCCCCTTGACACCAGAATGGGATCTGAGGGAAGAAAACTCCTTCAGTGCCTGGCTCATTACAGACATGCCGTTACAAGAATAGGCATAAATTTGAATCTGATTATTAGCCAAACAGACTTTTCTGGCGAAATGTATCGTTCCTTCTTGCCAAAAGCAGGGAAATTACAAAGAGAGGTGACAGCCAAGTAACAGTCATTAGGAGAAATGAAAAAGCACAACGTAAACAAAACCCGGCCTCCCACTTTCATGTGCGATAAAAACACCAGAGAGAGGGTTCCCGGCATACGTGCCAGCTCTAGGCTCCCCAGCTAGGACACGCGGCACTGCGGAAACGTGGCACTGACGTGGGCACGGCGGGGGGTCACCAGGGTCGCGTTTCAGGGAGCCCCCCCCCTCAGCACGCCTGCTTTTCCAGGGCCTTCACTGCACAGCGCACACAACCTCTTCTGCCGGATACATGGATGCAGGTGTTGCACTCACGAGGAAGAGAGAGTGACCGTCATCCCGTCCTTGAGATAATTAATCACTGGTGAGTCTGGAGATTTGGTCGTGTGTACATGAAGCACTAATCTCATTTACTGAAAAAATAAAATGACTAAGAAATACAATTCTATTAAAAAAGAACAAGTCCTTGAACAACAACCATAACAATCAATCTGTTTGTAACATACTTTCTTACTTCTTACCAGCTATTAGATAGAGAGAAATCTGAACAAAGGTGAAGTACACATTCCAGAAGGCTACAGGAGAGGATCGGCCTGTAGAGGGCACAATACAGCTCATTGCTGGTCATGTGACTAGCGGAAACGGCTCTGGCCAGCCCACTGACTCCTCAGTACATTGCTTTGCGCCTCGTTTTTCTCAGCTTTAATTTGCTACCTGTCTGGCCCAGCCTCATCATCCGCCATGCTCCTCTCGGAGCGGTCGCTCCCATTGTCATGTGGCCTGGGGATACTAGGGGTCATTCCACAAGCCGCTATGAGTGCCATGTGAGCAGGCTTGGCCCCTCCTGCTCTCATGGCAGTTAAATAAGTGCTCGGCACTAGGCTAATTCTCCGGATTGCCTGTCATGGCTGCCGTGTGGGTCATGAGTGATGGCAGTGACAAGCGACAGCCAGAGTAAACCATACAGCCTTTTAACCTACAGGAAAGGGAAGGACAGAGCACAAATGCTTAGCGGGAATATTTACATTACTCACAAAAGAATACCGGAACTAATTATAAACTCAGCAAAACTTCTTTTCCCTTGACACACTAAGATATCTTCATAATGAAATAGCTTTCAGAAAATTACAGTTTAGCTTTGGGTTATGGTTTTGGCAAGTCCATGTCCTAACCCACTAATACCCATTGTGCTTTTAGCACAATGCACTCCTTCAGAAACAACAAAAGTGAGTCAGGCCCTGTATATAGGGAGCCCAGTATTAATGCAGGGGGGCACAGATAATTGGCACCAACAAAATAAGCACTGATACTTCATTGTTTAAATGCAGAAATAGTTTTTAATGAATGAAACTTGAAGTGGCTGATGTGTTTTCATACCTGAGATTTTGAGACATATCGGGGAATCCTACAACGTGTCATTACTGAGTTCCAAAGGGAGAGCTCAGTTTAAAGAACTGAATGTAACAAACCTAATTATCATGGTTTAATTAGTACCAAGGGTAAGTCTCCATTGGACACGAGCAGACTTAATTTATATCCTGACAGAGAGGAACAAGTGTTAATGTGCTGTATTTATGATAATACCCCAAAGTGTGGTAGGGGAACGAGAGAAAGCTCACCTCATCAGCACAGCTATTCATAACAGCAGAAAGCTTCAGGTAATTACAGGACCTTCCACTGTTCAGGGACTACAAATTCCAATGGAAATACATGAAGCGCTAACCCCAAATATATATCCCTGATTCACCAGATAAAGTAGAGCAGCCATATATATAGTCTGGGTAACTGATTTTATTTTTAAAATAATGTTACATAAGGAAAGAAGATCCGTTATAAAATCGACTACCAAAGGTTTCAGAACCCACACAGAACAACAGGTTTACGGAATTTGTTTCATTGCATCAACAGCACAGCACGCTAAAGAAATAGGACAAGTGTCAGTCTGGTAGTTAACCCTGGACGTGCTCCTACCACAGGGGTGGCTCAAAGCGCCAAGATGTGTTAACGTGCTCGTTTTGTTAAACCACTGCAGCTTCCATGATAAGCTGTAACTTGCAAAAGTGCTGCATAAGATCGGTCAGCTATTTGGTGCAAAGATTGTTTTGTTCGTTTTGTTTTCTCTTTCCTCAAGTGTGAAATGGGGAAGGTTTTTCTGCCAGTCTGCCATGTCAATTCCTGAACAGCAATGTTGGTTTCATGTACACAAACTGGGGGTTTCAGAATCCCCGGGATGGTAGTTTACCAGCGACCATTACGATCATTGCGATGGCACAGTATACCTCAGCAAGGTGTGAGAATCAGGGAAATGGTTTTATGAAATCATGGTAAGTGGTGTGGATGTGCAAAATGACACTGCACATCCGGCATCGGCTGGGAAGCCGGATGGCCACAGGACGTCTCACGGAACAAACATAAGCAGGTGCAATTTTCATAATTAAACCGCATGACAGCTTCACACC
This sequence comes from Petrocephalus sullivani, assembly GCA_026780845.1. Lineage (NCBI taxonomy): Eukaryota > Metazoa > Chordata > Actinopteri > Osteoglossiformes > Mormyridae > Petrocephalus > Petrocephalus sullivani. Next base: position 1,826,196 of record JAODKM010000008.1, on the reverse strand, counting down.
TGCCTGGAAGTCTGCAGAACATTCTTCATGGCCATCAAAATATCGCCCATATATCCGGTGCCACGTCCTGAACCGCGGTGAGCGGGTTTTACTCATGACCCGACACCAGCTCCAGTCCTCCATCGTAGCCAAGGCCTCTGTCTAGGTTTCATCCCCACTACGCTATGAACGTGCGAGTGGGTGGGTGGTAGGGTGGCTTTGGGTCACCTGCTGATAAGGCAGAGCGCTGAGATAAAGATGCTCCTTAAGTGATGCAAACACACAGACTCTCACTCTGCTGATTAAACATGTGACACTGTGAGTAACACAGACGGCATCTAGTCCTGGCATCCAAACTGCGTATGTATATGTATGTGTGCATCCGGAGATACAATGGAAAGACTATTTCTTGACTTGCCATCAGACATATAATGTAGCTGATATGTCCTGGACATGGAAATTTTGCCATTTAAACATCTGTCAGTTTTTCAGTTCACCACTACTTTTGTGGTACCAACCAACAACGGCTTTGCCTTCACTTGCTTTAAGCTGTTCGCTCACAGCACTAGCTGGCTTTATATTTGATATCACTGTTGTTGTTTCAGAAAATTACCCAGCAACAACACCCCCTGCTTGTGAGGAAGGATCTATTTTTTTTTGCCTTGTACAGGAAAATTAATGTCCATGAGCTGAAGATAATCCATCAGGCAATGAAAGCAGAGGTCATCCAGGAAACGATAGTGGGTAAGATCAGGCCTCTCCTTCATGGAGACATAGCTGTGGGAGAGGCGCCTGGCTGAGGGTGGTGCTTCAGGATCTGAGAATAACTACATGGAGCCACATGGAGCTCTGTGTCCTTCACCAGGAGCGCAGTCACCTGGAGACCACTCCCATCGCTTACAGTCTATTCTTAAACAGGTAGAGCGTTAGCAGCAGGGGGGAAGGTGAGGGCAAGAACAGCTGAGGTACATGAGGGGGGCAGCTGGGTCCTTGGCCCAAACGGCACCGGAGGGTTGCTCTGAATGAAGACACAATTCTCTGCAGAAGTGGCCCATGAGCTGGGAGGCCCTGTCTGTCTACAGCGTGGTTACTGGGGAGTGAGACGGCATTGTGTCCCAGAAGACCTAAGCCTGTTCTGGTGCTGGTACCCTCACTGTGACACGATTACAGGCTAACTGAGAAACCAACAGAGAAACCAAACGGGAAACCATATCCAAAAGCAGTATAAAATACAAAACAAATTTTAAGTATGTGCTTACTTCCTGTGCACTTCTAAAAACAAAACAAATCAACCCAGACAATTGAAATTATTGTGGCAATTTCAATGACTATAAAATGTGTTTTTTTCCTCATATTTTCAGAATGTTGAGCACCACGCCACACTACTACTGTATCAGGCTAAACTTTTGGATTTTTCCATGAAGCCCCCCTCAGCTAATTTTCTATACTCTTCATTGTTACCAGTGCATGTTTAAAGGACTTAGGACTACGCACTGAAAAGCAAATTCAGGTGGATCTAAGTTGAACACTTTCAGTCAGCCCTTTATGCTTTTAAGGAGTGATAAAAAACGGCACTCTCCCCAGCCACACTGCTGGGCACTCATCAGTACTCTACCCCAGTATGCTGTAGGGCAGGGGTGGCCAATCTTATCTACACAGGGTCAGTGTGTATGTAGAGTTTTTGGTCAGCTGTTCAAACCCAGGTGTGAGGACTCTTCAGCCAATCAGTCATCTTCTTCTCAGACAGTGCTTGACAGCCTTCTCGGCACTCTTCTTGAGTATGCTGCTAGGCAGTTTTCCAGGCACCCTTCCTGGGCATGCCCCTGAGCAGTCTTCCTGGTACTCTTCTTAGGCATGCTGCTGGGCAGTCTGCCCGGCACCCATTTTGGGCATGCTACTGGGCAGTCTTCCTGGCATACTTTTTGGGCATGCTGCTGGGCAGTCTGCCTGGGACCCATTTTGGGCATGCTGCTGGGCAGTCTTCCAGGCCCCCTTCTCGGGCATGCTGTTGGGCAGTCTTCGTGGCACCCTTCCTGGGCAGTCTTCCTGGCATTCTTCTGGGACATGCTGTTGGGCAGTCTTCCTGGCATTCTTCTGGGGCATGCTCTTGGGCAGTCTTCCTGGCATTCTTCTCGGGCATGCTGTTGGGCAGTCTTCCTGGCATTCTTCTCGGGCATGCTGTTGGGCAGTCTTCCTGGCACCCTTCTGGGGCATGCTGTTGGGCAGTCTTCCTTGTATTCTTCTGGGGCATGCTGTTAGGCAGTCTTCCTGGCATTCTTCTGGGGCATGCTCTTGGGCAGTCTTCCTGGCATTCTTCTCGGGCATGCTGCTGGGCAGTCTTCCTGGCACCCTTCTGGGGCATGCTGTTGGGCAGTCTTCATGGCACCCTTCTCGGGCATGATGTTGGACAGTCTTCCTGGCATTCTTCTCGGGCATGCTGCTGGGCAGTCTTCGTGGCACCCTTCTGGGGCATGCTGTTGGGCAGTCTTCATGGCACCCTTCTCGGGCGTGACGTTGGACAGTCTTCCTGGCACCCTTCCTGGGCACCTTGCTGGGCAGTCTTCCTGGCATTCTTCTCAGCTTTCTTCTATGCTGCTCAGAACTCTTCAAATACACCTTTGAACTCTTAGGGAGAGCCATATGGGCCAGCTGAGAAGTGAGAGGTACACGGAGACAGAGCAGGTATGACATGCTCAGGAAGTTAATACAGGTGTTTATTGCCTATAAAATAAGCTTCATGGTCTTATGGAAAGCAGTTTTTCAGGTTCAGCAGAGCACTGACTAGAATTCTACCAAAGTAGCTGTTTAACCCATATAGACAGCTGGATATTAGTTGCAGTAGGATGGGCAAGGTGCTTCTCTCAGCTCTGAATCTACAGCTCCTCTCGGGTAATTCGAACATCTGAGACTCATCACAAGCATCTTTAACTACCAGCCTGACACATGGCAAACAGGCGTGTTGAGCAGTAGGTGAGAAGCCCCTGTGGATAGCAGATAAGGACCGGATTACATTTGAGACGGTGTGTCAAATCTTTGTGGGCTAACATCGCATCTCAGCACCAAATCACTTTTCCCACTTCATTGTAGATCACTGTCCTAGACAACAGATAAAGCAAAAATCTCTTTGCATAGGTCAGGCCACCTAGAACCTACAGTATATGGACCGTTATGCTGTTTAGCTTTTCATTTAGCTCAGTTGTAGCAAATAAGGTGCAACAGCACATGATACCATGACAGGTTGGCGTGAAACTTCCACAGGTGCCTCGGTTCCTCTCCTGGGGAATCATAAGACTCTTATGTCCATGTACATCACAAGGAACAACTCCAAGTCAGTACAAAATTAAATGCTTCATATGCACGCCCAACACTTGACACCGAAAGGTGCTTACAGATTAATCCGTCGCATTAATTATTGACACTGAATTTAATTTGAAATCAACCAGTCACTAAACTGGGGCCCTGCTTTAAATAATTTATAAAGGCCATGTGAGTATAATCATATTGCTATTGACTGATATTCGAAAAACCCACAGCAGTGCAGCAAACCTGATGAGGCCCTCGTACCCTACCTTCCATCGCACCACAGCAAACTGACCAGCACACACGTCTCATACCTGCCTCATGTGCTCACCATACCTGACATGTTCAAGGGACATGAGACACAGTGAAACTTGCCTGCAAGAAACTTTCCATGTGGGGGGCTGGGGTGTGATCAGGCCACTGATAAGAGCAAATCACAGCATAAAGATTCAGTATTGAGGAAGAGCAATTAGGGAGAATGAAATAACTACAAAAGCGGCAGGGGTTCAGCACATAGGTAGTTTACTCAACAGTAGAACAATCATGCTTCGACATCTTGTTACTATGCCACGAGTGTGGGAAGGCGTATAGGTATCTATGTCTCTAAAGAACCACATATCTACCACTAACCAACACCATAAACCATACTGCAATGGCATCTAACTGTAACCCTTAACACCAACACAACCCCCCAAGTTAATAGGTAAATAGAAGCATGTCATTAAGTGCCACATACTTTGCCATAGTCCATCGTTCCAACATTATGAACAAAAAATTAAATATTAATAAGTGAAAAGCTGCATGATCGCAGCTCAGATTTTCAAACACAAGTCTTCTCTGTGCGGTGTCTCTTAGGCAGGTACATTTTTCTACGACATAACAAAAAAAAATTACCCATTCCCATCAAAAAAAAAGAAAATTCTTAATGAGTTTAAACAAGAAAAAAAAATCCTAACACATATATTACACATACAAACATGCGCCTAACCTGTGTCGCCTTCGGTGAACATAGCTCTCAGATGGAGGGGTTTTTTTATTAAAGAAGAAGGCCGCACAGATCTCTTCTGACTACGATACACTGTCATGGGGCAGCTCCCGAGAGACAGACAGAATCAAGCAGACAAGCTCAGAAGCGCAACCACTTCCTCCAGGAGAAATCACTTATACACAGAGCACCTTCCTATCTTCCTTTAACCGGATATTTCCTGCACGTGTGACACATGTCAGGATGAACAGTACTTAAAGATGACACATGGTGGGGTTTCTTCTAAATGCAAGAAAGTTGCAAAAATAAGGAATAAAATGGCAAATTGCAGACAAAAGCAGCTTTTTAAAGTTAATACTACTAACCAGAGAGGGTACAAAATCACTGACCCCTGCAGTTTCATTGAGACCTTAACCTGATCAGAAGATCAACACCAAGGCATTGACCACAGCTTCACAGGGACCACTAGGGCAGATGAAAAGTACACAAGGAAGGAACACTCTACCAGACAGAACCAGAATTCTAATGCAGCTGAGAAGATGGCGTGTGAACCCCTGGCTGCATGAAGCATGAAGCATGAAGTGTTCACATCAGGCCACCGTGAGGATGGTCTAGGACAGAGGAGCAAAATGCCTGAACATTAAAAGAAGGCAGGCATTTCAGCGTTTGAACAATCGGCATTACACGTCAGTTCGGGGGACTACCCCTCCCAACAGACCATCTAACCATACAATAAACAGAAATATGTGTTTATTTAGAGCAATAATGCACAAAGCCTACCAGGACAGCTAACAGGCCACCACGCTCCCCTGTAGCTACACCCTGTCTGTCATATGTTCATTTATCACAAACTGACAACAAATAGCACCTCTAGTTAAAAATGGACCCCCCCCCCCCATGCACCACTTCCACCAGTCGTCAACAACAATGGTAGATGTACCAAGTGAACTTATCCGAAAGCGTGGGGGCCCACAGTGTAATCTAATAGACGCTGTATTGCTTACAGTAGTGAAGTAAAAGACAGCTCCTTTCAATGGCAACAATGGGGGAGATGAATAGCCCCAAGCTCCTGAAGGACACCTAAACCTAATTTGAGAGAGTTAAAAGGTTTCAGATGGTATTGAGCTCCACTTCCAGGCCATGCAGCCATTCAGAGACCTCAATGGGCCCTGTCTAAGTGCTATGTCTACATCATCCAAGTCTTCCACAGCTCTCCATTTTATTTATCCCAAAATCACCCCCCAACCCCCAGCAGCGCTGCCACCCACTTGACTTAAAGCATTGATATAATGCAACTGACCAAAAGTGAGAGAAGTGCGGACAATGACAATGAGCCAAATGCAGTTACATGGTCATGCAGGGAAGCTCACCTTACACTGGAAACCCAAATCAGAACCCCCTATGTTGGCGACTTGATGCACCCCCCACCATATGCAACAACAGACACGAGTGGCGTCCTTCGACATGGGGACACCACTACTGCCACTTTGCACCCATATGTTAAGCAGGTACCTTCGCGATGCTGTATTACAAACACATCTTGCTTTACCGCTACAACAGCTGCGGTAAGAAAATATTTACCACAGGAGAAAATAGCACAGCACTGCTATGTATTACCCAGGAGATGAAACGGTAAATATTGTTGAGTAATGTGGTCATTTGTTCCGCCGTAATTGCTTGATCGCTACACCACGCTATATCTGAGAGCTAACATTTCCTGGCCACAAGCCCTGGCACACACCAACACACACGTACACACGTGCACAGTCCACATATTCATATCTTTATGGGGACTCTTTATTCATTTTGATGGGCATAACCCTAATCCCACCCATAACAACCTTAACCCCTAACCAGCCCTAACCTTAACCATAAGTAACCATACAAAGTACCAGGCTTTTGCTGTTTGTAGTTTTTTTTTATTGCAATTCACAGATTGTTATAATATTGAGGTTAACCATGTGGGGACTGAAAAAAATGTCCCCACAAGATAAAAAGTTACAAGTTTTATTCACATTATGAGGAAATCTAGTCCCCACTATGTAATTATAATAAAAACATGTGCGTACGTGCACACGCACAGACACACTACAAGCTCTGGAATGTCATGGAATGTCTCATCCCAGACTCCACATGGTTCGAGGTGAAAAGAAACACAAATGGCAAAATAAAGACAAGTAAAACAGGATTAGATATATTTGGAATGCACTGCACCTTTT
>JAODKM010000008.1:1806710-1819348 GCA_026780845.1 Petrocephalus sullivani | reverse complement strand
ATATGGGACGCACTGCACCTTTTGTTGTAACACACTGGACTGCATAAATATGGGACGCACTGCACCTTTTGTTGTAACACACTGGACTGCATAAATATGGGACGCACTGCACCTTTTGTTGTAATGCACTGGACTGCATAAATATGGAATGCACTGCACCTTTTGTTGTAACACACTGGACTGCATAAATATGGGACACACTGCACCTTTTGTTGTAACACACTGGACTGCATAAATATGGGATGCACTGCACCTTTTGTTGTAACACACTGGACTGCATAAATATGGGATGCACTGCACCTTTTGTTGTAACACACTGGATTGCATACAGACGGGATGCTCTGTACCCTTTCATGGAATGTCAGCGGGTGACTCTCACCTTTTCACTTCTCGCAGAGTGACTTTGAGAAACTGAGTGAACAGATTGCTCTGCTATTCCTACTGCGGGCGGTCTCAGGAGGAAAGGGAGAGTACCCCTCACTTCCCATTACCCATGGTGCCATGCAAAACCCTTCAAACACGAGCACAGGTTAGCTATCAGGTTAGCCATGACTAAAATTAAACGTAATTGTCCTGAAATGAAAGGGAAAAGGGCAATCCTCTCATCTCTGCCGACGCTGTGTACTCCGTTTTCAGTCCTGATTAGACACCCGCTACGATAAGGAGAAACATCGGCAAGCTAATTTCAAGAAGACGACTAACAAATTCTTCTAATTTATTATTTAGTACTTAGGGTTTTAATCATTGAAGTGCTTGTATATCCTTTGTAGGTCAAACCTGTTTTAATAAATTGCTCAGATCTATTTCAGCTATTTCATGTATACTTGATATACAACGTGCTTCAGGCTGGTCTGACAGCACTGTCTTTTCAAGCTGCTGGTCCTCTTGCTCTTCCTGGGGCATAGCAGGCATCTAACAGACAGGAGATGAGCACAGACACTGCTTCCAGACAAATCTATTACTGTAATAATAAACATATGGCCTAAGGCATGAATATCAACCTGAAGAAGCATTCTAGAACACTTTTAAGAAGACCTGATCTGATATTATCTGAAATACAAGGAAGCCACTGAGAGAGGCACTACAAACTTCCTGGAAATCAAAACGCCATTTGCTTACATTTATATACATTTACTATCAGCGCAGCTCCATTAAAATCAAGCCCCCACCAGCTTGGCATTTAAATGCAGTTACATTAAGTACCACGCCCAGACAGGCTTAGCAGACCCACACACTGCTAACCACGGCATTATGCCCCAGTGCAAGAACAGCCAAATGCAAACATAATTCAAATTGTCAAAAGCCAGCCTAAGATATGACACACCATGTGCACCGTGTCTTCTCTTTTCTGTCCAAAAACCAGCCCTCCTGATCAGCAGATCTATGTAGTCCTTAATAGCATACATAATCATTTATCAAGAGATTTAAAATATTCATAGATATTAAATTAATCATTTATAGTAGATCTTTAAATTAAAGGGTGCCCTTGAAGTTTCAGATGTAAGGAATATCCCCTGCAAGGAAGGCTCCCCCGTGGACATTTTACATTTCCAGCTAACATCACTCCAGCACCAATTGTTTTATGAATATTCAACTTTGATACAGGCTGCATTTTTCACACAGGGACAGGGGAAGAAAGGGAAGAGAACCGTAACCCCCGTCACTGCAGAACTCCACCACCTCCACTGTCATAATGAAGATCTCCTTTAGTTAAACACATAAGATTGTGGTGGCTCAGGGAGCAGCACTGCGTCCTGCCGGCCTCGGGGTTCAGAGGCCTCCGCTGCCCCGTGTGTAAGGAGCTACAGAGGCTTCCTCTTGCAGTCCTGAGACATGGTGTTTTCGTGTGTGTGCCCTGCCATGGACAAAGCAGGGGGAGAGCCCCTACGCCTCAGAGTGACAGAAGCCCCCCTGTTGATGGCGGAGGGGGGTGACAAAGGAAGGCCATCCCAGGGGGACCTACAGTACCGGGAAGCTACAGCCAAGCCCATCTCCAAGTGCCTATTACAAGTTGCCGGCAAACCATGCTGAGCTGAAAATATCCGTCCGTTCTCTCATTCCTTACTTTTCTACATAAAGATCATAAATTCCCTTGTCTGGATATTTCTGCACTGTAATATTCAGAAAAGCAGTGTACGCACTGGCAGCCACAGAGACCGTCAGTGAGTAAGGGGTGTATGTATGTGTGTGTGTGTGTGTGTGTGTGTGCGTGCGTGTGTGTGTACTTCTGGGTGCCCCTGGGGTTATGGGTGTATGTCTGATTAATTTCTGGAGCGGATAAACCTGACCTCTACAGGAGAAACAAGGCACAATCATAATGTTACATATAGAAAGTGCTGTTTTATCCAGGCATGTGGGATCCACTGTGACTGTACAATGAAAGCATGCAAAGAAGACAAGAACAAGACCATAAAAATGTGAAATACGAGGACAGTCCAGTGACCAATGATGAAAGCTAAAAGAGGCGCAGTTCCAAAGGCAGGCTCCGGTGAAACGTTTGGAAGCTGAAAAATAAACATGAGAGATGAGAGGAACGCAGTTACAGCATCATGGCTGCAGTACCGGCACCGGTCCAAAGAACCAGGACCCCCTACAGCTGGGAAATGTTGTCTTCCAGTTTTTGCTGGAACAGTTTGGTGTGTGGGCTTTCTTTATTTGAACTTGAAAACCAAAGGACACTATGAGGCAGGAGGCGGGGTCTCAGGTCCCGCACATTTAACAGTGAGCCCATGAAGCTAGCCTCACAGCCCCACTCAGCCGCGCTCCGCCAGACAGTGGGCTGCCCACGGTTCGCCCGACACATGCTGACAGGGTGCAGACTTGCAGGCACACTCCTCGGTGGCCCTCTTGGCCACACACCCCCGCCCTAATACGAGGGCTCCAGCTAAGGAACAGAAGAGCAGCAGCAGGCGCTGCAGCCAGCCCAACCCCCCCCCCACCCCCAGCCTGCATGATGGTGCAGGGCCCTGCTGTGAGCACACGCTCAGGACTGCTGCTAGCATGTAATCAGAACTGTGTTCCCACAGTGGGGGGGCGGGGGACACAGAAAGGTGCTGTGGGGAACTACTGGTCTCTCTATAAAATCAGTGCTGCGGACGATGCGGCCAATTAAAATGCATCTAACCATTCGCCACCCCTAAGTATAGCGAAAATGTGGGAAGCGGTCCCAAGCAATTGAGCTGATACGGTTCATGTAAGCAGCACTCTTCTACAGCGCCCCCTGGCTGGCGGTATGAGGCTCTGGGCTTCCCTTTACTCCTGACCAGGCTGCTCTCCATGGGCCTCAGGATAGAGAAGCTCTCAACATCGTTGGAGCTGCGTCAAGAGTGTTTGTCTAGATTAAGCTGCCATGATAGCGGATAATCAAAAGCTTATCCATCTGTAGACCTTCCATATTCTGTAGTAAGCCTTTTATTAAAGCCCTTTTATTAAAACACTTACATTCACATCTACAAGCAAGAGGAGAAGCAGTTTGCCCGGCCGCTTTGCAAACGGGGTCCGGGGCCTCATTAAACACACTCTCTCGCCTCGCGAAAGGGCGAGTCGCACGAAGGAGGCAGGGCTGCCAGAATTATTAATGGTATTGTTTTGGTGAAATATAGCACTTACAAAAAGAGGATTTGATCAGATCTGTCGTCTTACCTGATGCAACCTTATCAGCGAGTCTGGTCGGAAGATAAGGGGCATGCCCGATAAGGTCAATTTTTCATAATAAAATTCAGCCTCAATTTATATTCTTATTACAATGAAAAAGATAACTGGCAGTTTTCTCTGATTTAAGATGATTTTGCTTACATGGCACCTTCCGTTCGGAATCACCTAGCGGCCCAAAGCGACCGGGGCACTCCGCAGAGCCGCCTGGGGGATGCGGGCGCGCATGCGGGCGTGCATGCGGGTGCTGAGTTTGCACTATCACTGTCCTGGGGATATATCAGGTGCAGCACTGTCACTGGCACACCCTGCAAAGGACGCACATTCGTTTCTTTTTTGAAAAGGCATGCTAAAGGCTGACAGGGTCTGACTTGGGTGAAAAAAATGGAAAAACAAACCCCCCATTCCTCTACCACATGGGTCACGCGCGTGCCACGTGTTAGCATCACAACATCCATAATATAATCCAAGATCACTTTTCCATCCATTTTTAAAATCTTTTTCTCAATTTTTTTTTTGTCAAACTACACAAAACCAGACAAAGTGAACTTCAAACATAAATAATGTGTTATTGATCATATTACAATGTATTTATTTTCTGAGTGGTTATTTTCTGTTCGATATCTCTCTCCCAAGAGCCACAGGTTGTCAGTGTTATAAAGATTCATGCATGGCCATTGTGAAAGTTGTATTTATAACAGACAGTGAGGAATGGTTAGAGCCCCCTCCCCTTTGCACCACACAGTACATAGTTGCCATTCCGGGAAAGAAAAGAAAAAAAAAAACATCCGATGGGACAATTAAAAAACAAAAAGAAAAAAGACAATAGCGCACCCATGTTATCTATGCATCCTGTTCCTTTTAGGAGGTCACCTAGGTCTGTATTATGACAGTCCATCCTCAGGCTCTTCCGTTACGTAACACTGGTCTTACAGGTCAAGGGTGCCAAATGTGCTTCATAGAGGAACCACGACTTCCTCCCTCCCTCTCACTCCCTCTCCAGTTTTCTCTCACCAATCTGCCGCGCCACGCAGCTCCTCACTGCCAGTGGGACGTGGTGTGCAAAGCGTCCAGCGGCTGCCATTTATCACGCCGCCGCGTGATGGATAACTGAGACATCCAGGATGAAAGGGAAGGCGCCGCACCGTGCCGCCAAACAGGAAGCATATACATTACATCCATTTAATCATCCGCAGGTCTGCCTGGGCCGGCGGGGTGTGGCAGGCCGGGGGAGGTTCCTCCAAGCAGAGCAACACGCATGTGCACGTGAGGGATGGAGATTGATTTGCTGGAATGAGAGCAGCCTTAGTAGCCAAGGCCTCCTGTGACTAAGGACCCTACATGCTGTCAATCAATACGCCGAAAGTGGCTGGTCATAGCAAGTCTTGGCACATTGCTAAAGACCTCATCTTTGCATCTATGGACTTGCCAGTGCTCACAGTGCTCATTTTGAAAGGACATAATCGACAAAAACATAGACATCCCCATATCTTCTTTGCTACATCCTATTTTGTCTTGCCCAGAATGCAGGCTTGGACAGAGAATAACTCACACAGAAAACACAACGTGGGTCCACAGGTTTAACTCTGTTTGCCTTCTACAGAGCGACTGGAAGCCTTGAGGGAGAATGGCACAGCACCTGTTGGCCACAAGTGAAAGAGAAGATCAAACAAAGCCTCCAACCATCAGTGGACTATGCCAGGGGCCTGGGACAAAGCGGTGGGGGGAAGGGGGGTGGTCTCAGATAGCCGACCCCTCAATCTGAACAGTGCAAATGAGAAGCTCCAAATTGATCCTTAAAAAGACATAACCAAAAAAAAAAAAAAATGTTCTTCATCGAAAAGGCACGTTTCTCCCAAGGAGGAAGGGGACAGGGGGCAGATCAAACAGGAAGCAGCGTCAGGTAGGGCCGGTGCACGGAGAGGCAGCTGAACAGCACCAGGAGGAGACCTCGATAAAGGAGAGCGTGCCCCCTTTAATGTTTCTTTAATGAGCACGTCTCCTCCCGGGGAGAGTGGAGCAAGCCTCCTCGCCTCTTATTCTAATTCACGAGGCAGGATGGGCCTCTCCTTCCCCAGGACTCAATAAGGATCCCCACTTATAAATATACATGCCAAGTATGCAAATAACATCACCCACTGCCCTTTGTTTGTTATTCCACTTTATTTATTTATCTTTTAAATGCCCATCCGAGGGGTTTCCGAGGTCTGTTTCACGCCGGTCTCTCTGAGTTATTGAAAACTCCAAAAATCACAGTTGAAATTTTGAGCTGCCGCACAGCAGAGTACATACAGAATCTAATCTGAGGTCGTAATACATAAACATTTTACAGGGCAAATTATTGAACTTTTGAATGCCTGGTTATTTAAAAAAAAAAAAAACCCTCAGGAGATGCATGTTTTAGAAAGAGCTAAAATATTAAAAGCTTTATCAAACTTTGCAACTCAAAATCGACCACCCCACCGGCCTCCAGGTGAAGGCCCACCTGCACCCTCCAAGGGGCACATTCGGGCAAATTCTCTGTTATCTGGCCATCAGAGGAGCAGGCCGAGGGCTGTGAGCACTCACAGAGGGAGGGCATAGGTTAAAAATCCTATGACTCCCACACTGCATTAGTCTCTTTCCGGGGTGACACACAGCCACCTCTGCACCTCCAGCACTGCGCAGAGGGCACCGTCCAGGAGAGAGCAAGCAGATGAAAAATGAGGATGTCACCCAGTTGTTGCAAGGTTAGCACACCCGCTAATTGAGCAGTGTGATGTCAGGTGCGCCTCTGATAGCACCCCCACAGGTGGGATGAGCCGGGCAGGACAATGTCCACCGCATGTATAATGAGGCCACGCCAAGAGGGCACAGTGACGTGAGGCACGAGGCCTCGCCGTAGTAAACATAGCCCTCCTCACCTGACAGTTCACAGACATGATAGCTTAGCCTTACATCTGCTGTGTGTTATTCAGGGAGCTGGGGTATAGCGGGGGGCAGGGGACAGGTCGTAATGGTGGCCGAGCATAGGTTGCTCTGTTTGTGCTCCACCCATAAGAATCACCACAAATGCACAGACACCAAAAACACCATCAGTAATGCTGCAGTGAAGCCCAGCACCAAACACTGATGCTCCATGCTGAAGTTACCAGGCGCACGGCGTCAGGGCCCGGCAGCTGGTAACATGCTGGGTATCGTTAAACATCATAAAAATGTTCCCTCGTTAAAGGCACTTTTCCGTTTACTCGACAATCTACATTTCAGGTCACCTTTATTCATTGACATTTAAGCTAAGCAAAAACGAACGCAATTCTTCAAGCATAATATCTTAAGCGCATCTCAACCTGTGGCTATCAAGGCCCTGAATGTAACAGGAAATGATGCAACATCTGCTGAAAGAAAGAGCAAGCTTAGCCAGCGATTCTGGCCTTTTCGGTTCTCGTTATAGACACGCGTGCTCAGTGCCGCACTAGAACCGTAATAACAGGAAAGACCTCGTTCAGTACAGTCAGAGTAATCGAATCCGCAGCTGAGAAATGGGACAGAATGGGACCACGGTCTGGTTTAGATTTCAAGAGATATGAAGATTTGCCAAATCTAGTCCTTGTTCAGATCCATATATTACATGGGGACATGCTCCCATCCCAGGCCATCAGGCCATTAAACCGCACCGAGGATTTTAACATGGCAGATATCGCTGGGACTTGGACAGCCGAGAAGGAATGAGAAAAGGAATAAGACGTGCGATCCTCTGCTTCCCAATGTGACAGCGCCGATAAGCCGCTCCAACGAGACGGCTGGTGAGGCGTACGGCGTCACCACACCGGGGACAGAGCGCAAGGCTCGCATGAAGAACCCATTATCTGCTGTATTTATGGCCGTTCCGTTGCTATTTGTCTACACATGCCTGAAGGCGAGTGGAAACGGCGGGGAAACGTCTCCCCGCTGGGCCCTTAGGAGTCCCACTTCCTGCCAGAAGCGGCCGAGAATGCTGACATCTTCCTGCTGGCCCCTCAGGGCTGTTTTTCATTGGACAAAGGGGAATACACGTGGGTCATGCTGCGTCTCGGAGCGGCCACGCTCAGTCATGGACAAGAGTGTCAAAGATGGACAGTTACAAAAGGCACAAGACATCCTATTTTAAGGGAACAATCAGTATAAACTGCATAATCACAGCCATGACGTAACTCAATAAGGTACACAAGTTAGGAGCAGGTTTCAAGTACAGTACAGGTCTGCAAGTCCTGAAAAGGCAATGAAATGTGTCCAAAATGAGTTCCACAAAAGAAACTTAAAATGAAATTATATGTATGATGAATCCCTAACTGATGATTCATAACAAGCTAATCATAATTATTTCTATGTACTTGAACACAAACCTTTTCTTCTGAAAATCATATCACATTTGCTGCAAGATCTGACCTGAAAGACTCCCAGAAACTGGATCCAACTCAAAGAGCAATGAAAAGTACAACCTTGTGAAGTCTGAAACAGTAATCAGAAGAGCCCTGGGCAGGTAGCTCCTCGCTGCCCACTAAACGCATTTGCTCTCCATTTCCCTGGACACAAGTGAGCTCCATCTACCCACTTAGCAGCTAACAACTTGGCAGTGCTTCTAACTTCACGGCACCCAAAAGAGAAGCTCTGAACCAGGTCTTCATCTAGCCTGCCACATTCCCACAGACTGATCCTGACATCCACTGGACAAGCGTTACCATCCAGTTCTTTTAAATCCAACTGGTTCTCTTAAATCTTGCAATACTGAATCACAAATGATACTTGCGCCCCCAGCACTACCTGTTACTTTATTGAGACACAGGGACTTACTTGCATCTGTTTGTATATTCCAGCAGATAAAAGCCCTGAACACTGTCTACACATCACCTCCACACATGCCATCCTGTCAGAAAGGAAATCAGAAGGCAAAGAAGGCGCTGACAAGACAGGCCAGGCAAACAATCTGGGGTCTCCAGAGCTCTGCAATGCCCGTGTCTCCATATCTAATCTAAGAAGTCACACATGGCTCAATGAGGGACAAGATAAGAAGGCCTGAAGCTATACCAGAAACAGTATCTGAACTGTGGACAGAGATGAATCAAAGCACAGTCAACTTGCAACTTGACAGCAGTCCACACCTCTGAAGCCATGAGCCGGACTGCCCAGCTTCATGGTTGCCATGCATTCTAAATTCAACAGAGATGTAGAATTTCACATCCACAACAATTCCCAGTCTAAACAAGCATCACTCTCAAGCTGCACAGATAATATCACATTCCCAGTTTCCTACAGAGTTTTCCTTCCGCAGTGGTTCACACTAGTTCCCCATGTGAAGCCACAGGATGGAGCAGATGTGTCAACGGGGGAAGCTACTTCGACCAATATTTCTACTAAAGGGTGCACGAAAGAGTAGGCACATACTGTAGAGACCTCTAACAGAGGGATACACTGAAGTCCAAAACCGAAACCCTACACTGGTGGATTCTGGCAGGTGAACATGGCAGTTTAAAGGTAGCGGGCTACAGAGACCACTGAATTTCCCTTCTCGTCAGGACTCTCACTGTAGTAATAAATATTTTTACAATACTTGGATATGTCAAACAAAACTTGTGCAAGAACTGGGACGGCAACTCAGATGTTCCTCAACTTGGAACAGAAATGCAATAAAACAGTTTCTTGTGAAAACTCTGACTGGATTTTGTCAATCACATCGGCGTTATATGCTATGAAAAAATGCACAAATGCAGTTGTATTCACATAATTTCTTCAATGTTTCCATAGGTCAGCCGTCTTTAAATGCTCAGCATGAACTGGCAAAATCATGCAAGAATTTTATGTTAATGGCAAGAATCTAAGTTTCCTTCCTTTGTCCCCGAGTTCCTTTACAGTTTTGGAGGCCTTATTTTTGTTTTTAACAAAGATAAATGTCACCCCAGAGCAGAAATATTTTGTGGCATTCCAAGACCGGAAAAGCGAAGACCTTTCAGAGCAGTAGTTGCATAGGTTAAAAAACAGTGCTAATAAAACAAACTCAGAGGGAAATGAGCTGGTGCGCTGCCTACAGTGGGATATCTTTGGATGCTATGACGGTGTCTGAAATCTGATAAATGCAACCACAGTGTCACCACAAACTCATTCCAGCCTGTCCAGACTTTTACCTTGTTCTCCCACTAATGAAGTTATGCAAAGTCTTCAAGAAAAAGATTTATTTTTGATTTGTCCTTAAGTATATATCTAACCGCTTATCCTGAGCAGGGTCTCAGGCAGCCTGAAACCCTTGCCAGGTAGCACAGGGCACATGGTAGGGGTACATCTGCACATCACAGGGTACAAAGAAGCACACACTATAATCAATCCATGTCTTTTGATTGGGAGAGGAAACCAGAGCACCATGGGGAGACCTGCATGAAACAGGGAGAACATGCAAACCTCACACACCTATATCAGGGGCGGGATTCAAACTCGCTACCCCGGAGGTGTACTCACTGAGTGACCAAGCTAACCCTATATTAAAAAGACAAGGTAAATCCATATCTACATGGAACCACTAAAAATGTGATGACAAAGGTCATGTGAAGGTCAAATGTCACTCACTGCCTTCGTGAGAAGGCTATTGCCACTTTACTGCATTACTTTCACTGCAGACCTACAAATACATCTCCTGGAGAGATGGGCCCCAGTCAGGTCCCAGATGCAGCATGCTGGTTAGGCCCTAAAGCAGACTGGATACCTGGTGTTACCCAAAAACACATCTGTGCAAAAAAAAAAGAAAAAAGAAAATGGCCAATGCTTGCACAAACTCCTCCTCAGTTGCAGGGCAACAAGTAACTAGATCTAAACCAAGACAGAAAACAGCAGGGAAAGTGACATCCTGACTTCTGTTGTGGAGGTGGTGGGGCACTTTTTTACAGATAACGGCATAAAGACACGACAGTAGAAATATCAATTAACACCGAGTGGTCAAAAGCAGGAAATCACACAGAGGGCCAGCTCCAAAACATGTCCGTAACGTGTCTGGCTTACTCTTCACTCACAGCCTCCACACCTGAAGTTCCACCTGTATAGCCAAGGCAACTGCAGAAGAGCAACAAACGTACTGGAGGTCACTGCAAGCACCGCGGTAAAAATAAAGCACCATGAGCCCTCCATTTACCCTCCTCACTGGCCGGGCCTGAGCGTCCTGACGGCACAGTACTTAAATCACATTCGCCCCAGGGAGGAGAGCAGGGGAGAGGAAACTCCAGTGGGGGCACATTGGATGGGGGAGGGTCTGCGAGAGGGGACTTCTGGGAGAGCAGAGGGGTTAATAGTTCAGGTGAGACAGACCTGGCACCAGCTAGATATAATAATACACTTGGCAGCCCACTCCATGTCAAAGCTTAATTCCCCCAGGGAGAGAAGGACACACCCTAATCTGTATTCAGTCCTGACATTGTCCACATCTGATATGGAACATTAGCCACTAACTCTGTCTATAGACTAGTAACCTTCAGTTTATATTACTTTATGTTAATAGAAAAAAATTACATACAGCGTCGTTTGTCATTGTTACCAGGCCTCCTTGTGGCTGATTTAAATGCATGTATTTACTCCAGAGGAGAACACCACAGCAGAGAGAGTCTCACGTCTGTTTCGTCTTTATTGATCTTTGATCCAAGCCCCTCCAAGGTTCCCTTGTGTGTGTGTGTGTGTGTTGTGTGTGTGTGTGTGCATTTTTGTTTAACTGCTTGCTTTTCTACGCCTTGGCGCCGCTCTCTGTTCAGGAAGGAGCTGCTTTTTTGTATCCTTTCATTTTACGATGACAAAGTGACCGTGTGCTGGAGAGACGAGCAGACACAGGAGCACGCAGACCCGCTGGGCTCCCAGCCTGCTAATCTGGATTTCCGCTTAATCATTGTGGAGTATCACTACTGTTCTTTTCTGCGCTCCTCTTCAGGATTCGAGAGCGGGGTCCCTAACTCCGAAGAGGTGGGATGGCTGACGAGCGTGCAACAGGACTGGAAATAACAGAATGGGCGTCTTGCTGAGAGTGTGGGGTGAGCCGTGTGCTGGATGTGGTGCAAACTGTAAGCCATGCTTGTACAGCGGCCAGATGATGCTGGTGCCCTGTGCACCACAGAGGCCTGGGCGGACTGCTATATCCCGCTCATCAATGCAATCTGGTCCCCGCCCCGCCTGCGAGAGGCCAGAGGGCGGTGGCGGTGGCGTGCGACTTTCACAAGCATCTGCCGACGGGAAGGAGGTGCGCTCCTTTCGCTCTCGCTTCCGACACCAGACACCCACGCCGGCGCTGCTCCCCCACAGCACCTCAAAGCTGCTGTCGCAGACATGGAGCTGGAAAGAATAACTGCCAGGCGTGCTCTGACCTCTGCTCGGGTCAGCAGAGCCGCCCGGTGAGCACAGGGCCGTGGGAGCCCCTTCGGCCGCGGCCTCTAGAAAAATCGTCAAAAGATAATTAATGAAGCGACTTTTCTTATCAAAATGATTCCCTCAGGAAGCAGTAGTACGATTCACAAGCAATTCGCATTACTGTACTTTAAATTTAAAACTAATCTAGATACAATGAGAACCGTAATTACAGCAGGAATGCAACACTAAGGATTACATTATTATAATACTTCCGTATCCGCTGCACCTGGAGGGACAGCCCTCACAAAACAGGGATTTTTTAAATCTGAAGGAATTCACTGAATTCACTGAAAGGGATTATTCGTGCTAATTGTTTTCAATCCTGATTAAGAATTTATTCTCCGTAGCAAATGTGAGATGTGAAACCCAGCGTGTTAATTGGATTTCATTTGTAATTATTTCTTCTGCAACTTGCAGCCCTGAATTGCGTCCGGCTGAGGCATGAGGGGAGCTGCACAGGACGAAGGCAAAGGCACAGCCCCTCTTACATGGGCTCATTTCGGCCATAGGGTACAAGGCGCCCGCTGCCAGGCATAGCCCCTCTTACATGGGCTCATGTCGGCCATAGGGTACAAGGCCCTCGCTGCCAGGCACAGCCC
>JAODKM010000008.1:1787457-1806610 GCA_026780845.1 Petrocephalus sullivani | reverse complement strand
CTCTTACATGGGCTCATGTCGGCCATAGGCCCCCGCTGCCAGGCACAGCCCCTCTTACATGGGCTCATGTCGGCCATAGGCCCCCGCTGCCAGGCACAGCCCCTCTTACATGGGCTCATGTCGGCCATCAGTATTACTGTTGTGGGGGAAACATGTAATCACGGCAAGTGATTGACACGCTCTCTTGGTTTTTATCTCCAGACTCTAATTCATGTGATCCTAAAACCAGTTTCATGTTATTCAGAAGGCCTCTTTGCTCAAAGTCACAACTACACTATGTCTTTACTGTCACAGCAGGTGTAAATGTATCCTGTCCCACCCTCACATCACAGGCCACATGCGTCACTTTCTGTGTCCAGGAGCAGATTCAGAGAAGCTAGGCCTTTACGGACACAATGTCACCATCCAAGTCCAGGGAGGGATCATCCTAAATCAGGTCCCTACTACCGACTCTCAGTGTGTGCAATATGGGTATGTTCACATATCAGCAGGCCAGAGGGACACCACTGTGTGCATGAGTGTAAGTGATGTGTGTATGTGAGATGTACATGTGCGTATGTATGCTGTAAAGCAGCTGGCTTTCTGCTCGTGTGCACGGGCGCATGCGTGGGCCCGCAGACGCGTGACGCTCCATGTGTGGGGGGCCGAGCCGGCAAAGGCTCCCGAGCTGCAGCCAGACTCCCAGCCTCCCAGCCAAAAGGAGATTAAGTGTAATAACGCAATTTAAAAACAATAACATTTGCAAGTAAAAGGGAGCACTTAGCCGGCGCGGTGTTTGGGGATGACGGGCAGATAACGAGAAGATAAAAGCGTGGCGCCGAGTGGCGCGCGCAGAAAAAGCTGTTTAGCTGTGAAGTCATTAACGCTCCCATCAGTCTGAAGTGTCCCAGCAGCAGCAGTAGAAAGACGGCGGCCCTCTGCTCTGGCTTCACCTCCCTCTCCTCCTTTCTCACCAGCGCCCTTCTTAGTGGCAGGGGGGCCCTCTCCATTTCAGGATGGTGGGAGTAGGCTTTAGGGATAGCCTCAGCTGAGTGTGTACACTTGGAACTACAAGTAAACTTGGGTCCTATCTAAACGTCGGAGGGGAGGAAAGGTGGCAGGGACTGGAAGCCGCCGCTGGTCATCGGGCCATTTGCAGCCAGTAGTCGGTGAGCTTCCCGCGCCTTCCGACCTCAGGTTTACTAGGGTTTGCATCCTGCACAACAACTACAGACCTTCACCCAGTTACTTCCTCAGCGGCAAGTCAAAACAATAGTAGAGCTGTCGTGGGCTGAGGGCTCCTGGGTGCTGATTCTGAGAAGCGGTGATGCTGGAAAACGGAATGAGCCGAGCTGTGGCTTAATACTGTACACCGATAATGCAGATACGCTGAGTAAGAGTGAGCAATCCCGTGTACACCGGGGCTTAGCAGCTGCGGTCACCCCCCGCACCCAGCCGCCATCCAGGGACCAGCAGAGGTGACGTGCGATATTGTACGATGACCTAGCTGCTGTGTGTCTTGGAAATGACTCAGAAAGATTTTTTTTCTTCACCAGAATGTGTGCGCGATTCATTGCGGGGTCCGGCCAGTTCCAAAACCCAGCATTCGGGGAAGTGGAAAATGTGTGTCACGTCTCCTGCTTCAAAGAACATCATATGTCACGAGGCTCCCCGCTAGCAGCTCCTGGAGGCAGAGATAGTGAGCGTGACGGCTCACCACATCACACCACAGTGGCAGGATCCCGACAGCACTTTATCTGCGGTCAGACACTTAAGGGTCACGCTGTAGGACCAGCCAAGGGGATGCTGCCCCTGCTTTCAGTGTCAAAGTTTAGAAAGCAATCACCTAGCATTTCAAGAACATACTGTAGCAGGGGCTTCTACAGCTCATCTCCAAGGGGTGGGGCCTGGGGACACATCCCTCATGGCTCTCTGGTGTACGCCCCTCCTTTGAGTGGCTGAGGCAGTGGGGCTGAGACCTCGCTCAGAGCACCAGCGCAAGATGGTTAATAATTCAGCTCGAAAATGACCAGAGAGGCTTAGGGAGAGGTGGAAGGACGAGTATGTCAAGAACTCAATCATAAGACGTCAGCGGTGCAGGGGGTGTGCCTGCAAGGTCAGCAGCTGTCTGTCCTCCCACAAGCCATGGCGAGGTGGGCCTGTGGCTCACAGAGTTCTGCAACCTGGGCACATGACTCACTTACGCCCACCAAGTGGCACCTAACGCTGCCATGACACCCCAAGCCCTCGGCCATGTTAGAGGGGGATGAAGGAGGTACTCTGAGTTGGGTTACATATAGTGCCCTCCCTGAGCTGAAGAGAAGAGTATACAGGGGAGGGGCTAGAACCCTGGATGATCTGCAGAGATACTGTACCAAGGTATGGCATCAGATACCCTGCTCTGTATTCTCCAACCTTATAAAATGTTACAGCAGAAGCCTCCGTGCTGTTACACTGACACAGAGGGTTAGTACAAAGTATTAAATGCAGGGGTACTGGCATTTTTGTTATAATTATTATAAAATAAAATAATTATTTCTTGTCGAAGGGTTTATTTTTCTTTGAATGCATTTGTTTCAAGGTTGGATTTTTCTTTTTATTTCAGTGTTAGATGAAGCTACTTCACAAAAATGTGGATTTTTCTAACCCTTTTTTAATAATAACTGTGGAGGGTACTATATCCTTTTTTACTACAAAAACTAGTAGGCACATTTGTGAGCTATGAGTCGCCAAACACTTTCAACAAGTGTGATAATCACTCCATCCATCTTCTGTGACTGCTTGTCCCGTACACCAACTCGGTTAGCCAGAGGCATGTCCCAGTGAGCACATGGCACAGGGCAGGGGGACACCCTAGATGAGATGCCTGTCCCTCACAGGGTACAAAGGGCAGATGGCAGGGGTCATCCTAGATGGGATTCCAATTGATTACAGGATACACACACGCACAGAAGAGCATGCACGCCTAATACATCTAAACCAAATGTCTGCATAGTGTGGGAGGAAATCAGAGTAGGCAGAGGTAACCCACACAAACATGGGGAGAAAAGCTACACGCGAAGAGTCAATGCAAGAATCAAAGCCACAAGCCCAGAGATGTAAGGGCACAGCAACACCCACTGAGTCGGCAGTAAATCAAACAGCCTTTGATGCATTTTTGGAATGAGCCTTATTTTTGGGCAATAATTTTCCCTGATGCTACAGTCTTAACCTTTGTGTGCACTCAGTCATATTGACACGATATTGAAATAGACAAACAGATAATTTATCATAACTATCCTTGCATTATCACATCTGATTAAGGCATCAAATAATCATTGAGAAAATTGAAGCGAGTAATTACATTTCCTGTTGCGCAGCTTCAGCGCTTCCTCAGGTGAGCACGTCACCCAGAGAGCGCTGAAGGCAACCTCACAGAATGAAGGCCCTAAACGAAGAGCACCACCCTCTCTGTACTCCAGTGGCTCCTTCCAGAATCTCAGGGTACGTCATCCTCAGGGCCAAACCACCGTCCTACCGCGGCATGGAAACCCAGCCCTTCACGAAGGAGGAGGGATTTCCGGGATGGATCCAGTTACCGGGAGAGGAACGAACGGACAGAGAGGGCTGGGGCTGAGGTTACACTCGAAGGGTCCCAGCCCCCAAGCCAACCCCGGGATGCTTTTTGTGTTTGCAATGTTCCCAGCAACAAACCGTAAGTGCAGTCAGAGGAGTAAAGCTGAATATAAGCAGAAATATAGAGAGAGCGGGACCCAGTTGGCCCACTGGGCCAAAGCTCAGGCCCTGCAGTCATCTTTACAGACCTGTTCAATCAGTGGGTTTTCGATTCGGGGCTGTAACAGGCAGACATCTTTGGCAGATTTCATATTTCGACAAACAGGGTCAAACGGGAGCTTTCGGTTTACACTGATAATGGTAGTGGAACTAGATTTTACCAGTAACTGAGGATAACAAAAAACAGCGGTCAGACGCTAAACTTAGCCAAGAACTGCTTGGTTTCAAAGAAGCACGCCATTTCAGTTTTTATCTTTATTTTTCAAGGTTGTTGAAGGAGTTTCTGAGGCAGATGTGGAAGAGTATAGAGCAGCCTTTAAGGGAAAATCAAAGGGCAGTCAGAAGAAGCACAAAATCTGTGAATAATTACTATCTTATGCAAACAGTTCTCTTTTTTAAAAACAACCCATCCATCCAAACATCCATTTTTTGTAACCACTTGTCCTATTCAGGGTTGCGGGGGGTCCTCAGCCTATGCTAGAGGCCCAAGGCGCAAGCAAGGAACAACCCAGGATAGGGTGCCAACCCATCACAGGGCACACTTACATGCCAGTCACTCAAAAATGCACAACTACACACAATTAGGTAACTATGGGGCGAATCTATGAGTACCCGGAGGAAACCCCACGACGACATGGGAAGAACATGCAAACCACGCACATGGAGACTTCAACTGTGGAAAAAGTGGCATGCGATACAATTCAGATGAAAAGAAACACAAGCTAAATAACAACAAAAAAAATAAAAACAGAATGTCTTTTATGTAGAAAGTCAGCCATCCCTCAGATGCTGTGTCAAAAGCAAGCAGACGAAACAGTTAAAAGAATGTGCAGGAATGTGCAGCTGATGCCAGGGTGGTAAAAGCGGAAGCTGGCACGGGCATGTGCCGTGGAGGACCCGATGACGCCCGGGGGGGACTCTCCATCCCCAGCAGGTCCAGCTGCTCTCACGGCCAAAACCCCACATACAAATAAAACTCCACAGAGATGAGGAAAAAAAAGAGACAAGAAAAAGCGTTTATTGATACTGACACTTCCCTTTCAGTTCTGAAGCCCCTCCTGCCCAGCTGACGCTACGAAAGCCCAATTATTTCACAGGTGGTGCTGCTGCACAGCCTTATGTTAGCCTTAGTGCGAGCTGACGAATGCCGCTACAAAGGCAGCAGCCATTAAGCGCGGAAGCGTGCAGCTTGTATGAGCCTCCCTCCCCGGGAAGCTGAGAAGAGGGCTCTGACAATAGTGGGGACAACCAGTCTGGATGCAGGACCCGGAGCAGGCAAAGTGCACTGCAGAGTCACCAAGGTGACATCGAGAAAGCGAGGAATAGACCAACAGGCACTTTGGGACATCAGGGCCCAGGGGAGCACAGTAGCTAAAGCACAGGACTTAGGTGAATATCCTGTAGCAGGTACAGAACTGCATCACTAAATATCCATAAAGCAGGAAATCGCAAGCTTTGCACATTACTTTACATAAAAACAGCTACTAAGGAGCTATGTTATGCAATAGCAGAGGCACCACGGGGACAGTAAATTACCACGCTGCACCTTTTAAATGCTCCTGTCGAAAGGCTCCCGCGCATAGCATAGTCCCGGCGGGCCACCCCAGTGAAGAGCCCTTCATAGTGCAGCTCTGTCCTGCCCAAGCGTCCCAGATTCATGCCCCTCGTCAGGATTTGAGCGATACGTGTGGGGTCATGGGAGTGATCCGGTTCCCGAACAATAGAAAACAAGTTTCTACAGCACTTCTGGGATTTCAAAAACAACCTTCTCTTGGGGGGGTGAAAGCAAGTAAATCTATAAAATTAAACACATTCATAAAACCCAGGTTAAGCAAGCAGGCTGGGTTCGACTCCCCGGAGCCAGCAAAAAGCGAGCTGGTTAAAGTTTTGCAGGTCATACTGCATTTACGTGTTGAATATGTCAGGAAAAAAAAACAAGTTTCAGAGTCTACATCACTTAGAGTCCTAGACCCTTTCAGCTCTATAATGGCAGGAAATACTGAGCGCTGCAGTCACTAAAATCTAACTTTTCAATTTTCACATGTATGATAATATTATAATGAATGATGACATGTCAGAATATGCATTATCTACTCCCAACGGCATAAGTAACCCGCAATAAGTCATCCGACTTTGGGGGGTAGCGGCAGTGGCTTTTTGGAGGCCTGACTGAGGACAGTCACACACGTACTGAACATGGGCACCAGTCTGTGTGTGTGGGAGGTAGGGGGGGGAATTATGGGATACGGCTGGGTAGCAGGCCAGGTGGGGAGTTTCTGAGGCTGATGTCAGTGGGAACTCACACGCCGCTCCGAGCCGCCTGACATTTCCATTCCTCTTCGTCGGCTGCCACCGGCTGCTTCGCTCACGCCGACAAGGCGTGGAGACCCTGTGAATGATGGCGTGCTGCCTGCCGTCACCAGCCTCTCGACGAGCATGCAGGCGTGACGCTACCACACGCCGGGCTGCGGACCCCCGAGGTGCAGCAGGAGCCCAAAGAATACAGCGTGAGAGAAAGTACAATCCGTGAGAAGCGGGGGCATTTCGATCGGCCGAAGACAAAGTCTGTGAAGGAAAATGGCGAACGGGACAGAGACCCAAAAGGAAGCACGTGAAAGGGAAGCCGGCGGCACAGTTAGGAGACGCGGCGGTATTCCGGGAAGCGCAGCCGCCGGCGTGACTCTAACAGAGCTCAGCTGCTCTGGGCCACTGCGACTTATTCCTGCGCTCGGCAGAGCGTGACGAGACGAGGGTGAGGAGAGGGTGCCGGGGTGCACTGGCACCGCAAATGATGACCCGAGCCCTCTGGGCCAGAAGACTAATTAATAACGGGCCTGGGAAGCCGTCCCGAGACGGGGCCGGCCCGCGCCGCCTGCCGCCCACCCTGCCACGTCCCTATTAGACAGGGGACGGGAAGCTGTCAGTGATTAATGGGCCATTGTTGTGCGCAGTGTATCTGCTGGGAGCCGCGTGCTTATCGAACCGGTAGGCCCAGGCCCTGCAGAGGCCCCTGTGACCCAGAATTGCCCTAAATCTCAGCCCTGTGGCCCCACCCTCAGATAAGGCTACCACATGGGCCTGAGAGCCGGGGGCCGGCCTGCACAGGTTTGTGTTGTTTTTCAGACTGAGAACACAAGGTTTCCTGTGGGGTGTCATTAGGAATAAAGATATGGGGCCAGAGTGCTTGTGGGGAGGGGTGGTATTGAGATTCCTTCACATGTCCCCAGGAGGAAGCCGCAGCTTTAAGAGGAAGCTCCCCGGATGACAGCGGGGACAGGAAGCAGGTCACGGGTAACATTTAACCAGAAACGCTGGACATACACCCTCAAAAAAACATTACCCTAGAAAATCGACCTATTAAAAACTGATCACAGCTCAGATAGTTCACCACTGTTCTCGCCTGAGTGAACACTGGAAATCGATGCCAATCCCCTCGGCCCCCGATAAGCCCCAGTTTGGAAGGAGGCATATGGAAGGTGTCAGGCTCAGAAATGAAGCGATCCCGTTCCGTCAGGCTGCTGCTGTAAAATCTCCCTTTTCCTGTTCATTGCACAGGAGGTCCTGGCTGACTGCAGCCACTCAATAGAGAGAAAATAAGGGGGGGTCAAGGGGGTGCAAAGGAATCCCCAAATAGGTGCCGCTATCAGAACGATAACAAAAGGTACCAGAGCCGTTATTACGAACAACTTAGTGCTGGAAATTTGCCTTCATCTCTGCCCTCACCCACTGAGTCCATCGAGTGAGTCTAAGGTTCCACTGATGGGTGGGTGGAGAAGCCGGGGGGTGGAGAACACGTTCAAACCATCGGCTCACACTGGCTGAGCAAGGAGCAGCTGTGCTTTAAGAAGGGGTCACCGCATTCGCTCCCCGGGATGGACTATTTTTTATAAATGCTGCTACAGGAACACGGGCCAGGCCGAGGTGAGTGACTAAGGCAGGAGGGGGGAACAAAACAAAAGGCTGTCCAGGGAGGGACGGAGACGAAGCCCTGGGAAAGGGGCGAAATGGAGCAACACCACAGGCCTCAAGAGTCAAGCGTGGTTCGAGGAATCGGGGGAATAGTGCGAGAAAGGCACGAGGGCCTGCTGTTAGGAGGGGAACAGGAGGGGGGCCCGTTTGGTTCCCAAGGGCACCGGCCCGGCAGCCTCCCCAGCACTGGGAGTAGAGTACGCCCCCCCCCACACACACACACACACCTCTCAGAAACAGCGCTTGCACTTTATTAAAAATAAACAGAACGCTATCGAGAGCGGCTTTTACCAAATGGAAGCGTTCTGACAAGAAACGTTCATATTTCATTTGAAATGTATGAAGTGCCGCCGGCTGCTGTCCCCGGAGCGGAGCCCGCGGTAAATGGAAGGAGCAGCCAGTCCAGATTAATATTATTTCTGCCGGTGTTGGGAGAGCGGCTCTTTAAAGGGAAGGCCGCCTGCTTCATCTGTCTTCTGCCTCTGCGGGTCCTGGAAGGGATCGGGCCTCTGCTTTGAGGGCCAGACTAGAAATAATCCGAGGGGCTTATTCATTTATGTAAAGGAGAGACTCCTATCATGTTGTATGAGTAAGGGGGCGGAAGCAGCAGGCGCAGGGACGGGAACAGACTCTCAAAGACGCTTGTTCGAATAGAGATTAGGGGCCAGCATCGGTAGCAATGTGTAAAAGGGGTAGGATGACTGGCTGGTCATATGACCCACAGTTCAGAATAAAGATTGAACCTCCATAAGCACACATACCTCCTCAATGGGCAGAACAAGTTTCACTGGGAAAACCTGAGAATATGGTCCATGTGGGACGACAAAGGCTCTGTGTGTGTGTGTGTGTTTGTGTGATGAAGCAAAGACAGGTGGAAAGGTGTTTTTATGATGAAGGCAGGATGAAGACGGCTCCCCACGTCATACTGGATTGGCAGAAGAGTACTCAGTGATTCACGCACCGTGTGCCTCAGCAAACCCATGTCTGCTGTACTTAAGCGATGGTCCACAAGGCATTGCGACAGGTGCGATGGTGTCATTCCACTTGTGGGGAATTATGCAGTGCAGGTCACCTGTTCAGTAGCCTGTCCCTTGTAAATGTCTGTCTCATAATTACACCATAGCAAATTCACAGCAAATACGTCTGACAGCCTGCCGTTGGCTCCAGGGTGAAGGGATTCACTGATGCAGATTTTCTGAGTTCTGTACTGCAGACAACTCAGACAGCATCTTCAACATCATCATCATCATCACTGATGAGTTTTGGTTTATAAATATGTTGTATTGTTGGTGTTTCTGATCCAAAACGAATTACACCTCATATGCCCCTGGACATTAACAGTTGCACATTTACAGGGAATCTCACCAAAATGCACTAATTTCACAAGCTGCAATAATGAACTTACTTTACCTTACCTTATTGAAGTATGGCACTTTTGAGATTGAATGTAAAACTCGACCCTCTGGGGCCATTTCCAGTCATAATATTGTCATCGTCGAGATGCCTGTTTGCTGATTTTTTGGTAACAAGGTTCATGGGAAACTGGAGGCCAGAAAGCAAGAGGGGTGGTGGACACTTTCAAATGTAAAAAAAGAAAACAAATTGTATACTAATAAATAAATTGAGAATACAGAGTTTCTCTGTGATTAAAACAAAGTCAATATCATTTCTGCATAAATTTTGCCTCTAATTGATTTCATAGTATTTTCAAGCTTTCAACTATTTTGTACACAATTGTGTACAGTTAAAAAAACAAAGAGAAAATATAAAAACAAAAGGCTATATAATATGGGAGTCACTTACAGAAGAGTGAAAAATGCAATTTTAAGGACAGCAACATAACGGAAATTCAACAAGACGTAAGTCTGCTGGATTTGAGCTGTTTCGGCTCTAACAATTTAACACAATTTGTGTTCTCTTCTCCAATTCCGTAAACGGTGCAAGGCGGGAGGGGGGGGGATTAAGGGGGGGTGCCTTAGCTATTTTAATAGAAAAACAGTAAATCAATTCAAACTGTTCCTGTATCACTCTGAATGTGCCAGGAACTGAATGCAGCAGGAGGATGGTGTGCCAATTCATTTAAATAAAAGAGGACTTAGCTGAGGGGAGTATAAATGATGAGATGTTTTAAACTGATTTATGCCTTGTAGTAATAAAAAGTGCGTTTCTGGTCTCGCCTGTTTAATATGCGAATATGCAGAGCATCTAGCTTCTGACAGGGTGTCATTAATAAAAGCTTGTAACTGAGCACAGATACCAATATTTCATCTTTATGAAAATACATGATGATGGTTTTACACTGCATAATTTTTCCAGGTTGTTCCAACGGGCCGCTACAGTAGTGATGCACGCGCAGGCGCATGGGGTTGGCCTGAGGAACACAGAGCAGACCC
Source organism: Petrocephalus sullivani (assembly GCA_026780845.1). Lineage (NCBI taxonomy): Eukaryota > Metazoa > Chordata > Actinopteri > Osteoglossiformes > Mormyridae > Petrocephalus > Petrocephalus sullivani. The sequence goes on along the minus strand of JAODKM010000008.1, from coordinate 1,796,495 downwards.
CCAGCTGTTCAGTAACAGCCAGGCTGTTTATCCCCCCCCCCGCATACATACACTAAACCACGCCCTAATTAACATTGCCGCGGGATAAACAGCAGCTCCGAAATTTCTAATTTTGTGACTCAGGCAATATTGGTCTGGAGAAGGCATTAAAAAGTTTGATGAGAACAGTGAGATCCCACACAAGTGTACATACATGCACTCATGCACACCCCCACTCCTAAACCACCTCCCGCTCTTGATGGGCTCTTCCTATCCACACTGTCTTCCTGTCCTCACTACGCTCCGCGTTCCCACTCCTCATGAATGATGCGGAGGCTGCCGTCATTTGCACGGCGCTCATTTCAGCTGTGCTGCTAAGTGGTTAAGAAATTGGTTACCCACTTACCCCCGCCACCACGGGGCATTACAGACAATTACACCGCCATATGGCCCGCCCCCTCGCAATCCCTTTAATCTAATGGAGACGATTCACATTATGGACGAAAGATGCACTGCAGTGTTAAGTACACAATCAGGCAATGGCCCCGGTGCCCATGCATGTGTGCGTGTGACTCCACGTGAGCCTGAGGCCTATGCAGCAGGTGACCACCGCTCACACTCACACCAGTGTCTGCTCCCACAGCTCATACAGTGCGGGAAGCACAGCTTTAATGTGCTTCATTTTTCTCTACATCTTAAATTCTGCTGAAAGACTTCAGAGCTGGGTGTAAGAGATGCCCAGCACGCTATTTACATGCAGGCAGCATGATGTACAGCTACAAATGGGACCCCATTCTTCTGTAAGTGTCCTCCATGGTACTATAGTGGCCGTACGGTGCCACACAGCACTATTACCTGTCTTAGCTACAAGGGGACAGACGTCTGATTGGTCACTTGTTCAACTGAAGTCCATCAGGGTGTGGCTCCAGGATCCTTGTGTGTTTTATCCTTGATGGTGAGCGGCCGTCAGATATACTAACTTTGAGTCTGCAGACCTACCCTGCAGTCTGAAGATGAGCTGGCCAACCCATGCTACTAGTACAGTGATTTATTTTGTTAGAGGGCTCTTACAAACAAGAATATTACAAAAATCCACAGTACAGCCGAGGAGGGTTGGGCCCGGGCCCAGGATGGTGCATCCCTGGGAGGACACGACAGGCATGTGGCACTGTTTAAACACAGAACTGGGGCAGGGCTTGATACCGCAATAACAGAAATAATTAGGGGAAGGAAAGAGGTGCAGCAAAACCCCATTTACATAAAGCATTAATTAATCTCTCGGCCAGCAGGGTCAGGCAAACTACTTGCCTAAGCTAGGGCCTTGGCCTGACGCAATGCCACGTGGGAAAGGGGAATGGGGGGTTGGGGGGGCACCACATCACTCCTGGCCCCCAAGGTTTCCTCAGACGTGTCGATGGAGGCTGGAGCCATTCTACAGTCTGTTTAATGTTAGTTTATGAGATTACATAAAGGCTGTAAAACTGAGCAGGAGGATAAACTTTTACACTCTATTAGACTGACAATGGAGCCGTAAAAGGTCTGAGTAGCACTGGCCCCCTGCATAACTCCAGCCCACCTGAACACTTCCTCACCCACTGCGACAGCGGCCCGTTCCTACACCCATTCAAGTTCTAACTGTGATGGAGTGACCAGACCACAAATGAACAAGGACAAAGTCTTCATTTTCTAGCAGTTATATTATCCTAAACATGAGCTAAATGAACAAAGCGCAGCCATGGGCTAGACGGGGCCAGTTATGGCAACTGCTGGTGCGTACGTGCCAATTTGGCCCAGTGGGAGTGACCAGTGCCAGCTGACTCCCGCTAACCTCCGCCGCTTCCTCTAGACGGGCACCTCCCGGTGAGCGCAGCGGCTGCGGTCTGAAGGGGAGTGTCCATGGAGACGGGAGCAGAGGTGGCTCTGCCAGCAGACGGCGACCTCTCAGCCTGGCTGCGGTAAGCAGAGAGCAGTGGGGCTGGGAGCTTGCAGCTTCGCTCATTAAGAGCGGGAGAGTGAGCTACACTGCACACGCACGCCGGCACCACATAATACGGGCCTTGCGCACACTCACTGAAGGCCGGTTCACATCAGCACGGGCCTACGCACAAGCCGGTGTCAGGTTACAGGGTGCCAGCCAGCTGTGTTTTGCTCCCCGGTACCGGGAGGATGGGGGGGGCAGCCCTTGTCAAAACACATGAGCCATCTATTTGGCTTCAATCAGAGGAGACGTCGAGAGTAGCTGGCGTGGAAGGGGGGTGCCCCCGGTGACCGGCCCCGGTGGCTAACCACAGCGAGACGCAGAAATGGTCCCCGGGCCGAGATGGTGGGATGCCGCCCCCGGGGCCGAGGGACGGGCGGTCGACCTCACCCACATGGTGACGTCGCCTTGGCCGGGCACGGTGCCGTGAAAAGCAAAGAGATTCCTTGGGTCGGCTTTCAGCCACAGCTGGAAGAGGAGAGTGGCCGCCCAGAGTTGAGAGGGAGGGAGAGGAAACGGGCCGGCCTGTTAAAATGCCCCAACGCCCAGAGTCTGCACCAATAACAGGCTGGCAGTGACTGTGCTCCTGCTCCCAGTGCCATCAACCTCAATTAGCGGCTCCCGTTAAAGCAGAGCGATCACCTTTAGTGACGGATAGAGAATGAATAAGCTATGGATTATGATGCATAACCTTTATCACACTTCCAGTGCTGACCTTGTACAATCCAGGTGTACCAGAAAGGTTAGGACCTCTGGCACTGGTGGCATGCATCAGGGTAGAAAGGAGAAGGCCGGTGTGTGAGAGCATCTTCACACCAGTGCGTGCTGCTCAGTCCCAGAGGGAGTGAACGGAATTCACGAGGGGAGCATACTATAGGGAAAGCTACGGCCATCACACTACAGGGCCCCACAGAAAAACTCTGTACCATTCAGACTATCACAATGTAGGTTCTGCAAATGTCTAAGCTTTTAGACATTAGCATTAGGATTGCTTTACGCTGCACAAAATGCGTTACCATATTGACAGCATTAACTAACTCTTTGGATTTATTAAAATGGATATGGAGTTGTCATGTATGTGGTGGCTTGATTTACTGGTGATTACTGAACTTCTGCATGGCATACAGCACCCCCTGGTGTCTGACACTGAACCCAAGCTTGGATAAGGGCTGAAGAAATCACCAAAACACCAATTTCAAAGGTTTCAACCCCAGCTGCAATAGGATAACACAAAGCATATACATGCAATATAAACAACTCTGGTGACAGTGGACAAAATCTAGAGTTTCTCAAAAGTAGGGGCATTAGAATCCACAACAATGGGCTATTTGGAGAGATCAGCCAGGGTGGTGCCAGTCAGAACCTGAAATGGCAAAACAGAGCAGAACAGAAGGCAGAGTGCAGAAAGTGCCATGTGTCCTACACCTTAATGCAGGGACTGATCGAGACAGAAAAGGGCGGGGCCTGCAAGTGACTGCTGGAGATGGATGGTGCCCATGAGAGTCCAGTCCTAAGGGGAGATCCTCTCTACCAAAATCAACCCAGCCCCCAAACCCTCAAGGTATGAGTCACTTTCGAGTGCCAGTAAAAGGGGCACCATGGCGTTTCTGAGAACCATATGGAAGAAAAGAGAACCCACATGGAAACAGAAGGGACCAATGTGCATGGTACGCGTACGTGGCAGCTCTTCTGCAAGCGGTAAAACCATTAAAACGCTCCAGCCAATGATTTATTCAAATGTTTCTTGTTCTTGGAGGGCAGGAGGGTGATCGTTCATGTTGCCTAGAGGGGAAAGCGGTGGGGGTCACTATTTATTTCATTTTATGGTTTTCCTTCCCTGTTAACTGATTTAATAACGTTTTACCACTTCAAAAGCAGTCTTTTTTTCCAAAAAAAATGGGGGGGGGCCTGAATGAAGAGGCAGCTTCATAGTGCTACTTGGCTTTGAATGCATTGTAGCGGGAGCTGCAGGCCATAATGGGGCCTGTCGTACTGCTGATTAAACATTGTCTTTGTTCTGTGGGCCGCCTGTGGGCCGGAGCAGGATCTAGAACTGAATAAATGCCTTTGTGTCCGCAGAGGCAGCGAAAGTTCTGATGGGTCGCAGTGCGAGCTTCGCCTCTGCCGCATTGTTGGGGCTGTGCTTTCATTCTGATCGCATTCTATCAGCATGAGTAGCCATGCGACACTGAGCTCCCAATTATCTAATTAGAGGGTCATGCGGCGGGGGCCCATTCCAGGCTTGGGGGTGATGCCCAAGCAGCTGACATCAGGCTCTAAAAACCCAGGGCCCGACTCCCCACTCTGGCCCCCAATGGCCACCTAAAAACAATAAAGGACTTCAGCTCAGATGTGAGGATGACAAGAAATTAGATCAAACCCAGGTCTAAGGTAAAAGGTAGAGGAGGTAGACATAACTCAATCTCCAGTACATCCCTGTGCTTGGAGAGTGACTATCTCTCCAAGATCTGACAGGAGTAGCACTGTGGGTATGGAACTGCACTACGGTGGTCTTATGTTCATAGACAAAGTAAAACACCTATCAAGTGTCCCCTGAGCAAATACAAAAGCAGCTAAACAGCATCTTGTGACTTAAGGATCCCTCCTCCGCTTTAACAGGCGGGGGCAGCTGTTAAAGTGGGGAAGATTCAGAGAAAACACTCAGCTTCTGTGCACTAAGCGAGCAGCTTCGGCATTATTGAACCAGCCTGTCTCTATCGGCGTGCCTTTAGTCCTTGGGCTGCCACCTCCACCCTTGCGAAGTGCCGTTTCCACTCACCACACTGACTCCATGCTTTCAAGCGCGGTTGGAAATGTAGCCCCAGTATGGATCTTTTCTGTACGGATGGATTATCGCCGCCCTATTTTGCTAAACGGGTTATTTCCATAAACCTCTAGGACCAATCATGTACACTTAACAGATGGGCCTAACCGTTCACATTGGCATGTATATAGTCTGATGAATGTAGCCAGAACATAGAAAACGTCAGTTCTTTCATTAAGAAAACCTTCCCCAAGTCTGCCGTATTGAACCGGGCCTTTGGCCATTAGTCTGATGCATGGCATAGTCAATTTCAGTTACGCTTTAATAAGTGAATATTTATCTTAAGCCATCTCAGAAAAGGAAGCCGAAAACGCCAAATCATTTTTATCTGCAGAGACTCGCCTTTCATTTTTTTTTTCCTCCTGCTTCGCTCTTACTGTTAATCTTCTTTGTCAGGAAATATCTATGACTGAGACTTTAAATGATTTATCTACATCATCACTAGCAATACGATTCGCCGGCAAAAAGCTGGGGGCCTCAAACTTAATGCACTGCGGAAATAATCTACTCCGTTCCTCCTCAAAGACATTTTTCAGCACCTTTGGAAACCTCGTTTTTTGTTCGTCGAACTAAACACGCTGGCTAATATTAACGTGACTTTGGACGGCATGCGTTCTGAAACCCTGGTTGCATGAGAAATGCCAATCCACACCCATGTGAAAATGCAAGGATCTGCTGCTGTCAGGAGAATGCCTGACCCCCTAATTCAGGGCAATGTAGCAGCACCGTTTCCGAAAAGCAGGGGCCCAGAATCTGCCTGCTCTCTAGCCGCAGCACTGCCTCCTCGCCACCTTTCCCGCACGTGGATGCTCTCGCACGGAAGCGGAGTCAGAAGCAGAGCAAAGTCCAGGTCACCGCAAGACACGTCTGTCCACGTGGGATGTCGGGGGCCGCGTGGGAAAGCGAAACTGGTTATATAAAGAGCCTGTGAAGACGTCTCGAAACGGCGAGAAAATATGCATCTTCAATGAAGTTAGTCTCTGACCACAACCTACTGCATCAGATCATATTACTCTCTTTAAAAATGGTCACAAAAACATACAGGCGGCTGAAAAAACAGGATGAAGAGGAGATAAGTCACAAGAAACTGCAGCTCTCTGCACCCCCCATCCTCCAGTGGGTCGTGACACCCGTCTCAGCGCCGGAACTCGCAGGGAAAGCGGCTGTGCCGTGAAGCCAGGCCGTTCCAGCACCTGACAGGAGCAGATGAAAGCCCATGCTGCACTGGAGCCAAGGCCACGTTAGGCGGATGAAGTCATACAGGAAATCAATGCTTCGTCAAAGGGGGGCGTCCTGCCCCAGGGCAGGGATATGCGGTGTTATTAATGAACACAGTCCAAGAAAGCATTTCTTAATAGGGCTTGCATTTAAGGTATGCTCTGTTTTTAGGAAAGATGTGGAGCAAGAATGCATTTCCACAGGCAGCCGACAAGGTGAAACATTACAAAGGGCTCCTGAAATCACGGAGAACTGTTTGAAGGCAAGGAAAGTTTAGCAAAGCCATCTGAAGAAACACTCACTCAGATGAGAAATTAGATGCCATTAGTGTGGGGCCACTTAAGAGGCCCGTAAGGAGACTCACATGTTCTAGTGGTGGAACCAAGCATAGCATCCTGATCTGCTATTTGGGAATGACTGGCAATCAGTCATCCAGATATAAGTGGCTCAGTCAATCAATACAAACAGGCAAACCTGAAGTTCAAGGATAAATCTACAATGTTCTGACATGGACCCATATAGCAGCAGCGTTCATAGGCACCAATCCCTCTGAGCTAGCACCCTGACACACTTCAACAGTCACTCAAGCACGATAATGCTTCCTGATAGAGAGCAACATGGACATCACAACACAGCCCAGAACATGCTCGCAGTTGATATTCTACAGATTCACAGAGTCTGAGAGGAAAAAAAGGAGCACCCAGAACCAGTGTGGCGGCATCCATCTTTGACACCAGCATGAACCCCGTGGTCATCAGGGAGTGTATTCTAACCACATATCATCGGAGGAGATGAAGGAAATGTCAACAAATATGGATCACACAGAGAAAACCACTGCATGACGGATAAAACATATTAAATAGCAACTTTAAAATTCATATATTTTTGGGCTCAGCACCAAAAAAAAAAGGAGGGAAGGAAAGAAAGGGGAAAGAAGAGCCTGTGAAAGCCAGGAAGAAACAGGAGAAGCTTCCAGTAATTCACCCAGCTCGCTGGATTATTGCGCATAAGCCAGCCATTGAAAGAGGGCCCATATTTCTACTTCTCGCAAATGCAAACTGATAAAATATACACTTAGTCTTAATGAAAACTACTCAAACTCATGAAGAGGAATAATTTAGACTCCCAGTTAATTTGAGTATTGAACCAAAATCTCACGGCTCGTTCACGCCGCGATGCGGAAAAGAGAAATTAATTTCAGTGACCAAGTGGAATAGAGCACAGCTCTGTCAGGCAATTAGTCATCCGGCTTTAAGCGACTCACTGCCTATCGCCACGGTAATCCATACCGGGGCCACCGACCTCCTGCCCAAGTCAAACGCACCGTTGCAGCATTCCACCTCAGGGCCCCCACCCAAGCTCGGCCCAGCCTGGCCCAGCCCTCCTCTGCTGTCTCGAAAGAATACTAATCGCTCCTCGATTAAATGGCACCAAGAATCGTGGGTGAAAATAAGCAGGATGAAACAAAAACAGACATGTGGCAGGCATAATAATATCCCCCAGACTCGGTCAGGCTCCCTGCACGCTCACTGGCCACCATGGAGGGCGCTTGACGGCTTTTCTTTGCTTGTCCATTTTTGACTCATGAAGAGCAGCCTTTTCTCATATCACTCATTCGGGTCATAGAGGATACCACAGCAAAAAGGGAACCGGTCCCCACAGGGTGACAATCAGAGGGAGGTACAGTCCACCCGAACCATCAGGACAGAAACAGCGCATGTTACAGCGAAAATCTTCTCAATCAAAAGGCCGATTACAGGCCCGAGGATCGCTGTACAAGGTAATGACAGAGCAGAGGCAGGGTAATGTTCTCGACGTACATGTCAGTCCTCTGACAAGGGGGCTGCTGGAGGGAGCAGTTTACTGCATGCTGGAAACACGGGGAGAACCCCGACAAACTGAAAGCAGGACTTGGGATAGGTCAAACCTGATTTTACATCCACTGCTTTTAGCTGATACTGACGGAACAGTGATCATGCTCAGGTGATTAAATCATTTTTACTTGCAGGGAAGGAGAAGGCATCCCAGGCAAGCAAAGAGTGAGAGTTCTGGTGCCTCTCAGTGACCTGGGAGAACACTGCCCAGAGAACTCGTTAAAGCAAGAGCATGCAGCAAATTTTAGGTTGCCTCAGTCCATGCCATTCCAGCTATTAATCAACAGGAAGATTGTTACATAAGTAATTTAGCTGAGAGTATCTTCAGAGAAATTTCCTGAGAGCGTGGCCCCCTGCTGCTGCTTAGACAGGAGGGCAGCGACTTGTGACTACTGCAAAACATTTTTATAGAGTCTGTAGGCTGCGTAATACGTGATGCTTCCATTCGGCCTGAATACCAACAAGGGGCTTGAAGTACAAGCGGCCTGCAATTTCATTAATAAAGTACGAGGGAGCTTGGGCATATTCATATTTATGAGTCTACTTAATTACTTGAGTTTTCTTCAAGATTAAAATCAGGATCAGAGAGCACCTGTGCTACACTACACCAAAATCTGATTTTAAAAAAATCACACTTCCGTTGGCTTTACTTTAGCGATCCTTCAAGTAAACTTAAATAAAAATCCCAAGAATTCATTTCCATTCATCTTGCGGGTAGGGGGCTTGCTGTGAGTAAGTAAATCATGTCAGGAGAGAAGCAGTCGAGAGTGGACGCCCTGTGGTGACTGGAAGAGTCGGTCTAGGAGAGCACTGCAGGGAAGCCCTCAGAACCTGCTAATGGAGTGGGGGGGGGGGGGGTGCAGAGGTCTGGAGCGGAGACAGCTGGGCAAGCTCAGGCAACGTCAGGCCCGTATGGCAAGAGGACTACAACACTGCATGTGACACATATCTCAGGTGAATTTAGCCTATCACATGACTGTATGACACATGACTGTAAAACACATGACTGAAAGAAGACTACAGCATTGTATGTAAGACTCAGCCTAATTTAGTCTAGCACAGGCCTGTATAACAAATAGGACTATAGAACTGTATGTGAGACATTGGCTGATTCAGGCTAATTTAGTTTAGCACAGGCCTGTATAACAAATAGGACTATAGCACT
>JAODKM010000008.1:1769941-1787357 GCA_026780845.1 Petrocephalus sullivani | reverse complement strand
TAGCACAGGCCTGTATAACAAATAGGACTATAGCACTGTATGTGAGACATTGGCTGATTCAGGCTAATTTAGTTTAGTACAGGCCTGTATAACAATAGGACTATAGCACTGTATGTGAGACATTGGCTGACTCAGGCTAATTCAGCTGACTCAGGCCCATATAACAGCAGGACTGCAGCACTGTGTGAGACCTTAGCTAACTCAGGCTAATTCAGCCTACCACAGGAGGACTACAGTGCTGTACATGAGACATTAGAGCTAACACTGGCCAATTAGCACAGGCCCATACACCAAAAGGACTATAGCACTGTATGTGAGACATTTGAGATAATTCACGCATGAGTGACAAGACTACAACAGCCCTAAACATAAGAGCGATGAGCCAGCTCAAGAAAAGAGAGGGTACTGTGGTCTGCTTGGCAGAAGGAAGGCATGTACAAGAGAAAGATGAGGTATCCAAGGCCAGGGCTGGCATTTGGCTGACCCTGGGAAAACAATGGCTTCACCATCTGAACCCCTTCAGCTTCTCCTGAGAGATGGGTACCATTCAAGAATCATTTGGATTCTTACAAAGACAAATAGTGTTTTGGTCCTCTCCAGGCCCCCAGGGAGGGGCAATTTTACTACTTTTGGCAGAAAACCAAACAGGACAAAGCACTTTCTTGAATTCTCCTCCTACGCTGCTGCCGGGATCGAACAATCATGGTCAAAAACAAAATAGCGGGAACACACCTAACAGAAAGCGTGACAGGCCTGGACAAGCATAGGGAGAGGCTCCCGTTCCAGAGACGCAGTGAGGGGTGGCGTGACAAGACAGTGCCCAGGCTTTTTTGGTAAGTTTCTCAGTGCAACACAAAGGCTCAAAGCTTGAGGTAGAACAGGTAAACAGATAATATGACACTGTGGTATGGTGTAGATAGCATGCGAGGAAGGCCAGATACCCATCAACCCAACCCAGAGAGAAGAGACGTCAACCAGAGTACATTTTGAATGGTGTCCACAGCATGAAACCCATTGCAGGAAATGGCTCCTACAGAGGAAGAACGCTAAACAACCTCATCAGCCAAAATAAGCATCCACATGTGGTCAAACTCAAACGCGGAATGAGCATGCATCATTTATACACTACGAATCGCATAGAAAAATGTTTTTTTCTATCTGTGGGAGGATGATAACTAACTGTTTAACCAACAACTTCGCAATTTTCACAAACACTGTTGACTCAAGAGACTAAAATCATCCTAAAGCTCTAATCTACAAACACGTTCCTTAACAAATTGATGGTAATATTAACATTCAGTAAAGAATGCATGAAAAAAAGAAAAACAATACATTTCTTCTGGGTTTTAGCATTTCATTTTATTGCTTTTAAAGATACTAAAATTAAAGTAACATTAAGTCATGGAAAGAAGTAATAAGCCAAAATAAAAAAAAGAAAATGCGATTTATAAATGAAGACTCCATATCATTAATAACTGCTGTTAGACACTGAGGAAGTGTAGCAAAACTAGCCAAGGATGATAGAGCTGAACACTATACAGCAAGTTCAATGGGCGTAGCTGTGGGAACATATCAAGGTGAAACGGGCGCAGGTGAAGGACGGCCATGGACATTCCAAGGGGTGTTTCTGCACTCCTCACAACCACATAGGACTGTACCCAACAGTGCCGTCGTTTGTAATACCACTCCACCTCACGATGTGAAAGGATGAGGGCACGGGCCTATACATCTTCTCCCGCTACCTGCATTCCATGCCGCAACTGCTTTTGTGCGCTAGTGTGTATCGCAAGCAATGAAATGTGCAGGATTATGTCACTTTTAAACCATCCAACATCAGAACCAGAAGGGGGGTGGGTGCTTTGCCACATGGTTCCCCTGACAACGAGGCCAGCTCTACTGGAGCTCTCTGTGTCACCGAAATTAGGAGACAGTGAAGTCACCGCATGGGGCGGGGCTGACATTTAAAACAAAGATTCCACCTCTGCATAACTGGTGTGGAAGGGCTGGGAAGTGGGGTTTGAGGGTCGGGGGGGGGTTGGCATAACAAGTCAGCAAAGGCTCTTTAGTGCCCTGTTCCCACAGCAATCTGGAAGCGGTAGTCAGGATCTCACCAACACTGTGGACATGGGTGGGGGGTGTTACAGAGAGCGAGCAGCAGGCGGGTATCAGAAATACCCCCATCCCCATTTCATATGTGACTAGGCAGATCATTTCCACAAACTATGGTCCAGTTCGCCAGATCGCTCATACATCAAGGCGTCCATAACATGAAAGACAGTTTGCGGATTTGACTATTGAGAAAGCGATAATGAAGTCTGCAGAAAGAACAGCGCTATTTTGCAGCAATTGGATTTCCCTTTTACCTGACCATAGCCACATTGATTAAAGCGCAACTACAAATTAGCTTCATAATTAAGAGACAAAGCAAAAAAGTAAGCAAAAACATACAAGTATTCATACACATAAACATGGGAATCAAGGTAGAAGGAGTAACAACAGACTCCTGAATTAGCTTCTTTTGGACGAGTTTGTGAAAGAATTTATTGAAGATACTGATCAGAGCCTCGTATCGCTTTAATAAGCGATACAAGGAATGATACAGGCCCGTAGCTCTCTCCTCTACAGACGGGCAGGCTGGGGTGTCGATGGGCTGTGCACACCGTCTCATTTCTGTTTGTCTCGCCCCAAGAGAGCCTGTGTGAAGCGGGGCAACATGGCTGCCAGGAGCGAGGGGTATCTGGCAGTGCAGGGCGTGGGAGGGAGCTACACAGCGGGTCACTAAGTGAGAATAAGCTACACCTTACCATTGCAGAGTTACAGAACATGAGAACATTTAAGGATGCTTTGGAAAGACACATCGCCAACATATGTTACTTAAAAATGAATTATTATTAATGATAAGTCATTAGATACAAGCTGTTACCGCAGAGATGCTAGATGGATAGTGGATAAAAAAAAAATATATATATTCTGATCTATAAGCTGTAGCCCACAGCGCCATGTACCACGGGTAAGAGCATGTGGGACAGGGTCAGGAGCATACACCATGTCCTCTAACACCAGAGTGAGCTAGCTCTCATGTACACACCGAGTGTGGGGCTCTCCAAGCACCAAAGATCTGATATACAGCTGAAAGGGAGCAGTGGGGTCTGTAAGAAATATTAGCGGGGTCATCTGTAAGCATAACAAACACAGGCTGCTGGCTCTGTCCCACGAGAGTGTGTGACACACAGAGGACATGGGACCTGGATAGGAGATAAGCATGCTCTCTGTTATGGTCTCTGTTAGAACAAAACAAAGCCTTAAAGATACATGTTTTAGCAAAGTGAATAATGTTGTCAACATCTGTCATCTTCTCTGGGAGACTGCCGCATAGTGTAAGGTGTGACCAGGATGATTTTCTCCTGACCTTTATGCGGGGTGGGGGCAGTATGCTGGTGGTTGTGAAGACATATGTACCTCATCTGTGTGCCTAAGCCATGTCAGATCTGAACACGCAGCTTTGCGTGACATGTGTCCACCTCACCCAGCATGCTTAACACGCCCCGATGATCAGAACCAGTGGATGCGAGCACTGAGGTAGCCTGCTGGGTCTGCTTCTCCAGAAGCACCCTCAGATGTGGCCTATTCCAGAAGCGCGTACAGATTGGGGCCTGTGGGGCTTGTTTATCCTCAGTGTTTTAGGATGTGTAAGACAAAGAGCTGCACTGCCTCCCCAGTTCCCCCGTTGCACCCTCTTTCCCTTTAAGGGGGAATGATTTCATTTATCTTGGCTGGCTTTCTCCCACACTCCACAAACGAGGAACTTTCTGAAAGCCAGCCAATGAAGACACATTCAGGCAGCTATTAGATTTGTCTGTTTATCTAGCGGAGAGCTGCCAAAGTGCGGCAAGGGGGAGCCAACAGGGTCTGGGACCAGTGCTTCTGGGGCTGGGGCTGAGAGCGGAGCTCGGGGCCAGAGGGGACCGGCTGCACACAGGACCCCCACAGCCTGTTGCAAAAGAAAAAAAAAAAGTTGGGGGCATAGTGGAGATCTTTTATGCAGGGAAGGCGGGGTCCCAAACCAGGGACTAGAGGACCACAGCCTCCGCAGCCCTGTAAAATCCCACCATGCAGCGCATTCCTTTCCTATATAGCGCCTCTGTGTGGGCAGCTACGGTAACACATAGGCCAGTGAAGACGTGGAGTATGAGGGAGTGTGTGTCAGCTGGAAGAAGATTCTTCCTCTTTTTCTTCGTAATGGGGCTTCCACATAGCATCACCCGCTTTCATTCGTATGAACCATAATAGCTCAGAGCTGGGAGAAAGGAGCAATGGCCCCATGGTCCTGCTCGGAGACAGGCAGGGTTCCCACACACACCTCAGGGTTCCCACACACACCTCACCTGGCGGATGGGGACGTCACAGCTGCAGCCCGGCTTAAAGCTCGCAGCACACTTTAGTGCGTCCCTTTGATGTGCTTCTCTAAACATTCCACTGTGAAATTCGACGACAACCCATGTCGGTAATAAGTGCTTGGATGGGGGCCAAAGTGGCAATCGACCTTACGGAGGATGAGCGCTTCACAACAAACTTTAAGAACAAAGTGTGTCTGTGTCGGGTGGGGGGGGGGGCGGCAGGGGAACAAAGAATGAGTTGAGAAATATATAGAATAGTGAATGTACAATACTGATACTTTTATTAATCACTGACGGGAAATTCTCTTCTCACTTTGCCACATCTTGCTCTCCATACGGGGCCAACAAGCCTGGGGGTGGCAGCGGAGGGGCAGCATCTCTGCGGCACCCAGTCAGCTAGGGTGTTAATAGTTACCCATGGTGTAACTATTCTAATAAGGCTGGAGCTTCTGATCACAGACACAGAAGTATAACCCACTGAGCTGCTCACTGCCCCCTATTTCATATAAATAAAGAAATCAGAGAGAAACAACTATGAATATTCAAATGCTTGTTTATTAATAAAAGAACCACAAGACAGGGGGCTGGCAGTGTGACAGTAGTAAGCAGGAAAGTCCCTAAAAGACCAGCTGAGCTGCCCATTGTCCTCAAAGAGCCCCCCATCACCGCACTGCGCACGTCCCTCTGAGATGCTGCACTTTCAGTTAAAAAAAGTACTTTCTTTCTTGTAATCCATCCTCTTGTCTTGGCCTTCCGCCCCCCCCATCGCCCTCCCACCCCCACTCAATGTCTCCCCAAGAGAGAAATGTGTGGGCAGTGAAAGGCAGGACTGACATTTGTGTGTCTTGGTCTTTGTGTGCCTTGCACTGCTTGGGTGACCCGCTTTGCTAATTTCACACAGATACATTAACAAGGCCAGCGTGGCCCCGGTGACAGAGCGCTGCCTCACGTCCTTCCAAAATTAACACCAACCTGCCCACTAGAGAGAGTCACACTGCTCACTACTTACGGTAAACATAATGGCTCACTCTATCACATGGAAGGCAGGCGGGGTCTGTACCCGGACACAGGCACCCCAGTGGTGTAAAGTAACTTTTCCCAGCCTGTGAAAAGTGAGGCGGTGTGAAGTAAAAACAGAGATGCTTCTCAGAGAGCTACAGCATGCGGTTAGACACTCTTCCAGATGGGGGCTGATTACAGTCAGTGCAGATGCAGAAACAACCCAAAGCACTATGCCAAACCCACTTCACAATGAGCTCTTCACTCGTCCTTTTTGTGTTTTTTTTTGGCTGTTAATTGGGTTGGTAGCATAATGCTGATCTGGGGGGGCAGAAGCAGAGTGACGAAGGGGGTGTGCACGGTGATGTGACCCGTCCCTCCGCCCCCCCAGTCACCCCTGGTGTGTGTTTGCGAGCCTAATTAGAACCATCAAGAGAAGCAGCTGCATGCGAGTCAGGATGATGAGTGAGGCTCACCCCCATTAGCAGCTGCCATAACTTTTAGACGCCTGTTTGGAGGGAGAGCGGCTAGAAAAAGAGACGTAATTAGATTTGCAAGTTGTGCTAGGAGCTGTGGGAGGGGCGGGGCCTGTCAGTCAGGGGTAGAGAAGCGTGCTGCGAGCCGCTTGCGTGACACCGCCCGCAATGGCGATCACGCATACGTATGCCTCTCTCTCTCTCTCTCTCTCTCTCTCAGGTGGACATGGCATTAATCCGGCTTTAGGCTGGCAGTGAGAGCGCGATGCCAGGTCAAACGAGGGGTCAGGCGTGTTAATTAGCTGACCAGAGGCCCCGAAGATGCTTTTCTGTACAGGGCCCAGCTCACATACATTCTGGGGGTGTTTGAATTTCCACTCCCCTAATTGGGAGGGAGAGGAACACCTTCTCAGAAAGAGCGCTAAAACAAAGCCTAAATGCTGCATGGCGTGCAGGTGGTATAGTATGAGGACCCAAACACCACACATGCGCACAGAGCTGTGCTGGGGGGCCCCCACACTCAGAGTGAGGCACCAAGAGACCCCAAATCACTCCATACCATATTAGAGCTGCTCCTGAGAGATTGACGCATGAGTGAACTTTTCTAGATTACAATCATAGGTTTTCCTCAAGTCTTTTAACCAGCATGCCACCTGCTGTTTAGTTTTCTGTGTGCATGAATGCTGTGTCCCGAAGACAGTGAGTGTCTCCGTTCCCCGTACACGTTTCAGTCCACAGTCCCTGGCAATAGTCTTTTTGCACACAAGTCACGGTGCAATACCTGGTGAGCATGGCACACATTTCTTAAAACCGCAACCGACACGGCAACACAGTGGTGAAACTAGAACAGGATACTGAAAAGGTTAGCCCTGTAGTGTCACTACCTCACGGGCCTACGGCTGCGGACTCACATCAGAGCCAGGGTCCATCTGTGGCATTTGATTCTCACATAACCTGAAGGTAGACCAAGTCCTGGGCGGCCTCCATCCTGCACACTTAGCATGGTGCTTAACCTGAACCACTCCACTGCAGACAGAGTACAACTATAAGTTGCTAAGCAACTAGGCGTAATGTACAAAGCGACGTAGCAGCCTTTGTGTTGCACAGCCCCGTGAGGTCACTGGGAACTGTGCCATTTGTCAACCAGCCAGACGGCACAACTCAGTGGAGAAACCGGAGGTACGTTACGTTCTCCGCGCTCTCCCACACCAACCAGCTGAAGTTTCAAAAATACTGGTGACGCCGCAGAATGCATTTAATGCAGTATGGGGCCGTGCAGGCATCACAGATCTCCTTGGGGCTGCTACCACAGAGGTGTGCAAGTGTCTGTGTGTGTGTCTCATGAGGGCCACCATCCAAATATCACATTGCGGCGTCACGTATCAGACTGTGCACTTACGATCTACAACGCTAACGGTATGAAAGAAGTAAATATTGAAATAGCAGGACAGAGAGGCCCAGATGCTGCTGGGGCTAAGCTCCGAGCAGGGCACCTCACATTTGCCTTTCCCAAAAGCAGCAGCTCTGACAAGCTGAGCATTTGACATTAGCATGCATATTGGGAGAGGAGGAGAGGTTTTAGCGAAGGGTGGATTTGAGACCTAATAAAAACAGAGAGAATGTGGAGAGGGATCAGAGAATCAGCAGTCAGAGGTAAATACTGCACACATTAGAGCGACGCAGTAAACTGTGTAAAGCTGCCTGTATGCCAGTCCCGTTTCAGCACACACTCTTCAGCATGGCTAATTTTGAGTGTGAGTGTGTGTGTTTGGTGGGGGGGGGGGCATTGTCAGTGGGCTCATCCCACATGAAATAGATGTGAGGTATGAGGTTTTATCCTCCCATTCCTGTCCCATACAGAGGACACCCTACTTCCCTACTTCCATTAGCAGAAGGGGGAGGGGGGAGGGGGGTGAGGACTGCTTTGGTACCTCCCAGACCTGCTGCTATGGGGCACCACAGGGATCCGGTGCAGCAATGATACAAAGTGCTGTGCGGCTCATTTACGTCACACTTCCACGTCACTCCATGCTGCAGCACAAGTGCGACCACAAGCCATCTGTAATGCAACGAGAGTAACAACTGAGACCCAGGGAAGCGCAGAGCAATCGAATCCGACAGAATACTACCAGTAGCACATTACCGGCACTATGTCTTTAAACCAGTAAAATAAGAACAGCCCTAATGTGGAAAACATAAAATTATTCACAGAGGAACCACTAATGCAGCGGAGTTCTGTGAGTGAAACACATTGCTGGGGAGTCAAAGGTTCTCATATGTAATGTCTGCTTTATGCCCCCTGTGCTCTGAAACCTTACAAGTAACCCCCCCCCACCACCAACCAAGACATCCCACAACGGCAATGAGAGGTGTGAAGTAAAAAGAGTAACTGCTGTGCCATCAGTCAGAATCTGGAGGGGTTAGCACCAATGCCAAAGGATGGCCCCCCTCTAGGGGCCAGATGCCAGGTTTGGGGGTCACGGCTGCCCTTGATGGACACGATCCTGCCATCCCCCAAAGATTGGAGGGCACCGTCTATATCAGGATAAAGACCCACTATTCTATCCTGCGTTTTATCTGTATTTTCGGGCCAGTGACGAAGAGCTCTGTCCATCACACAGTAAGAGCCGGGCCGCTGCTGGCAGAGTCTCAGGCCGCCCTACCTCTCATGTACACACTGCTACACTGTGCACAAAGAGCCATCCTGCCAGGGCAAACACTCCGCTGTACGCACTCTGCCGTCGCGTCGCTCCGCCATCACAAAATAAGACACTTACTTTTCTCCTGTCTTTTGTTTGGTCCGAGAGTCAGAGGCAGCCATGTGCTTGACGGCTATACCGGCCAATTTGAAGATATTAGAGATGACCTTCTGTCTTGATGAAACTCAGTGAAAGGGTTCAATTTTCCCTCTCAAAAGACAGCCTCGTTCTTTTGTAGATGTGTTTTGTGTGTGTGTGTGTGTGTGTGTGTGGGGGGGGGGGTTGGGTTATCTTCCATTCTACTATGTACAGGCCTTTCACATTTCCCACACTTGAATGGTAATTTAATTGATTCTACTCTCCCCTCTCCTTTATCCCCAAGTCTAAACAGACGGAGGATTTTTTGTGGGGGGACAAAATGGCACATCTAACCTTCTTGTGTACTTCATATCTGTGGGTTATGAAAAGAGAGGTAAGGGGATCTTTATCAGGATGTGCAGTGCAAATGCTGAAAGTACTCCATTTGGAAGGTATATCAAGCGAATCCATTTAAAAAAAAAAAAAAAAAACCTTCAAACATGCTCAGCCTGAGGACACCTTGAAAAGGAGAGAAGAGGAGAGGAGGGGAGAAAAGAAGAGAAGAGAGGAGAGGAGAGGAGAGGAGAGAGGACCTTGCAGTTGTGAGGGAGGAAACCTTGCTGAAGCAGCACTCCTGGAAGAGAAAGATCACAATCGGACATTCGCACGGGTCTGCACAATTACCTCCCGCGAAATAAAGGTCGTTTGCGTCACTCCATTAGAAGGAGAAAAAAATGGGGGGAAAACAGTATTTATTTTAACAGCGCATTAAAAGTAAAAGGCACCCTCATGGATGTAATCGAGGAGTTATTCAGAGTTGTTTTGCCTGTTATACAAAATATATTAATTGAATTTCCAGATATCCCTGAATTTGAATATGATACCACAGCCTGTAACAATGTAGCTAGACGTAGGTTTGTTTCTGCCAAGACATTAACATCTTGTAGAACTTGTAGAACTGATGTAAGCCTGAAGAACTGACAGACCTCAAGAATGAGCAACAGAGCTGATTAGTGTACAGTCCGTCCTCCAAGGAGATACTAACAGACCAGCCCACATGCTCCATGACCCAAAAGAGCATTCAGGAAAAAAAAGCAGGACATGCACATGGAGAAGACAAGAGTTTGAAAAAGGGAAGGGGGGTGAAATATTAGGCAAACAAGAGCTCCTTTGTAGGCAGCCTGGGCCTTGTCTGCGGGCCTGATGCCATTAAACCATCCTTTGCCCGATCGCCAGTTTATTTCAGACTAATTCCCCAAACTCTGTTAATGGTCTTGCAATATAGCTGTTGTTTACCCACTTGTTCATTAGCAGCGTTTTTTTGCAAGAACCGAGTTAAACATCTGAATCAAACTGTTCTGTGCAATTAAGGAGCGCACTCGAGTGTAACACGCCCAAACATAATACTGTGTCCTACACAGCGTGACCTGTATTTCGGCTGAAATAATAATTACAAAGAGGCAGGAGAAAGCAGACACAGCCGGGGAGACGGAGAAATAAAACAGCCTCGCTTAATTATTCGCGCCGTGTGAGGTAACCCCTACTTCCACATATCAAAATTTCCACACGGACTTGCCCGGGAGACACCACTCAAGTGGAAAAAGACTCCCTCCCCCCGAGCATCACCCATGGGCGGCGTGTGAAGGCACCCCCCCGAAGGCAGCCTGCGACGCGGCAGGGGCGGGGACGGAGGTGGGCACCACATTGCTGCTTGCTCGCCAGCAGCCTCTCCTCTTCCCAACGCCCTTACATTAGGCCGGACAAGGGCACCCTGTGACCCCCTCCTAACAGACCAATGCACTCACAGGCTGCCATCACAGCAGGGCTGACAGGCAGGGCCCCCCATGAGCGCTCACCTCACGACAGGACACAAAGCCGACCCCGCGGAAAGCACAACTGCTCAGTTACGCTCAACACAAGAGCAATTCACTCGCCCCCAACAAGAGCACTATTGACTGCGAAGGCCTCTTCTCCCTCAATTAACCCGGAGTTCTGTGTGCTGGGGGCTCTGCTCCACAGTTCTTCTGTGTGTCTCTCCTCCTCCGGCTTGTTCTTTTCTTTTTCACTCCATCAAGAGCCTTCCTTGGATTACTCCTCGTTTCGCCCCGAGGAGGGGAAAGGGGAGAGGTGAAGGGGGAAGCTGTAGCAGCTGTACACTGGAATACAGGGGGCCAAGGCGCGGGTATAGCAGGCGGGTAGGAAAGCCAACCCTTGAGGACGGGGCAGGCAGGCAGCCTGAGCTTAGTGGACTGCACCTGGGCTCAGTCCACTCCTGACAATGACAGTCTGGCGGTTAATCAGCAAATGATGGCTGGGAAACCACGAGACAGAAGACTGTTAATTAGCATGTGAACAAATAGACAAGTATTTCATTATAACCACCTGAGAAACCCCCTTGAAAGGTTAAAAAATAGTCACTTTTTCTAATCCTACATCAAAAGTTCATGAGTGTGTTTCAGTTATTTCTGGCCTGCTTTCAGTGCTGTAACGATGAAAATGTCTAAGCAAAAAGCCCCCATTTTTTCCTGTCGCGCTCGCAGACCTACAAACCCGATGGTGAAACCCGGAGAAATCCATAGTGCTGTGTGAACAGACACTCTATCCCACCTCCTGCCCTCAACCCATTACTGAAGCCGTCAAGGCATCAAAGCGGACCATCTTAACAACGTGTGGTCAAACGCATTAGCTCCCTGACAAACCCCCTTCCCAGACCCCCCAGTCTGCATCAAATTGCTTAACAACCAGCTACAATCAACAGCAGTCCAGTGGTTTCCAGTTTCTGCGGCCTGGCGGTGTGGTTCAAATTCTCCGGGACTGCGGAAATGTAGCATTCACTCGCAGCGGTCATTTTACCTCGCAGCCGGCGGCCGGGATGGTGTTAACACTGCGCCATACTCAGAGACAGGCCTGTAACACTGAGCCATACTCAGAGACAGGCCTGGAACACTGCGCCATACTCAGAGTCAGGCCTGGAACATGGCGCCATACTCAGAGACAGGCCTGTAACACTGCGCCATACTCAGAGTCAGGCCTGGAACACTGCGACATACTCAGAGACAGGCCTGGAACACTGCGACATACTCAGAGACAGGCCTGGAACACTGCGCCATACTCAGAGACAGGCCTGGAACACTGCGACATACTCAGAGTCAGGCCTGTAACACTGCGACATACTCAGAGTCAGGCCTGTAACACTGCGACATACTCAGAGTCAGGCCTGTAACACTGCGCCATACTCAGAGACAGGCCTGGAACACTGCGCCATACTCAGAGACAGGCCTGGAACACTGCGCCAGCCCCTCTCTGTATACCCCATTACATTGATGTCAAGATGAACATTTCAGCATGAAGGACAAACAAATGAAAGCACTGGGGCAGAAGCAAACAAGAGTAACGGTTTCATACTGACACACCAGCTGACAAAGATGCAGGTAAGAGATGGAAACTCAGAAACATGCAGCCCAGAGGTACATCAACTTCTAAGAACAGAGAGAAAAAAAAACTAAGTTATAATACAAAGCAATAATGCTCCATGTCAATCAAAATGTAATTCCAATATCACATTCATTTCTTCCTTCTTATTTTGACTAATCCACTATTCAACACCCAGCAAAATAGGAAAAAAGGTGGCATTTGGCAAAAAAAAATAAAACAATACAATTTTGAGGAAGGTGGGAACAGTGGCGGTGCGGCCCAGCACCTCGCCGGCGTGGACAGAGTCCCCGGATCCATTACCATATTAATCTTTCATCTCTGATTGCAGCGCTGCCTGGATTTTCTCTGGCTCATTTGAAAGTCAAAAGACGGCGACGGAGGGACTATTGTTTCACATTTATTAAGGCCCGCAGACACTGTCGCGTTCAAGCTCAGTAACACCTCTCCTCTGTGACACGCCGAACCGGCGTATATTATTGCCTGATTATAAACACACATGCTGCTAAGCGTAAAATAGACAACTACTCTCAGTACAGGCCCAATGGAATGCAAGATCAGCTTGTGATGGAGGAAGAGGGCCAGTCATGCGGACACCTCCAACACTTTCTGAATTCAGCGCTCCAACTTCTGTGGGAAATGTGTGTTATTACTGGGAGGGGACATGGGACTGCCAGGAGAGAGCTAGTAATACAAATGCACTAGTGGCTTAAGGGATACCGGGGGATACGGAGGACTGGAACGGCTCTGTGGCCAGCTGAACTCAATCTGAACAGCGGCCCACTTCCTGGATTTGGAGAGACTTAGCCGTCTGAGCCAGGCCAGGGGTTACCTCCTGTCTGCTGTAACGCACTCTGAGAAAATAAATACGAAACTTAAAGACAGAAGAGGTACAGAGGGGGATGATGTGATTTGGGAAACTTACATCCTGTTACTTCCAATAATACTTACATACCGTTACTTCCAGTAATATTCTACTGTGTAATATGGGCCAGGAATGACAGAATACCAAGGCAACAGGACTTTTTTTACTGTGAAACATAATATACCAGTAGGAACAGCTAATTTTTTGCAACCATACTAATTTGCTTGTATAGCCGTGTAAAAGACCAAACGGCATTAACACGAACCATTTCTTGATGTGGGTGTTTTACTCGTTTGACCACATTCACTGAATCCACTCCAACCTCTAGGCGCACATTAAAGTCGAATACATCTGTCTACAGCAAGCCTTTAATAACTCACTCAATAAACAGGCGACCTCTCTGCAACTCATAATGGAGGCAAAAAAACATACAAGGGAATAAAGGCCACTTCCTTCCCAATGATGTTTGAGAAATAAAATCCTCTTGATTACGGATTTGCCTCTCTCTTTGCAGGGGGAAAATCTATGAGTCCCTAAACACGGGTCTTTGAAAGCACATTGACGGCAGGCCTCATACCTAATTCATGAAGAGGAGCTGGGAGATTAGGGGTGCTGGACAGACCCAAACCACACTTTCATATTCTAATAAGTGCAACAGTGAAAACTGCATTTCTAAAGCTCCTGCATTAAAGGGTATTTCACAAGACATGACCTAAACATGACTAAAAAATAAACAAACAGAAAAGCACAACTTTGATTATGATAAAAGTCTGCTGACGAGTACAATAAAATAACTGGGAAAAATACTGAACTATAGTGCATGTTTTCATATGTTTTGTTGTTTAGGAAACCTTTGGAGTACATCACCGTACTTGCAAAATGGTTAAATTAAAGGGTTCACATTTAAATGCCAAACAGTTTGGACAGAAAATGGATAAATTAGCGCATGAGGGCAAAGGCAAGTTGTAAACTAAACATAAAATAATACACAAAGGTGTATCATCAGCTGCAAATGTCTGAGTGGAACTTGTTGTGTTTAAACAAAGGGACTCTTGGATACCTATTCAATAGCCAATCACACACACAGACATAGCCCTAAACTCACCCAGAACCTGACGCAAACAAACAACAGCTTTATCATTTATAGGCATGCTGGACATAGCCCGTAGGTCACATCAGGAAAGATTGTGGGTTTGGCAGCCATCTACATGTTGCCATGTTTCACTTAGGTAAACTCCCACCCAGGACATTTGGTCATCTTTTCTCTTCTTTTCCAAAATACAGTGAGCAAATTATTAATTCTGAGAATAATCCAACGCTCACAGAGAAGACCAGGAGGGGCTTCCTCCTGAGCTGAATACATCAGGAAGTATCTCTCTATCCTTCACCTAAAGGCTGTACAGGACATATATAACACACACACACGCACGCACGCACGCACGCACACACACACACACACACACACACATTTGTATTAGTATCTTTGTGGGGACCATCTATTAATATATAGCAGAAAAACCCTGATCCCAACAATGACAATCTTAACCCCTACCCATCCCTAACCTTAACCACAAGTAACCAAACAAAAGTTTTTCATATTTGTAGTTTTTTGATTGCAGTCACAGATTTTTATAAAATTGAGCTTCCTCTTGTGGAGTCCAAAAAAATTGGCCCCACAACATCAGAAAAACAGGCTGTCATCACACATGGGTTGAGACACAACCCAGAACATTGTGATTTGGAGGCTCATTTGAGAGACCTAAATCACACATCAGTCATAGAGACAAGTTTCTGCCATTGTGAGGGTATCCCCAAGCAATGAGTCACATGCTAGCTCTATGCACATAATTTCTAATTCATCCAACAAATTAATAATTAAGACCAAGCTTGAGGCTTAGATGAAACAGATAAGTGGGAATCCACACATGTGATAGACTAGCCAAATGGGTTCTGTCCCGTCAGGGACTCTTCTAAATGCTTGGTGCTTCCAAGTATTGGGGCCTGAGCTTCTTGAGGGCCCATTTCTCCTTAGCATTAGAATGAGATTAACAATGACCATGGAATGGAGAACCCAGGGAAGAGGCTCCACTATGTAAAAATCTGCAGTTTTTCATACAGTATGGATAACATATCAGCCAGCCAGGGGCAGCAGCCAAACTAGACCTGGTACAGAGACTCCACATCCAGTAGAGCTGCCAGGCCCAGTGAGCCAGAATGCGATGATGTGGACAGATGCTGGAAATCCATGCAAATGCACCCAAAAAAGGAGTCAGCTGCTGGTCTGGGTGGCCAGCTGAAACCAATCATCTCCACAGGCAGTCTGACGATTCCTCTCATTTGCAGTACTATCTTGGAACTTCTTTTTAGGGACTGGACTAGAATCATTAGCCCTCCTACAAGTCACCAGATCAACCAAATCAACAGCGCAGTTACACAGTGACAATGACACCATATTGGGGGAAGCCAGTGGCTGCTGGACTTAGGAATGAGTCAACCAGGCACATTACAGTGTGATACAAGCCATATAACCCCCATAAGCAACCATACACCTCATCCAACCAGAGAAACACACGGTGCACCATGCCTGACTAAAGAGTTTGCAGTGTTGTGAGATGGTGGGTTGACGGTCTGAGGCTGCACAACCACCCTCCATTTGAAACACGCAAGAGGATGGTCATTGCTGCCGGCTACCTTGGACCCAGGCAGGACTAGAGCAGAGTGGAACGCTGGGTAAATGACTAAATGACGTGAAGGTGCCCCGCCACCTGGCCTGTGTCCCAGTGAAGACAATGGGCCCAAGCCTACCGCACTTCATTATTTCATTAGTGCACTGCTGCAACGGCAATTAGCTAAGATGAGCATGTGTACCTTGTGTCAGCTGTTTTTAATCAGAGACAGCCTTTTCAATAAGAAAGCAGGAAAGAATGATCCTCCCTTCACCGTGCCTAATTACTACATTACAAATACAATGTTAGCATTCAGCCAAGCGGGAGTCACACTGTCAACCTGCTTTACAGCAGCAAAGCGGTGGACCAGTGGCATGGGGAGGGGGGGGGGACCTTAAGAAGAGGCTGTATGGAACTGGAAGCATGTGAGTGAGCGTGTGGCCCACCTGCAGCTCCATCATTAGCCTGCGTGTTTGCACCTAGAACACCCACATGCTATTCTTCACATGTAGTGCAGATGCAAGCCGCTCAAATTGGGAGGTCGTTTAAGTGAGGCGGTCTTACAAAAAACCGCCAAGGGAACAGAGTGATGTCTCACTGGCGTGATTTAGCAAAGCAGCACCATTTTTACAGTGACATTATAGCTGAAATGTGGCAGCTTCATGATGCTCCTCGGTGCACGTTTCCTCCCACCCTTCCTGCTCTCTTACACACACACTCCTATTGCCCGCATGGAGCAGAAGCCCCTCTTCCCCAGTCCTCTGCCTGTGAACTGCATCGAGTGCTCCTGCTCACCTCATTAATAATGTAAAGTGCCGATAACAAACAGTGCCCTGTGCAATCCACAGCGTCCCTAACACAGGCTCAGGCTCTGCCTCCAGGGGGAGCTCCACAAGTGGACAGCTCCAAGAGACTACTGCTCTTATGGAAAGCAACCTCTGCCAAAGTCACCAAACTGGCGACTGCTCATTCAGTGGACGGGGCCAGGCCACTGGCGGGCATGGCGGGTTCGGCTTCATAAAACATGTAGAGAGGGAGTGAAGAGGCATGTTTGCCACTGAACATGAAGTGCTATTCAGACGAGATGGAACAACAAATAAGCACATACCACACCTGACATTTTGCTTTCATAATCGTTCCCGTCCCATAATCTTAATATATTTGCCTGATACGAGTGTGCCATTAAAGCTAATGCAGGCTGTTAAAGTGAAGGCTGTCGAGGGCAGAACAACATAAAAGAGCTCAGAAAGACAGCGCCTAAGGAGCTGGCCAGGGTCTGCATTTTTAAATCGATACAGCTGATTTAATCACAATGTTTACCTTTCTCTTAAAAGCATTATGGATTTTATAAGCATGTTACAATAGGCAGATCTTTGATGCCGCTCAGCCTGGGAGTTTGCGACAAGCACCTGTTGCCGTCCTGGCCTCGGCTCGTCTCCCCAGAGAGGAGCTACCTGGGGCACCAGACCCAGAAGAGGTCGGCATGCTGGGATATATCCTCAATTCAAACGCAAGGGTCATGACCCAAAGGAGGAGGCTGGCAGAGGTTCTGTTCTGAGAAACACCAGTGCTCACATGGGCCGTGAAACTGATCACATTAGTGAGGCCCACACCTACATAGAAGCCAGCATAACCTTTAAGGCATCAGTGGGGCTTTCCGCACAACACCAGCAACAAAGGGTAACTTCTAAATGTGACTTCTGCTTCTCATCATCACCTTGAATGTTTCAGATTTCGTACATGAGGCTAACAGCCCAGCCGACCCTGGCAGTCAACCCCCCTCCCCCCCGCCCCCTCTGTCCCC
>JAODKM010000008.1:1721805-1750659 GCA_026780845.1 Petrocephalus sullivani | reverse complement strand
TTTAAAATAGCCTTCATCTGAACAGAAAGAAGTTATACTGCTGTTTAACAGCACCAAGAAAAGGGGCTGTTGCCTGGAAAGCAGTTAAATCCCACAGCCCTTGTGAATACGGGCATCCTGGGCCCATTCCCCAATGGTACTTGTGCTCTTCTAGCTGAGGAATGAAGCCCAGAAGAATATGATTCATTGTCTGCCGGCCTGGGAATACGACTGCAAATCCCGAACAGTGACTGGGATGGAGGTCACAGCGGTACTACAAGAGTGAAGTATTGGGTTGGGGGTGGGAGGTACAAGTGGATTGGACACAATGGCCTGCTGTGTCTGCAGCAGAGATATTCTGGAAAGGGGCCTTGGTGAGGTGATGGACCGCGTACGAGGACCAAGTTCATCACGAGCCTAATACGGAACGACAGATGTTAACAGGACAGGCGGTGAAACAAAAAAACACCCCAGGCTGTTAAAAACTGCTCAAACTCAGCTACAGAGTCGGCTACAAAATGCCACTGATGCATCTCAGGGCTGTGGCAGCTCTTGTTCAAGTCACTGTTATTCTTACCTTTACACACAGAACTGTCTATGGAGAGGGTCCTGACCTCATAAAATCAGGCTAGCCCAGGAGAAAAATGTCCCCTCAAAGAAAAAAAACCCCGGTGGCACACTGACGGAGCACGCCAAGGCCGTCACCGCCAAAGGCACAGAGCGAGCACGCCCTGGACCAGCACACTGACGCAGCAGGCCGAGGCCGTCACCGGCAAAGGCACAGAGCGAGCACGCCCTGGATCTGCACGCTGATGGAGCACGCCGAGGCCGTCACCGGCAAACGCACAGAGGGAGCACGCACTTGATCAGCACGCTGACGGAGCAGGCCGCGGCCATCACTGGCAAACGCACAGAGGGAGCACGCCCTGGATCGGCACAGCTTCCCGGACGTCCCAACATGAGACAGACGCAAAGGGTCATGGGTCCTCGGCCCAAACCTCATCACCTCAATAAGACACCGGGGCCCGCAGGGACCATGGCTGGAGGCGTTCAGAAAGCCGGGAAAAGTAGCCCTGCTCCGGGGGCACTGATGGGGCTGGGGGGGGCAGGGGGCAGGCAGGCCCGAGATCCACTGGGGTGTCCCCCCACCCGGGGCAAATGCAGGGGCCCCGAGGAACCACACCTCTCCGCCTCGGGGGCCGCTCTGGCGAGACTTACCCCCACTGCGGTGCCACACCTGGCTCCGCAAGGAAAGCCGCCACTGCGATATTCTATTCAGATCTTAAGTGACCCGTTTTGGAAACTTGGCCAGCGGCAACACAGAACGAGCAGGGAGCCGAGGGAGAATTTACATTGTGCTAGCTGTAGATTTTGGCAGACAGAGCGAAGCCAAACACGCAGGAGTTTTTAGGGACCTGACACGAAGGCGGACTGCTCAGAGCAGGCAGGGAAATAATGCATTAGCTGCCTCACTTGTGTGTCGCTTTGGAGAAAAAGAGCCTGTTAAATAAATAAATGCAAAACGCGAAGTAACTGCCCCCCTCTAGCAGCACTGGATGAAAACGGCTGACGGATCAGCTCTTGGAGGGGCCCGCCAGAAAGCAGGCATCTTCTGGTAACTGAATTTGGAGAGGAAACAAATACTGACCGCAACAGCAAACAAACATGGTGTTCAAGGCAGGTGGGGGGGGTTGGGGGGGCGGTATTTCAGGACAGAGCAGAAGGAAGAGAAGAAGGAGCAGAGAGAGGGAGGGGGCCGGCGCTGGTGGCCTAAATTAGCAGCTGGAGACAGAGAACCGCAAGGCGTGATCGGGACAAAGGCAGCACTGCAGTGCTCTGGGTACGAGAGGGACACCAAAACTACATTACCCAGAAGCATCTACCTGAGACAGGTCACTACGGAGGGAGAAAAGGGATAAAAGCCAAACACTTTACGATCACGTACGCCACAGAACATCGTAATTTGTTTTGTTTTGTCAGTTTGCAGATCGTAGTTTCAGCTAGGCATTTCTGAGCAGCAGTCTGCGTTCCCGTCCCAGCGCGAGGCCGCTTCAGCAAAGCAGCATGTCCAGGGCTCCCGTCACTGTGTGCTGTCAATCAGCTGCCCGCGCTGCAGAATCCAGACACGTCTGCGGGCTGGTGGAAATATCCCCGGGCTGAGACGGGACGGCGTGCTCAAGGCCCCTCTGTGTTGCAGACTTAAAAACTTGAGAAGGGGCAGAGATGCTACTGGGAAGTTTAAGGAACCCCCCCCCCCCCCTCCCCTCCAAAAAACTAGGTCTCACCTGGACGGCAGGTCATGCCATCTCCTTGAAGCCGGACGCCGGTGGGACACGCACAGCTGTAGTAGGGCTCCGCGGGAGAGAGCAGGCACAGATGAGAGCAGCCGCCATTGTCCTGCGAGCAGGGGGTGTGAACTGCAAGGGGAAGCAGGGAGAGGCATCACCCCATCTGACCCCCACCCGCTATCGGACAGGCTGGGTGGTCTTCCCAAGACCTCCACCATTCTCAAAATGCCGCAAGACGCACATAAGCAAACTGCCCAAGATGAAATTCCTAATACAAAATGGAAACTTAACGTGTAAACGGGACTCGGGCCATAAATGTTTGGAACACGTCCTCTCTGCTGGATTTTAGAATAACAGCCATCCTATCCTTGGAGTTAACAAAAGAAAAAAAATGAAGACCACACGTAACCATGCTGATGTTTTAAGAGACTGGAGAAAGCCAGGGGTGTTTAACAGTTTACGATAACCAAACGGCTGGGCAGAAGGGTGGGCTGGCATTTTGCAGCGTAAACGCTGCAGATTTCGATGTGTTCACTTCTGAGCACTGCTGGCAAACCTCCCAGCCATGCACAGGCTCTCACTGGGAATACTGGGGAGACTTCTGTGTTTTTTTTTCCCCTCTCCTTTGACACAATGACAGATTTAAGAGAGATTTGAGGGGAAATAATAATAAATAAGGTCAGCTAAAGATTTAAAGACCTTCCCGGGTCCCGGAAGAGAGGAATGGCAGCAGCGCGGCTCTTTGCTCGCGTGGAATTCTGCATTCTTTATTTTGGTTTGAAAAGCTCACACTCAGCCAAACAAAACAGCATGCCATGTGACCAGCAGGCCGTCCCAGCAACACCAGCCGTATAGGCCAGGTGACCGCTCCCTGTTTACAGTCCACAGTTTGGGGGAACCTATTTGTGCAACCACGGACGTCAGAGACCTGAACTTGTTCCATGAAACTCTCTCAGTGGACACAAAAAAACAGCCAAACATAAAATAAAAAATAGAGGGTTTAGGAGAGGTCGTGCCCTAGCCAAGCATGCAATCTCCCAAAATTCCAGGCACAAAATAACCACAATGTAAACTCCCAAGTTTGGTAGTCGTGAAAAGTTCTCCATGAAGGGAGGTAAACTAGATCCCAAAGGAAAACTCCAAAGATAATGTACTCTCTTTTCACCTCTGTTGATACCGACCCACATGATAGGGCCCGAAGAGTAACGAATGTAAACAGGCGAACCAGCAAGGGTGGCAGTCGCGATTGCTGCGGAAACGAGCAGCGCACAGAGCTCAGGAGCAGCTCAGCATTCTGACCCGACGCCCAGGACAGCGGGAAAAGGCCAGCTTTCCAGGGTTATTAAGGACTCGCTCGCAGCAGCCGGGCGCTAAGCCTTTTCTGCAAAACATGCACACGCGCGTGCGCTGCCACACGCGCACACGCACCCACAATCAGGGACATAAGCCGATTCCCCATACAAACTCAACTGGGGGGGGGCAGTCAGTATACAGGCATTTAGGAAAAACAAATAGACTCATCACGCTTGATTTGCGCTCTATTGCATGGCTTTTAGAGTGTGAACACCATGCAATGAATGGCAGAGAGTGCCTTCCTCTGCTGCCTGATCTGCCCCAAGCTGTGTAAGCAAGCCACGCCTACCACCACTATGATTGGTTACATTTAACTAGTGGATGGGACTAAAGAGGGAAGCAGGCAGGGCAGAGACCCTATTACCCAGGTCAAAGAATAATGTCAGAACATTAAAAATGTATGTCTTCAGTGGTGAGGTGCAAGTTACAATTTCTAAAATCTTTGTGGTTTCCATACCCTACATCTTCTTTCGTTATTCTCCCACATGAGAAATACAAGTGCCGTTTGTAAAAGATCACACATAAAGACAAAAAGAGGAGTAGATGCATTCTCTCACATGCTGCCCTCTCAAACTAACCCCACAGCCCGAGACTCACTGTCCGGCTGCCTCTCCTGTCCAAGTACTTGGATGTCCATAGGCGAGTAGATTCCGCCCAGGATCTCCCTGCTCCTGTCTCCGGTGTGCTTGTTGCACGCATGGATGGAGCGGGTCTGCCAGTCCGTCCAGTAGAGGGTCTCTCCCGACAGGGTGAGGGCAAATGGATGGGTGAGAGTGCCCTCCACCACTGTCTCCCTAGACACACCAACACAAACAAAACACATTTATCAGCATCAACCTTAAATATTCTCTGTGCTCGTTAAACCTCACCAGTCCCCCTGAACATTTATCCCAAACCTCACTGAGACCTTGATAAATCATATAATAGTTTTAACTCACATTCCCGACACGAAGAATTGCATTTATTCACTCTGAAATGCGATACAGAGAGTTAATTTATCAATCCAGACATGTGCTAAGAATTTTTACTTGGAAAAGCATGGAAGTAATTTATGATTATTGGATCACTACCTGGATATCAAACTGTTCTTATTTGCTGAAAAATTTTTGGGAAAAATTCTGCAGAGTAGCCAAGTACCGAGCTGAACAAAGGCACGTTTTGGGGTTGTTAACCAGCTCTATAAATGTGCACGAAAGTTAAACCCCTCGACATTAATATAACTTTTGCGTTTCTTCCCTGCAGAGGAAATTAAACAAATCGGGCTGTCAGGAAATCAATGTGGCAGCATCTGTTTCGCCCATTACACTTTCCCCCAGGATGAAGGCGGCTTGGGCCTCATTAATGGCCCAGAAGTGGAGGGCCTATCGGTGGGCGTGCGAGACGGCCCAATCAATTAGAGGAGCAAGAATGCGACAGGGGGAGGCGAACATGGGACCACCATCTCATCTCAAGAGCTTCCTTGTTAGTCCACTGAATGAGGGACAGGGGCATTGGGTGGGAAAGAAATTTATTGCAAGCAGACTCTCACAGCCATTATCACAATTCCCATTTCACCGCACCTCTGCATGGCCGTGTTCATGAAAAATATACTGTTGGACACATGGGGGGGGGCTGGTGGTGCCAGAGATGGGGACTTTTTATGTGGTGACAATAAGGCTTTCATATGATCTCAGCGGTCTTCTCACATTCTCTACTTGTGGGACAATTTGGCATAAGGCTTAGTGAGAAACCCTCTGGTACACAGACTACACCATAAACTTTGCCTTCTTGCCTCAAATCAACAAATTCTGCTACAACTGTCACAAGAATACAAAGGTATGTAGAAATGGGAACCTAACAGGAACTCCACGGTGCAATCCCAGAAGGGGTAAGGTTACACATACAAAAAAAAAAGTAGGGGCCCTTGATTTTAGGTTTATGAATTTACATTACATGCTGGCATTCATAAGTAAGCCTAAATTTTGGAGCAATACCCAAGTACACAATGAGTCACAGCTGACCTCAAAATAAAAGAATGAAGGACAGCAGAGGAGGTGTGGATGGACGAAGACTGACCGTGAGGAACCGTCTAATTCAGCCCGGTGGATGAAGCTGAGCTTGGCATCGGCCCAGTACAGCTTCTGCTCCTCCAGGTCGATGGTGAGGCCGTTGGGCCAGTAGATGTCGGTCTCTACGATGACCTTCCTGCTGCTACCATCCATACCAGCCCGCTCAATCCGAGGCTCCTCCCCCCAATCAGTCCAGTACATGTACCTAAAAAAAAGGGGGAGGAGTCATGGACATGGTACATGCCAGAGTCTCAGGGTATAGCACATATGGATGATGCTGTCATATGAGCCTTAGGTTTGGGGGGAGGTTTCCTGCATCAGACAGCAGGAGGAGCCACCGTATGCCCAACACGGGATAAATGAGGGAAAAGACCTCGGCAGCGAGAGAGAGAGGGAGAGGGAGAAAGTGAGAGAGAGGAACGAGTAATGTTCACGTCTCCATCATAATACTGGGCAGGAACACGCACACACAGCCAGACCACATCCTAATAAGCCCATGTTCTAAACTGCCACCATTGCAAGGGACGTATACACCCCCCCCCCCCCCCCCCCCCAAAAAATTCATTGCAGGTTTTGCCTACAGTTATCTCCACTGGATTTTCCCAGCACATACATTTCTTACAGACTTTTTTTTCTTTTATATTATTGTCTTGATTGCTGTGATTTGTGGATAAATCAATTTCACCAAGGTGCTCTGGAATAATAATCACAATTATATACATTTACTTTTAGTGCGACGCGATTGTCAATTAAACAAATAGTTTTCTCTTTCTTGGGGAAAAAGCGCCAGTCATCAGCTGTAGTCATTAGTCCCCTTTACACTGGAGAACAGTGACTCATTCAAAGCTCAGCAGGCATGTAATAGGGACATACTGTACATATGAGAAGGGCTTGAGAGTGCTGTGGTGTTGCTTTAGAGACTGTCCTGCTCTGCACCGAGCCTGCTCGTGTGGCAGGCGGCTCGGGGACTCCGACGCGCCCGCCAATGGACCCTGTACGGCGCTACCACGCCGGTGGCGAAACGTTGTCTTGGGGTTTCTTCTAAATCTAATTATGACCGATACTGAAGTCTGGATGACCACAGCTCCTTTTCCAGTGGGTTAGATCTTCTGCAGATGATGTTACTGGAGGCTAACCGGCGTCTGGTCTTTTGTGTTATGGTCAATAGTCAATTTAATCATCAATTTTTTTTTCACGTGGTCGGAGTCTCTGTGCATTGTTTTTCAACGACTGAAATGTGTGCATACTCGTGTATCGATTGCTGTCTCCAATAAGTAGATTGACATAGTGGCATAGTCGAACACTTACAGTATAAAATTTCACTGAAATATTTCATCATGTCGTTTGGAAGAGTTATCTAGGGTTACGTCCGGTGGGGCTGCTTTCAGACGTACCGCGCACCTTACAGTTGCTATTGTTTTGAAGGGAATGGGGGAAATTAATAGATCGCATTGCGGACGAGTCCTCTGCCAGTTTCGTAAAGAAACATCGCACATTAGTGCATATTTTAATCAGAGTCGGGAGGCCTGCCGGGGCCTCACAAACAGATACAATTAATATCCAAAGCTGAGAAGCAAATTAGCGCAGAGCCGTAATACTGCACTACCGCGCAGGGCTTTTTCTTAATTAAAACTTTCATTGGAATAATAACAAAACAGAACAAGTGCGAGCTTGTCTTTACTGACTTATTTTTAAAAACAAAAACATTTAATCTCTCTAGCTGATTATAAGCAGAATAATTACATCGGCGAATGTAATTATTTGCGTTGAGAAATGCTTATGTGGGAAATTTAAAATGCGACCAAGATGATTTTGCTTTCTGATAGTTTCAACTTCATAAAAAACTGAGTCACAAAGTCTTAAAGAAGTGTCCATAGTGCTTGCGTTTCCTAACGTTGTCGAATTCAACCTTTGCTTGGTTTCTAGCAGTAAGTACACACTGAGGAATCGTGGCGCTGGGACAGCGGGGCCAAACTTCACCCTATTCGGCTGGAAAACGTACAGTGAATTTGACGTGTATGGTGGAGAACCTTTGTGCGGTTATGATATTGGTCATCCTGCTTCGATCCTCCTGAGACATAAGAACTTAAGATAAGATTTTTTTTTTTAAAGCTACGATTTTCATTGTTTACAGAAGTTGCAAAGTAAGATTTTACTGTGCACTGATTTAAAACATCACAGGCTAGTGTTTATGTATTTACTTAGTCATGCATCCATTCATTTTGCGGACGCTTTTCTCCAAAACAACTTACAGTTCACTGCATGTAACAATTATGTACATGAAACAACAAACACAACCAAGACCAGCGCGCAACCAGCTGCTTCAGTGGGACTGGTACCCACTTGATTCTGTCTTACTAACTCATAATATAAATCAAGAGTTTACGTTTAATAGCCGCAATCTCGTTGCGAGAGAGTTAACATAGTTTGGTATAAAAAAAATCAGTTCCAAACTATGGCGTACCCATTCTGAAGATATAAAAGTAGGGGACTAAAAAGTTTAAAAGGCAAGAGATAGAGAAGTGAAGAAGTTCAAACATCCAGATAAAGGTATATAATAAAGAATAAAATGGCTGATGATGATGATAAGCACAAACAATAGGCAATCCAGCTGTTATTTAACATCGCCGTTAATGCAGATGCCAGTCGGAAGCTGTCAGGTTACTTAAAGGCTGTAAGAGATGCGTGCGATTTTGGTGTAGTGGCGAAACGAAGGTTTGTTTCTCTATTGCTTAAAATCGGGAAGGAGAGCAGCATGACAATGTTTAGGCAACGACAATGTGCAGCCTGTAACTGAGCTGAAGTGCGCTTTCTACGAAAAGGTACCCTCAAAGCAGACCGTTCCATTCAGTTACATCCCACCCGCTATATGACAGATGTTCCCTCTGTCTCTGGCGCAGTTTACTCGTTTTTCTTATTTGTCCGACGTTACTTTGACTATTCGCATTCAGAATTTGGCCTTCGTGGTACTTTGTACGGCAAAGTAAAATTTTATGTGTATCAAAGGATGCATTTAAAAAGCTTTTAGTTGTGATTTAATCTCATGCCTTTTATCTTTGGCCGAAAAATGCATTTGTACAGCACTACACCTTAGAGATTAGACATGAAGTCCGACGAGCACACTGCATGGTTACGGATTTATTATACATTTTGTGTGTAGTGTGCGTAGCTTTTACATGTGATTAATTCTAAGGCAAGACCAGATACAAGGCAAATATTGACAGAGTTGAGGGTTTGTATTTAACAATCAAGGTACATTTAAAATGTTCTACGAGTTTAGTTTTAAAACATGTTCGGCTCGTTTTCTCCCGAGGCTGTTTATCGAATGCTGCAATGGTGTATATTCACAATGTTACTCGCTTTACCTCTGTATGATATTTTGTTGCACGCGCATAAATCTAACAGTAGATTTTGCGAATTAAAAATCGTCTAGTGAGCACAGTTTAGCGACTTTAATCTACGCTGTATTAATATTTAAATGCTAATTTGTTTAAACAATTGAAAGCACGCAAATGCGGCTCAGATCATTTACTCTAAGAAAAAATCTTATTCAAGTCTGTCCAGAGGTAATGGAAGGGCCCGTCTCGAATTACCGCTGAAAGGTCTAATTAAAAGCGGACGGGCTGATCTGTCGCTGTGCCGCTGCTGAACCCAAACGCTGATGAGTGTTTTAGGACATATGAGCCCGTAAGTTTTCTCAGGAATAATCAGTAACAATGGGGCATTTAACTTGTGCTCTGAATTATTAAGAAGAGAGAAATAATTACAGTATAAAATTGTAATTATTGTTGCGGAGGAGGAAAACCTCTTGATTGTGAAAGATGACACGGAGCAGCCAGATCGGGTTTAAGTTCCTCTCCCCATTAATATTGCAGTGTTCTCTGCTGATAGTGTCGCTGTCACATCTCAGTATCGAAGCAGCTACAATTTTACAACTTCGATATACTGGACGGTCTCATTGAGTCAAAATCAAACACGAAGCGCCGCGAAACGCATGCGGTGCTCTTGGGAACCTAACAGGAGATAATCACCGACGTTAATTGTAGTTTGTACACCGTATTAGCATTATGCAAATGAATTAAATATGACTGACTGATAGGTCCCAGTTGTTTCGCCATATACGGCCGTTTAAGAGAACCGATTGTTCCGATTTCTAAACGTAAAAGCATCGATTTTGAAAAAAACATGACTGTATCTATATTATCTCCATTGAAAACATTGTATGTTGCCAATCCAGCACTTTCGAATGCATACAGACCAAATATATATTTGCCTATAAAAACGACCAAGATCAGTAATAAATAATGCATAAAACATTATGTAACCCATGCCTTGGTTAACAGCAAAAGCTGTTCTAGTTCAGTAGGGTCTGCTTAGCAAAAGCGTAGCTTGAGGCCGTTTGTGGACGTTTGATTAGGGTAATTGTTCACATTTTGGCCTAGACAGTATGATTAATTACAGTTTAATCAACGCGTCCATTAAGGACAGTTAATAATATGGCATTGTTTAAAGAACCCCGGGAAATTTGGTCTCTTTATGCATTGTAATTTGTATTTAAATGGTATCCTCCTCTAAACTATGTTCTCGAATCTACACATCTTTCCCCGGTCGTCCGATAAAACTGTCTGGTGACAGATGAATGAACGAATAACAAGACATGCTGCTGTTAATGTAGGCCCGTTCGTCATCATCGTTGTTATCAATGTTATTTCTGTTGTTATACCTATTGTAAGAAGTCATTATTATTATTGTTGTTGTTATTATTATTATTATTATTATTCCTCAAAGTACTCCATTATCAAATTAATGCGTAGATATGATTTTGTTAGCCCTCGGAATAACTGCCGTTTTTTGTAATTTACATTTTTTGCATTCGAATGTGTTTGTAAAACCTTCGCATTAATCTAACTGCATGCATTTGCGTGTGTATAGATGTGTAAATCTATATGTTTTTTTAACTGGGCATGAATATTAGGACAGTTGCTCTCAAATACATTTAGTCATGGTAAATTGAGTTAAATTATAGCATACACTGAATCTTTCATGTGCATTCTTAGATGGATGCTTTCGTAGGCTCATGTTTTACAATAGACCGATAATTGATATTTCATTGAAGGACTCAACAAGGTTAACCGGGGGGCATTGATCAGACCGTGCTGTTAACCGCGTCCGAACACTTACCTAAGACTGAGGCCAGAACCTATACTTCTAGCTAGGTGCGCGCTACAATTCTCCCCGTCTGAAGATCCGCCGAGAGTGGGAGTATCCGTGATGTGGCACAAATAAACCCAAGTCAACCCACTTAAAATGTTGTTCAGTGAACGACCTTCTATTGTAATAGTATAATGTTTGAAAATAGGTTGTGGGGTACCCCTTTTTGAAAGATAAATTATATGACAACCATAATCCCCCCCCCCCCCCCCCACGCCAAAAATAATAACGTTCAGTCAAATTTCATATTTAGCTGAATACAGTAATTGATTCCACGAACCTACGAGAAACTATATAGATGTAATGTAACACGAGAAATAATAAAATATGCTATTTTGAGGATATCGATTTTTTGTTAATTATTTGCGTATCAGGGATTTCTTAATTTGTCACTGCCGTATTCCGATACGAATTAACGTTAAGAACTACATTGAAACAATTTAACAAATGTCTAGAGCCAAGTTTTGTCTCGTGCCAAAATCCTTTATTCTTCAGTCTTCCGATTCACTTCCGCAACTGCTTTAGAAACACTCGTAAGGACATCTACATTCTAAACACATCAACCGAGCACTTAAAAACAGCCAGTAACGTGTGGTTTTTATTTTAAAGTATCTTGTTAGTTAATAGAATCATCAATGCGCACCTTACCTGTGCAGTTGGATTGAGGAGTTGAACGCTACATTATTTATCAATAAAAACGTTGTAGCCAACTCACCATGACACACTAAAATAATTATTGTACATAAACAAATTGCAAGGACAATATATTTGGATTACAGATGCATGTGATTTTCGCTTCTATTGTTTCCAGTGTGAAAAAGATCACAGGTTCAGTTTAAATTATCTGGTTGACAACCATGATTGTCGTTTTGCGCCGGTCCCGAAGGCAAACAGTTAATGTAAATATGTTGGTGCTAAGTGGGTGTGCCTTGCCATTAGTTTAGCTGTCACTTGATCAGCGCTGAGTATCTTCAGTGAGGACTAGCGAAGGGAGCAGGACTGCCATGTGGTCACTCACCTCCCGCTCCCCACACACTGCACGAGAGTCGAGCAGGATGGAGGTCCACTCGTTGCACTGAGATAGACAGAGAGAGGGAGAGAGAGCGAGTGAGAGAGATCGCCACGCTGATAGACTTCGATATCTCTCACCAAATCTAAACACCGAAATCGTACACCAATTTCGCCTCGAACGCTGGACGATTTCAGAGAGTTACTGATAAAAAAAAAATTGAGATCCGTTCTATATAATTAGAGTTTGCTGTTTCCAAGGAACAGTGATTTCCTCCCTCGAAATAAGGTAAGATCGCTCGTTGAGTGTTATCTATCGTGTTCCTGCTGATGCGACGTCATCGTCATTAGTCTAGATTTTGTAATTCCGAAAAAGATCATGTGTGGTACTTTCACATTAAAGTGTATAAATAAATCGTGGCTCAGAATGTAATGTTCTTGTTTTTATGTTTGTGTTTAGAAATTGCTTAAATATCTATATGTTTTTTGGTTTAATTAACGGTCATTTTCTTTTCCGCGTAAATTAAATACCCGGCCTACAAATGATACACCACACGTAAATATTGTATATTTGTACGCAAAGCCAGTATATCGTGTTACTGACCGAAAACGATCATTTAGAAACGAAACGTTGCTTTGAGCGGTAGCAATTTCAATGTTTTAATTATACAAGACAGGGCTATTATTAACAGATCAAAGACGCACAACTGAATCTGTGTAATTACAACGAAAGCGGCTTAGTGGTTCTTTACTTCTAAGATAAGCTCATTGGCACGGCTCAAAGTATGTTTCCTTCTGCTCTTTTACGCGTTAGCATCTTTATTGGCACAGTTAAGTAATCCTCCTCACCGCTGAGCCGACCTAAAGACGGTAAGGAGAGGCTTCGGCATCATACTGAAAATAAACTGCAAACTTAACTCTTCTGGATTTGTCATTCAGACCAGCTATGAAATATACAAGCGCATGTATATGTGTAAATAATAGCAGGAGTTACACACAGCAAATCTAGCAAATCTCCTTTTCTTTAGAAATAACAACACGGGTAAAAGGAATTGTTCTGTATTATGATAACCTTGATCCTGATAACTTGTGTTGTGTTTATATTGAAGAGTTTTTGTAAAAAAAAATCAAGTTAGATATTGCAGGTTATATTAACAAAAAACTAGTTTTATTTAAAAGAGACGGTCAGTGGTGACTAAAGCGAAACAGCCACAGCGAAGGTCACTTCGCTCTCGTAATTAACAATTGCGTTTTATAAACTACAGATACATTATACATGAGGCCTCTTTTGTTAGTTTTTCCTTTATTTTGCACTAATAATATGATATTATTTCTGTTATTTATTATAATGTTTAGCTTACTATGTTTTCAATGTTATTCGTTTATAATAATTACAGAAAAAATGTATTTGAATCGTATTGTATTACTTTTAATTTAATGAAAACGTTTGTATGATCAATTACGTATATATTTACCATATGGGATGGTAGAGAAAATTGCCCTTTTTAAATAGCAAAAAATGTTGCAGTATATTCTTTCCGACAAACAATAAATGCGGTTTCAAAAACCTGGTCCGTTTTATTTATTATGAAAACCAGCGATGCGATCTAAATACTATTGCTTAAAGGTGATATTTGTAATTGTTTGCCTGCAAATATAATGTTTAAAATAGTAATTGAAATGTTTCTGTCATTATTTCAGACTTCCAGGAATGGAGTCGATCCCCAGTCAGCTTCCGACGGGACGAGATTCCAGCTCTTCCCCTAACTCCAAGCAAGAACTTCAGCCATACTCGAGTACCAGCTCCCTTAAACCCAACCAAGTCAGTGAGACTGCCTTATATGGAGTTCCCATCGTCTCTTTGGTAATAGACGGCCAAGAAAGACTCTGCCTGGCACAAATTTCTAACACTTTACTAAAGAACTACAGTTACAACGAGATCCACAATAGACGCGTGGCCCTTGGGATCACGTGCGTGCAGTGCACACCGGTGCAGCTGGAGATCCTGCGGCGCGCGGGGGCGATGCCCATATCCTCGCGGCGCTGCGGGATGATCACCAAGCGCGAGGCCGAGAGGCTCTGCAAATCGTTTCTCGGCGCCCACTCGCCTCCCAAACTACCCGAGAACTTCGCGTTTGACGTGTCCCACGAGTGCGCTTGGGGAAGCCGAGGCAGCTTCATACCGGCTAGGTATAATAGCTCTAGAGCGAAGTGCATTAAGTGCACGTACTGCAATATGTACTTTTCTCCAAACAAATTCATCTTTCATTCCCATCGCACTCCCGAGTCGAAATACACGCAGCCAGATGCAGCTAATTTCAATTCTTGGAGGCGCCACCTCAAATTAACAGACAAAAGCATATCGGAGGACGTGGCCCACGCGTGGGAGGACGTGAAGGCCATGTTCAATGGGGGAAGCCGTAAAAGGACGCTGCCTATGGGAGGGTCTGAGCGCTCTTCTCCTCTAAAACAACAGAGCTCCGGCAGCCTCCCTCAAAGCAGCTCACCCGAGATCCCTCACAAAACCATGCGCTGCGAGGAGGACCGCGACAACCTCAGCCTGGCGAGCAGCGTGCGGAGCTACCCCGTCATCCCCGTGCCAAGCAAGAGTTTCGGGATGCTGCAGAAAATACCCCCGCCACTCTTTCCACACCCGTATGGATTTCCAGCTTTCGGACTGTGTCAAAAGAAGGACGATGCCGTTGGAATGGGAGAACAAAATAAGACCAACCTGTCGGGTGTCTTTTGGCCCGGCGCAAAGGACAGTGTATACCCTTCTTTCCCAATGTTTTGGCCCGCAACTGGCAGTCTCCCCATCCCGCCTTACCCGCAAGCGCAGCCTAAACCGCCCACAGAGCTTCTGAGTATCAGGCAGAATGAGCAGGACACCTCGGAGCAGAGCGACCGGAGCACCAACACTCCGAAGGACAGTCTTTTAGACAGTGAACGGTGCTCCAGCACTCAGTCTACCAGAAACGAAGAGGACAAATCCGGAGATGAGGCCAGATCAATGGAGGGAGTGCCCATTGCCCCAAGAAAAATAAGTTACATCTCCGCCTTTAGACCAGTCGTCAAAGACGCTGAAAGCATAGCTAAACTTTACGGAAACCGAGAAGCGTATAATGGGGCCCGCGCCGGGTACATGTCCCCAGATTTCATGAGCGAGAGTTCCAGTTATAGATCCGTGTCCCCCGACGCGGACAGCGCGGAAGAGCCCGACGTGGATGTGGAATCGAATCGGGGGCCAGAAGATGAAGAGTCTCTTCAGCTTTCGGTGGAGGACCACCAGAGCCCCCCAGCACTGGTCATCTCTCAAGCCACTCCAGAAAAGAGTCAGGACGCTGAGGCCGAGCCACTGGCCGCCCCGGAGAACTCCCAGAGAGCAAACTTCAGTGAGGAAGGATCCCCTGACGAGGAGAGGCAAAGTGAACCGATAGCAGAGGGCAACAGCCACGCATCTCTGTACGAAGTCAGTATGTCCCCCGTATCATTTCCTTCCCGTGTTCGGATTCGCGGGATAAATATGAAGAAGTACCACATTCATTTACGTGAATAAGCAAATGGGCATAATCCATCGTATGCGATTTAAATTTACATTGTAAATATTAATAGAAACACACATGATGCGAAGTGGCTGAAATGTATGGCACTTCAAGAAAACACAAATAGTAGATTCCTATTTAATCATATTTTTTTTCTTCAGAGATATAGTCTACATGTGCAAATTAATTATGACAAATACGCAGAATAACGCGCAAAATGAAACAAATCGTGTTTTTATTATTTCTAGCTCCTATGCTTAAAGTGCCTTAAATTATCGGTACTTAATATTAACTAATAATGTCATAGGGATATTGGGATTTGCGCTTTGAAGAGCTTTCAATCAAATTTCACTAATTTGTATAGTGTCTATCGTTTTTTTTATTTGTAAATGCTGCTTCCAAAATGTCCCTATAATTTAGCCCAGAGAGCCACGATATTAGGACCCTGAAAGGGTTGCAAATTAGGATATATAAACATTAATTGCTTGTTACTCGTACGCAGTTTGGCCTTGAGTCTGGCTGTGTCAGATCTCTATAAAAAGAGCGGGAATTGTGTGGCATTAGAGAATTGAGGGTAATTACATTTAATTGCGTGGTTCATTTTACAGGTGTACGCACGTGAAAGGGATGATCACATGCCCTTGAATGTCCCAGCTAATTTTGGACCAACCAATAATTATCAGTGCGGGCTACTGGACTCAAATGGTATACGATTGCTCGTTTTTCTCATACTCTTGTAAAACAAGTGCCTTTTGCAGTTTGAAGCAGAAATGTATATAAATTTAAAAATGCCATCCTGAAATGTATTGCATAAACATCGATTAAGACTGATACTACTACTACTAATACTACTACTAATAATAATAATAATAATAATGATCCTGATGGTTCCTAATGTTTTTGTGCTGTGCTCAGATGTACGGAGATTAACTGGATGCTGCTTTGTG
This sequence comes from Petrocephalus sullivani, assembly GCA_026780845.1. NCBI lineage: Eukaryota > Metazoa > Chordata > Actinopteri > Osteoglossiformes > Mormyridae > Petrocephalus > Petrocephalus sullivani. The sequence goes on along the minus strand of JAODKM010000008.1, from coordinate 1,734,283 downwards.
CAATATAATTCAATAAATGTGTTTCTTGACGTTTAAGATTCACATAAAGAAGACATTTCTTCAACACCGAAAGAGGACTTGAAGAAAACTTACCAGGGTCAAAGCTCCGTCTCCAAGGAAAGTCCGAGAGAGCCACACGGCGGTGGGTTTGGCTTTATTTGTAGCAGTGACATTTTTATTTTAGTTATTTTGATTTATTTTTATATTTTATACTATCGTCGTATGTTTGAGTGTTTAGTGTAGCCCTGCATAGGCTTTATACAGGAACGTATATATGAAAACGCGTAAATATCTTATTGTGGCTGAAGTTGAGTCTGAAAAGAATCGTTCAGCGGAGCATGAAGGTTGTGTGCGGTTTGTTTACGCAGGTGACGAGGCGGTGCGCAATGATGTTAACAGGGTACCATTCATGGAAAAAGACTTCGAGAACATGGCAAAAGGTAAATGTTCCATCGTGAACGACGAGCGCAAACGTTTTGTTTCTATTTGGAATTATAATTATTAAAATGACACTAATCTCATAATACAAGCGTCAAGCATGACAGACATTTGCCTAAAAAAAATCTGTATTATTTGATAGCACGCTCGCGTTTCTTTGTCTCGGGTACAGCTATCGCTAACGAGTGATCGGTCTGGTTTGGCCTTAGTATACAGTATACATGAGCGTGTTTTAACGGAAGGCGGGTAGCTCTGGGAGAAAGCTCCTGACTGCCCACCGACATCCCAGCCTGATGATGCTCGGAAAACTATCTTTGGCTAAGATGCATTGTTACTGTACAGTTCGAGCAACTTGGGGGGGAATGGGGGGGGGGTGATGAAAGGTGACAGTGTGCAATTTTGAGTATGTTATTCCCAAGTCATTGTCAATAGGGCGTATCGTGTAAGTCGGTTTGGTCTTTACGTCATCAATTGTCACGCCGTATTAATATGAGGATACAGGTTTACTGTTGTTATAATTGATAAAGAAATCGTAATGTAGTTCTGAGAATCGAATGGCTGTGACGTCACGTTGCTTGTAAGTCCCTGCAGCGATGCTCTTATCGCCGCAGCTAAACGATGGGAAATCCTGGCGCTAATGTGCTCAGCTAAAAAAATCGCGCTGTGACTATGAAACTGCAATAAATTATCCGTCTTCATTTTAAGCAGTAGGCCTTTTACGCGCTTCTGATAGGGGTTAAATGACTTGTGTGGAGTTGGTTATTGTCCTCTGTCCTCATATTAGTACTATGAACTGTTCAGAAGTTATTTATATGTTGACAGAATAATATGATATATATGTTAAACTACGCACCATAACGCGTATTACATAATTGCAAATATTTATTCTAATATCTGGTGGTCTTGTCAGGCAATATGGCTCCTAATTATTATTGATATTGTTGTTGTTTGAATTGAAACGGACCACTGAATAGGCCTGTAGTACAATTTTATCTGAAATGCTTTCCAATCGATTAGCAAACGCCTGGCTTATTTGAACATTTCATTGTTCATGGTGATTTGTTAACTACTTGCAGCGTTTACTGCATTAATAAGCATGCTTATGTACTTATGTCATTTATTATTTGTATTATTGCTGTTAATTTGTAACAATAAAATACAATTGAATAAAATAACTGCAGGTGTTAATTCTTCGAAATCTACCAAATAGGCATATGGACAATAGTCACTTGACTGTAACGTGAACCGAATAGCTATGGATACTTTGGTTTATCTTCTACGGTCAGTGGTTAACCATCCAAATATTTCACATCCAACGTTAAAAGATCCTAACCAACTGGTTATAAGTGTTAGAACCACAATATTTTATTTAATGACTCATGTAATGTTGAAAATGTGTGATTTATTGGATCATTTTAAACAGTTCCTTGGGGAGGAAGCACGTGCGATTAACTTAAATGGCTCAAACACGCCATTGGTTGACACGCCGCCCAAGCGCGGGGCCTTGATGTAGTAATATGGCGAAATGCCGCGTTAGAGTCCAAGCTGCTAACATAACCAATGAGGGCGCTCTAGGCTAGTTGTGCGAATGGTAATTGTGACGGAAACCTTAACCCCAAGCCACTCTATAGCAGACTGTCAATCCTGAACAGCACTTCCGTTAAAATAATGTTACTATATTTCAGTAATCTACGATAAATCAAAATGAATAATATTTTGTTTTTAGCATGCGTTCACAATTTGATAGAATATATTTAATGTATAATTCAGGTTACATTTCTAAACAAACTTCTTATTAGCTGCATGTAATTCTGGCGAGCCCTTCAGAACGTAACGAAGAATTCGTGCATGAAGTCTGGCGCCTTAAGAGATAAAAAATTAATATACCGTCACCTTATTGTGTTATTATGCAGATTTCTTGTTACAGAAGTACGTTCTGTAATGCCGGGACAACATAGTTCAGTTAATATTCTATATTAAATTTCATTTTGAATTAATAATAATTTAACAGTATTTTCTATTACCTTAAACTAATTGTCATCCTTTCGCCCTGAAGCAGTAATTATCGTGCAACTCACTGCTGGAAAGCTTGGGTCGTTGTGTCGCCATACTAACCGTTTTAGTATTCAAAGAGATCATAGACCATAAATGAGTAAATTAATGATTATATTTAGTGATGGCGATACTGGTTGTATAAGTATTAGTCATATTTAATACGTAATCTGTATTTAAAGTTATCGCATGTTCGTCATTTTTATTATTATTATTATTATTTTTAATTGTTGTTGCTGTTCTTTTCAACTATTTCAATGACAGAATATTATTTCGGCTCTGATTTTTAATATAACGCAAAAACTAATACTAATATTGTTTTGCAGATGAATTGCAAAGACAACTCGTGGAACAAGTGGAACTCAGAAAAAAGTTGGAACGTGAATTCCAAAGTCTGAAGGGTATGCTTTGTTAAATAAAATGTTGTAAAAGCATTTTACGGGTTTCGCAGGTGTATGCAGTGTATTTACATCTTTGAACAGATTATGTATGGAAAATATTGTATTGACCAGTTTTCTGTGTATACAACATATAGGCAAGGTATTTTTCTGAAATGCGTTTAAATCTTTAGAATTCTGATACTTTCTATTTTTACCGTAAGGTATATGCCGCAACTGACCTATATCACGGCGCTGTCATCCACATAATCCAGATTTTAATGCGGTCACTAACATAATGCAAGTAATCTAACAGAAGACCGAACCCCAAAGCCGAATGCTTTATTAGTGACTTAATACATAAACATGAAGCATTTCTCGGTTTTATTTCTATCGAATGCCTAAAATCTGTAAGCCAAGGCCTAGACGCCGAACGTGTGTCGGTTTTGTGACATTTTGCTGTTTTGATTGCACTACAGACAATTTCCAAGATCAAATGAAAAGAGAGCTCTCCTACAGAGAGGAGATGGTCCAGCAGTTACAGATCGTCCGAGGTGAATTTCGCCTTTCAGGTGTTTTAGAAACCTTGCCAGCACACTAATTTATGATTAACATTTTAAAATGCGAATAGCTCACGTTGTTGTTGATCCACAACAGACTCATGTTGTTCTTTAAAATACAATTATAAGCTAATTTCAGTGAGAGTTTTACTGCTGTGTGTGCCGTCACAAACCAACCAGTTAAACGAAGTAGCCTAATTAATTATGCTACATTCTACAATCACAGGGCTGCTTCAGCATTTTAGCTTTTACGTAACTTTCGTGTGTATTTGAACTAAAGCGAAGGTCCTCTCAGCACGAATTGCAGGACAACACAAAACAGCTTTACAATGATCGTTCAAGGGTCATCCATGTTCCTGTAGGCTATTTGATGAATTGAAGAAATTAGATCTATTTTTAGCGACCATTAGACTACATAAATTGTAACGTATTATTAATCCATATTGTAGGCCTTTTTTCGACGGTGCGGTTCTCCAAATTGTTTATTTTTTCTTTGTTTATATTCAGACACCTTATGCAGCGAGTTGGACCAAGAGAGAAAGGCTCGCTATGCAATTCAACAGAAACTAAAAGGTAATTTATCTTTTCGAACTATGTAACCAGATTACGGTGCAACTGTGGGTAATACCAGGCACCCGGCGGATATTCATCAGTATTAACGTCTGCTAATGTATTATGGCCAGTTACTGGAAAGCGGAGTAAGGCGTAATGCCTAACGTTCGTTGATTATATTCATGGCATTATCACATGTAATATTTTGTTTAAGAAGTCTCGCTGGAGCTGTGTGACCTTGTGAGCCGTTTTAACCGATCTATTTGCTTTCTCCCTAGAAGCTCACGACGCGCTACACCATTTCTCGTGCAAGATGCTAACCCCACGCCACTGCACGGGAACCTGCACCTTTAAGCCGCCTCTCCTGCCTCCGTGAAGTCGGCATCTCCAAACTCTCGCGGATCACAGGTCGTTCAGGCCGAAAAGGCAGCGAGTCTATCCAGCTGCCACCTGGCACATTTGTAGGAAATGCTTTGAGACTGTATAAGCACCGGAATCTCCAATAAAGTGCAAACTACCATTCAAGGACTGTTACTGTTCAAGCTGTACATATGTAACCGGTGTTTATATCACGCTGAAACTGATCAGTTGGGTGAGCAAAGGGTGAATAGCGTATCCTCACTACTAATTTAAAAACAAAAGCCGGTAGGTAGTAATCCGTTCAACAAATCCAGATTTAATTTTCCGGCTCACTGTATGTACTGTAGATTGTTAATATAAAGTTTTAAAGACCTCTGGTGGAGGATTTTGTATAATCCTCTGAAAACGTCCAACCATCGCCTCTTTAGATATCATTGGCATATATTATGTGGCTATGTGCAATTGACATATATGTATACTGTGATTCATTTCTTAGTAAAATAGTACTCCTAATTTGAATTATTTAGTTTTAATTAATCAATGTATGGATTTTTACATTATTTTTGTTGTTGTCAATATATGTTGTTTCCTCTCATATAAACAGTTTGTATATTATTGATGTAAAGCACTTTAACCTGGATAACCTATTGACTTAGATGTGTAATAAAAATCTTGTTTGAAAATTAAATGTACCCACCAAGTTTATCACCATGGATCATCATTATTATCATGGCCAAGAACACATTTTTTCTTAATTCTACAAATGTGGGAATGCAGTGTCACTGTGACAGTAAGCTAGACAAGTGTCTGTGGAAGATTGATAGATGGGTGGGCACATGCCTGGCTAGAGGGTCTGGCACAGTGCTAGGCAGCACAGGGGGCTCTTTTGTAAGTGATTTTAAATCAACAATTGGTTGTCTGTCACTGTAATCTCACACAGAAATGGTATCCCATAGGCAGACACTTTCTTTTAAAGTGAGTAACATCATTCCCTATCTTATGCCTACATGTAATCAAACGGTCAAAAACTATACTGGAGTATTTCAGCATGTAACTCCACCTGTCCTACCGGGAGCCACATCTCACTTCTTTAGTCTAATTCCTTAGTTTTTTTTTTTTTTTTTACCAGTTGCCAAGATGCATGAATATTTCACAAGAACGATGCAAGTTATGGAATTTTGAAATGTATATCTCTAAACAGTTAACCGGTACCAGATATCTCCATATTATAAACATCTGGACAAAATAAGTCCATCCGTTGGTCCAAATAAGCAATAAAACATACTTGTATGGATATTTTTCCTCTGAATTAATTTTGTGGCCTAAAAATGTTTCCATGACCTATAATTTTCCACTGGAGTATTTTTTTATTCATACTAAAGCAATTGCGGCTCAGTAGCTTGCTGAAGGTTACACATCCTGCTGGTTTTTCACTTTGAGCAGGTAAGCTTATGGGTTCAGGTTCAGCTACATCTCACCAAAGTGTTAATCACCACACATAAGCAAGAGATACTACAGAGACTAGGACACTGAGTTTGATTTACAGAAGTGCCGTGCATGTGACATACATAACATACAAATTTCTTGATGACAAATGAAATATAATCACACTCCCTTATTTAAATCTCAGACTGTAACTTTACACTTTTGGCATCTATCTCTATATTGAAGTGTGTGTGTGTGTGTGTGTGTGTACAAAGAACACAGACCTGTACTTTGTACTGGCCAATTCCACCTAAGAAATAAACATAAAATATAAACATCCTTAATCAAAAGGTGCAACTTAGTACATATGATGGCAGCAAACTAAGTATTTCAAAATATTCCTTCCTTTACTTTACTCCTGTGCCTTCATATAACACAGAAGTCGAGGTTATTTCCCGTTGCCGTTTACATTAATTTTAGAGTTCCGATGTCCAAATCTTCTCAGACTTTCAGATATATATCCTTGTTGGTAGTAGTTAAATGTTCCATTCGATAAACTGCTTTTCAAAGTACAGGTGTTTCCGTTCAACTGACGTTATCAGAGCGCCGAGTATGCCTTCAAATAAAATACAAGAGCGACATCTTTTGGTAAAAAGTATAATAGCAGTTGATAAAAAGACAAATTTCAGTCCTTGATATTAAGTTAATTCTGGTATTGTATGGATGCCAGGAGCGTCACTATAGATATATAGGGGGGGGGGGTAAGCCTTTACTGGGAGGTCTGATTTTAATAAAGGCGAATAAGAACACAGCAGACCAAAATGTCCCCAAAGTGCGGTAAAGCCTGAAATTTACCTACTTTTGGGGACATCTTTTCAGGTCCCCATTTGGATAACCTCAATTTTATAAAAAAAATCTATGAAAGCAATCAAAGAACTAAAAATGCCAAAAGTCTTGTATTTCGGTTAGTTGCTTATGGTTAAGGTTAGGGATGGGTTGGGGTTAAGGGTGTTGTGATTGGGATTAGGGTTTCCCCCATAGAAATGAATGGAGTCTGTGTGTGTGTGTGTTGTGTGAAAGTAAAAATCCAGACCATGAACCAAGATTATTTCAACTAATCAGTTGAGTATAAATAGTCACAGTGACAGAGTATTCAACTAGTTGGTTGAAACAAAATCTAGGGTTTTCTGATACATTTTGCAGAACAGGGAGGGGGGCGGTTCCCTCAACAAACCCACAGGCCTACTGAGAAAATGCCTCATATACCATCTGGCGAGAATGGGCCTGTAAACAAATTATATGCAATACATTCACATTTACCTTTATGGCACTGGCAAGACGCCCACAGCCAGAGTGACTTACATGAGTGCTCAGTAGTCTCCATCAGGAAACAACACTTCTCAGACTAAGAATTCAAAAACATATTTCTCTAAAATGGTTCTCAAGTCTTCATCATTATTGTTCCTTCCAAGAGTGGGACGGAAAACAATGAACACATGGGGTAAAGCTGCAAACTGAGTTGCATAAGATTACTTTGATGTTAACTTGTGATATCAACTTCACCTACTTCCAAATTGATGCATTTTACGTCATTAAAATTAATTATGAATTAAGATTTTTTTTCAATTATAGGGAGCGGTTACGGATATTGTGACATGTTTTAATCCACATTTATTTTTTTGATGGAATGAATTGAAATTTACATTAAATAACTGGTTAACAGTGCTATTTGCAGAACATAACTGATTTATTTCTAGACAAAACAATGAATGATAATGGTCATAAAACCGATGTGTGTGTGCAATACATAAACATGTCATTATGACTACAGGATGACGCAAACCCCCAGCCACAAATTAATTTCCTTGGGTGTCCGGATAGGTCGACCTCGGTAGATTTTGCCGACTGGGTGTTCAAACCCGTAATTTTACTACCTAGCGACATGCCTGGGCTGATGCAAAGTATATCGGCGGTTCATGCCACGGCGTGCCACCCCATGACAGCCCATCACAGGACAGCTTCTACACCACGAGCGTCCGTAACTTCACCTAAGAAACACGCGGCACGAGACCCGGCGAGGTTCCACGCGCAGTGCATTTGAAAGTGTGCGCGCGTGCGTCAGCGTGTCACGCGTCCGTCCCACGTGCCGGGGGCTGATCACGCCTGCGCCAAGAGTAACAAGATGGCGGAGAGTGCGGAACTGAAGGTAAAGCGCAGCTCCAAACCTCTATTTATTTAATAGGTTAATAATCGCTATTGCGCCCAGTCGCGTTCGCGCGGCAATTTTTTAAACGTCGGCGAACTTTATTACTCGCTTATCTGTCGGCGTGTGGCGGGGAGAAGCGGCCGTTCCGCGCGTAGCCACTTGGGTGCGATTGCCGTGCGGTGTGGACATGTTATTGTTGATGTTGCGAGCCCTCCGTTCAGCTGGCTAGCTGGCCGCGGGCTCGGCGCCTGTCTCCGGGCGCCTGTCTCCGGGGCGCCTCTCTCCGGGGCGCGTCGCCGTGCTCGCTGCCGTAGGGGGGCGGCGTGAAGGCGCCGTAGCCGTGCGCCGGCGAGTCGCTGTTGACGTGCTGTCAGGCGGCGGCGAGGGCAGGAGCGCCGTGCCGCTGTGTGACGGAGCCGCTCAGCCTCGCCCGGCGCCCCGGCCTCCTTTCAGCTGGCCGTGTCTCGCTCGCGTCTCTCCGGTCACTTTCCCCGCCGTGTGCGCTCGGCCAGTGGGATGGAAGCGGCGCCCGGGCGTCGCGTCCGAATGGGGGGCGCAGAGCGGCCCCCGCCGGGACGCCGTTTGCCGCTAATCCCTCCGGCGTCGGCTCCGAGCGCCCCGTGCGCTTATATCCCGGCTCTGCCCATCGCGGCCCGTGTGCACTTGACGTCCCAGCTATTGTGTATTGGGTATGTATGATGCTGGCCATTTTTGATCATAGAATGCTTCTGTGTGGATGTATTGTAACGGGGGGTTTAGCCCAATCTGCGGTGGTCTGCCTCATCGAGGCAAATATGTGCGTCAGGAGTTCAGCTGCATAACTACATTTACCTGTTGGTTTGCAGTTCGTCTGCACGCTCGTCCCATGTAAATCCGAGCGCTTATGAGTAATTTGTGTCGCACATAGAGGGAACAAAGCGGAGTCGGACCCGAAGTCATGCCCGGAATGGTGGAAGTAGATTGGAGTGGCTGATATGTATCTTTTTGCCCAACTTCCCTTGTACAGCTGCTTTGGGATGCAGACGGTGCCGATCAGATCGAGCAGTCATTGCTCCCCTTGTCTTGAGTGGATGTTTGTATAGACCTGCTAATTGACCTGTTGCTTTGAGATTTGTCGATATGGCTAATAGGCAGCGGCGGTCACATTGTGCTTCTTCATTATTCAGACAATTATAAAAGTATAACAACAGAAAGCAGGATGTGTTGCTCGGGAATGAAAGGTACGAAAAAAAAATTCTGATTCCAAAATTAGGCTCACATAATTACTAAGATGTAGTCTCTGGTTGTGAGAATAAGCATACTCAGTTTTGCTATAGGATGTAATGTTTTTTCTCCTTCCTGACCCATTGTGTCCCTGCAGAAGGGTATATATTCCTATCGTAGGTCACTTGCTGGAACACGCATAATAGTAACCATGGTTAGATGCTACAAAATGCAAAGATGAAGCAGCATTTTAAAATTTCAGTGATCTTGTTGTTTTTGGGGTGCACCTTCGTACTTATTTATGTTTGACATGATACCCAAATAGTGGATGGAAGTTACCTATGAAAGGCTTTATCAGTCACATGGATATCACGGCAGTTTGTGTTCTAGCTTCATTGGGACTCAGATTTTCATTAGTGGTCTGTGGCATCAAACAGTGCAGTTCACCAGAGTGACATCTGAATTGCTGAGTGTAAAAGTGAGGCCGTGCTCATCTATGCACGGGCTAGGCAGTCCCACTTCTTATAGCCTTGGAATGCAGAGTGGTTTCTCTGTTTCACAGTCTGTAGAGCAGAGTCTAGAAGTGTCCATGTGTGGGTGGCGAGAGATGGAGCGAGAGAGCGAGAGAGAGAGAGAGAGAGAGAGAGTGCGCATATGTGTGTGATGAGAGGAGCTCGCTAGTGCCAGGTAACACTGAATTGCATCTGCTGTGGTGGACCAGAGCTCTGACAGCTTGCAGTGACCTGCCTCCCAGCCCCAGGCATTCAGACCCCAGTCTTGTCTGTTCCGGGGTTCTGTCTTGTGGATGTCATCTACGTCATCTATGGTTTGCTTATCTACCGACCCGCAGTGGATCAGTTCCCCTCTTGTTTGCTGTATTTCTTGACAGATTTTGTTCCTCAGGTAGAACTCTAGGTAGCATGGTGTTTTGGGAACTGAACTGGGAATTGAAAGTTTGCTGTTTAGGGCCTTGGGAGATACCCTGATGTAACCATAAGCAAGATAGTTTTAATGGAAAAATCCACTGAAATTCTGTACTTTAATCTTTAACGTGGTATGAATCTCATTCCAAATATTGCTTATTTATTTAACCTAAGTAATAAAATGGGCCTTTTCAGGGCTTATTACCTGCTCTGTGTACATGGCTGGTAGTTGGCAGTGTCTCCATGTTTGCCACCATGTTGACCGACCTTCCAGTAGCACTGAGGATCCTGTGAAATGGAGCATTAGGAACCTGAAACCTTCAGGGGTTTTTCTGTTTATGTAAATAGAATATATGCATCGTTGTTGTTGAATATGTTGACAGACGGAATGTCATTCCATAATACAAGCCTCTAGTTACAATGCCCTTTAGACAGATTCTGAGGATTTACAAAGAGGGCACAATGTTCTTCCTATAGTCTACTGATAATTGTCAGAACAGGAATGCTTGGTATTGTGCAAAAGGGCAGTTCTTTAATAAAGGTGCAATTGTTTCAATCCAGTTTTTTAAAATTAATAATCAAGATTTTTCACAAAGCTGAAACAATGTTTTAAAAGACTCAGAAGTAACTGTAAAATGTACAAGTCTTTTAATGATAGTGACATGACATTGTTTTAAGTTGTGAAGTGCTTTTTAGTGTGAAATGTGTCAGAACATAGGACTCTAAGCTTCTGTTCTTAACTTAAAATAAGTTGTTGTAATACAAAACAAGACTTTTACACAGAATTCAATCCCGCAGTAATGTTCATGAGGCCCTCAGTCTACAGCGATGTCCTTTGATTTCAAGAATCAAGGCATGACATAAAAGCCTGGTTTCATAATCATCATCGTTTGTTTTGACTGGAGTCTGATCTCCATGGCAGTCATGCTACTTCGTATACCTTAGAGCTATTATTTATGTTGCACTTAAAGGTATTCTCATAAGAAATGCGTGGAGGGAAAAGGGCTTTTATTGACAGGAAGTTTTAAATATCCAGTTTGTCTTTTTTAATTTAGCTCTTAGGTTCGACAAAGTGTCTTTGTATGGATATGATACGCTTCAGGGTCCATGAAGCTGCTGACGTTTATAGTTTTCTTCTCAGATATTTGCCTGTTGAGCAACAGTTGGTGTAGTGGCTAAGGACAAGCACTTGTAACGTGAAGGTTTCAGCAGAATCCATTCTGTTGTACCCTTTGCGGCAAGGCATTTAATCTTAATCTTTACATGAGTGAGATGTTCCTTTGCATGAATAGATAGTTGTTATTAATTGGTTAATCAGTGCAAATAAATAACAGTGCATTCTCTTATCTCGGTTTCCATTGGCAGTTGTACTTTTTAAAAACATTCTTTCATCAGCATTTTCCGTCCTGTAGATCTTTGAGAACAAGAAGGAGGTGAGAACGAAGTCCAAAATGGTGATTCTGTGCCATCATGGGGCCAGAAGCTCTTATCTTAAATGACATAAATGGCAGGAATTGATTAGTGGAAATTACTATCGCTAATGGAAAAGAGAATGTGTTTTACATTTAATTCAGGTTTAATTTTTTTTTTTATGTGCAGAAATACCTGGGCCCTCCTTAAAAGCTAGCTGCGAACTGCAGTCACCTTGGCTGCTGTCCCAAATTCCAAAAAACAGTGGGCAGTAATATGTGTCTAAGTGTCCTTGATACAGCTACTTAGGCAGGTAAAAGCATTTGTTGACTACATGCAGGCAAGAGAAACCTTATCACTGTAACTCCCCTATCATCTGAAAAACTGCTTGCTTCTATGTCTTGGCAACATAATTATGCTGTTTGTAGCTTGGAGGCTTGCATGAAAGCGCCCCTCCCCACTCACCCCCAAGCCAGTAACGTTTGATTGGGGAAATTGTACAGGCCTGGTCATATCTACAAAATCACTGGTAAGTAACTTGGTCACTTGTTTTAGGGACAGGAAAGAGGGGGTTTTGTTTATGCAGATGTTGTTACTGGTAGTAGTATTAGCAGACGTGTCATAGTCAGTTCAAGTTATGACCTGGGGAAAAAAAAATTGTGATAAATAAGAAAAAGGCTTGCTCTCCCCCTGAGAGTTATAACTCGGGTAAGGTTTTAACCATAAGGATCTTCTCCAGGCTCCAGATAAATATTTTGGTTTGTTGTACCAATTACTTGACAAACCTCTCATCTGCTGCAATGTAAACACTTCATATACACAGAGAGAGTAGATTTACAGGTTAAGGATTCAGCTTGGGTTGGCACTGTGGGCACCTCACTCCACCAGACCCCGCGCACACCGCACCCACCCAGCCCCGCTCTCCTCGCCGACCCGGACCGACCTTGGGCTCGGGCTCTCCTCCCTCGGCGC
>JAODKM010000008.1:1656058-1695370 GCA_026780845.1 Petrocephalus sullivani | reverse complement strand
CACAGTGACTGAGGGCTGCCATGTGATGCTGTGACTCGCTGATATGAGTCTGCCACAGTGACTGAGGGCTGCCATGTTATGCTGTGACTCGCTGATATGAGTCTGCCACAGTGACTGAGGGCTGCCATGTGATGCTGTGACTCGCTGCTATGAGTCTGCCACAGTGACTGAGGGCTGCCATGTAACGCTGTGACTCGCTGATATGAGTCTGCCACAGTGACTGAGGGCTGCCATGTTATGCTGTGACTCGCTGATATGAATCCGCCACAGTGACTGAGGGCTGCCATGTGATGCTGTGACTCGCTGATATGAATCCGCCACAGTGACTGAGGGCTGCCATGTGACGCTGTGACTCGTTGATATGAGTTTGCCACAGTGACTGAGGGCTGCCATGTTATGCTGTGACTCGCTGATATGAATCCTCCACAGTGACTGAGGGCTGCCATGTGATGCTGTGACTCGCTGATATGGGGCCCCCACAGTGACTGAGGGCTGCCATGTTATGCTGTGACTCGCTGATATTGGGCTGCCATGTGACGCTGTGACTCGCTGATATGAATCCGCCACAGTGACTGAGGGCTGCCATGTGACGCTGTGACTCGCTGATATGGGGCCGCCACAGTGACTGAGGGCTGCCATGTGACGCTGTGACTCGCTGATATGGGGACGCCACAGTGACTGAGGGCTGCCATGTGACGCTGTGACTCGCTGATATGAGGCCGCCAAAGTGAAGATTTAGTCTTACTCAAGTTGGCTAAAAAACTTGATGTATTTTAGTCCAAGAAATTGTGAAAATTATCATTTTTCTGTTATGATTTCTGTTATTATTGTTATAAGTTGAGGAGCCTAGTTGACCTTTATGTTAATTAAGTATAGGAGATGAAAATAGGTGGTAAGTTAAATCTTGCACATTATTTCATCCAAAATTACATCACCACTCCAAAACAATGAAAGATGAACAAATTAGTTATCACATCCCATGTTGGTTAAAAACAGCATTTTATTTATATGACTTGTGCAACATGTTTATAATTCTTTTTATAAGCATAAAAAATTATGTAATGTTATTCTACATTTAGTCTACATTTTTATCAGAACATGAGGCAGTAGCAATGATTTGGGGGGTTTTATTTTTTATTAGTCAGCCGAATAATATGTTTGGTATCAGACGTACTGCATAGTTTAGTCACGTATTTGTTTTAGTGGTAGGTATTGTTGTTATAGTTATGTAGTTATCATGCAGAAAGTCCCTTGTCAGGCCATATTTTTGCCAATGAAATGGACACTCCTTTACATGTGTGAATGTGGGAGCAGACTGCCCCCTCAGGCGGCCGGCTGTGCCGCAGGCTGCCCTGCTCATGTGGTCAGTTTGGTGTGGAAAGAGCTTTCAGAATTTGGGGAGCTGGTGGGGGGGGGGACACGATGGCATCTGTTGGAGCCCTGAGCAAGGCTCTCCCCATGCCTTGGGGGTGGGTGGGGGCTGGAGGAGGGTCTGTGTGGGTCTGCAGGTAGGGTCCAGTACTGTGAGCACGTGTGGTATGTGGCCAGGAGGCAGCTTACGCTACGCTTCCTGTTTTCACACTTGTATAAACAACGGTGTCGGGCTGTTCGCTCCGCGCTCCGCCCTCCGGGGCTCCGGGCCCTATGGTTGCCATGGCGACCCCTTTCATTGGCATTCCAGACGCTCCGGCCTCTGATTCAGGGCTGCCCTTGTTTCCTATGAACTTTCTGTTCACACGAGGGCCAGAGGAGCTGCCTCCTGGGTTATAGCCTTATTTCATCCCTGTGTTGGCTCTGTATTCCCAGGAAAGTCTCAGTGGTAAACTAAACTACCGGGAAGCTGTATGATACGGTTATGGAGAACTACCATAAGGACTAGGAATGGAATGCTATTTAAATAACATGAATGGATCCTGGTGTGTGGAACGAGCAGATTTATGACAAGTGACTGCAATGTTTCTTTGTTTACGATGTTGATCCTGCTTTGAGTGTGATTAGTGTGAGCTGTTGTGAACGACGTCGGCGGCCGCCTCTGTCTGTGTGCCCGCGATGCTGAGCCGTGCAATGATGCCGTCTCCCATCTGCGCAGCTGGGGAAAATGCGGCTCATGATCCCGTGCCGGGCCATCACCTGCTCCCACCTGCAGTGCTTCGACGCCACGCTCTACATCCAGATGAATGAGAAGAAGCCCACCTGGGTCTGCCCAGTCTGCGACAAGAAGGCCCCCTACGAGCACCTCATCATCGACGGGTGAGCCCGCCGTCCTCGGGGCCGCGTGCGGGCCAGGGAGGCCGGGAGGCCAGCAGGCCGGCTCATCCTATCTGCTGCGGCTTGGCCAGGTTGTTCATGGAGATACTGAACAGCTGCGTGGACTGCGACGAGATCCAGTTCAAAGAGGATGGAAGCTGGGCCCCCATGAGGTCAAAGAAGGAAGTGCAAGAGGTGGCCGCCTCGTACAACGGCCTGGAAGGTATATGTTGTATATTCGCAGTGGGGCCAGCAGGTAGATTCGTGGTCTGAAGTAAATTAAAATTTTACAAGTGCCACACTTTAAAAAGAAAAAAAAAAAGCCCCGTTTCCATCTGTTGGTAAAGTCAGGCCTTGACATGTACTGTTTTTATATAGCAGCTGGCATAACTTTAGAAGCAGACAGTTTCTTGGAGATTAGCTGTGTTAACTGGCGCTCAGTTCAGTAGTGAGGTGCTTGGGTTCGACCGGTGCTTCCTGTGTGCGTGTCCCTGTGGACGCCGCACCAATCTGGCCCTCCCGGGCCTTTGCGACTGCAGGTGCCTGTCGGACCGCCGTGCCCGAACACAGGAACAGCTCGTCCCACGGCGGCGGCGGCGGCAAGAAGGTGGAGGTGATCGACCTGACGTTGGACAGCTCCTCGGAAGACGAGGAGGAGGAGGAGCCCCCGCCGAAGAGGACCTGCCCTTCCCTGTCCCCCGCCTCGCCGCCTATCAGCAAGGGGTGTGTCACCATACTGCCGTCATGTAGACTTAAGCGGAGCTAACGATAGCGAGATTTAGCCCGGATACATGCCGACTCTCCACCTTCACAGTGTCTTGTGCCACAGGGTCCTCAACCTGCACACCCAGGCGTCCCCGGTGGCCCGGACTCCCAGCATGCCTCCCGTAGACACCAGCTATATCCCGCCGCCGCCGCCGCTGCATCCCATCCAGGATTACCGCCACTACTACCACGCGCCCAATGAGCTGTCAGGTACGGGGTGCGGCCGCCCGCTGGAGGTAGCGCGAGAGCCAATAGCCATTCCATAAGGTGCACTGCCGCTCGTCTTCTGAGGCTGAACACATCGATATGGTGTTCCCAGCTAACTGCTCCCGTTTTTTCTGCAGATCTGAATTTCTTCTCCTTTCTACAAGGCGATAATCACCAGGTACGTCCCGCCCCAAGGAGCCGTTTGTCTGAAAACGGAAAAGCAGCCGATCTTAGTACCTTAAACCCCTTCAGGCCCAGCGTTGAAATACAAGCCGATTGACATGAATGTTATTATACAACAGAATACTACATTGGTGTTCATTGCTATTGCATCTTAAATTACACACACAATTACTTTTGACATATGCCAGATAATCAGAAGCACTCAGTCTTTAAAATGACTAACGTTGTTTAGGGTCATCAAACTGCTGTTCATGGAATACAGTGAACCAGTGAAACTTACCCAAAACAATTTGTAATTTTTGCATGTTTAGACAGCTGGATTTGTCATCATACCTGGCAGCCCTTTCTTGGGTCCCACTCTTGTGCCCCCAGCTGCTTGCCCTTCAGTCTTGGCCGTGTGCCCCGGGCCGTGTGCCCCGAGCCGTGTGCTCCGGGCCGTGTGCTCCGGGCCGTGTGCCCCGAGCCGTGTGCCCCGAGCCGTGGCCTTCCTTAGCATGTTCTTTGCATTATGCTCAGACACTACTCTGCCCTCGCCGGGCTGCAGAAGAATAATCTGATACGTTGGTAAGGTTAGGAGCACCAGGAATTTCAGGCTACAGAGCACAGAGGACACAGGCAAAGAGAAATTATGGAGAGATGCAGAAACCGTAAAAATGTGCAGAAGGCTTCTTCCCCTCCCTGTTCACAGCCCAGCTGGTTATAAGCCGACTTTCATCAGCTCTGCTACCAAGAACCAGCTGGTTGTAATTTGCTATTTTTTGGGGCAGGAAAATGAGCTGGATTGGCCGGGTAATGGTAAGCCCAGCCCCATAATTTGAGTCCGCCTCCAATCAGCTTGCAGCCTGTGTAACGGGCCCCTCCCTCCCTCCCTTTCTCTCTCTCTCTCTTCCTCTCTTCCTGCCCCCCACAGCATTACAGCATGGTGATGGCAGCTGCCGCAGCCGCCTCTGCTTCAGACGACCACGAGCTCCTCCTGAACCGCTTCCTGCCCTACGGCTCCTCCCAGGTGTTCCTGGAGCAGCCGGGCACGCCGGCTAGCAGCGCCCTGGCCCCGGCCAACGGCGGCAGCAGCAGCGGCAGCAGCAGCAGCCTGGTATCGTCCAGCAGCCTCCGGGACAGCCTCCGGGACGGCCACACTCACCCCGGGGCACCGCGCACCAGCAGCGAGGCGGCCTCTGCCGCCGCCGCCATCTATGGCTCCATTCCCGATGTCATCTCGCTAGACTGACGGCCGGGACGCCCCGCTGCCCCCCAGACCCCCAGCCCACCCCTCAGCTCACCCACCCCCCTCAAAACAAACTCAGACTAAGTTGAAAACAAAGAAGATTAAAAGAAGTAAGGTCTTTTTTTAAGAAAAAAAAAACAGAAAGGAATGATGCTGCGTACAGAGAACAAAATATATTTTCTGTTTTACTTTTGTATATAAACTTAGGACTTTGCCTGTCAAGTGAGTGACTTCAGTTGATATTTTTCCGTGGATACTGAAGATTTTTTCACAGCTATACATTTGTTGTCCTCCAATTATATAGCTTTTGTATTTCATTTTTGTTTTGTTTTGTTTTGTTTTATTGCTCCACACAATGGCATTATTCTCTTCAGTGGTATTATGTTAGGCCAATCACTCTTTTATTTGAAATCATTGTAGGAATATTTCTTCTCAGAGAGAATTATAACTCAGTGGTTGACAGATGTGTTTTATTATTCAAATGTGCTGATCATTTTATAAAGCGTTTAAGTTATGTAAGATATATTAACTGTTGAAAAGCATTCCCTGCGCCTTTTCAGGATGTAGCTACGGGGAGTGTGCCGATGGCTAAAGTGTGACGTCCCTGTCTTTTTTTCCACCAGCTGGGCCCATTCAAAACTTTTCCAACTTTTTTCACAAGAAAGCCGTTTTCTTTCCACCTTAGTTTGAAGTGAAGCGAGTGGACTGTGGTTTGAAATTGGGTTTAAAGTTGCAGATGGATTCTTTTTGCCCACTCCCAACCCTCCCCTGCCCCAACCACTTTGTTTTTATTTGCACAATGCCAAATGCGAACCCTTAGAAGAGAAAGGGGGTCCTGCAGTGAGGTCTCATGGTGACATATTGGTGACACTTTTCTAAATGGCCTCAGGGTGGCGCAGCTCCTGTGGGGATGCTGTGGTCGGGAGGACAACACAAGATCTTAGATGCGAAGGTCCCGTGCTTTCACTGCCATGATAGTCGTGTTCCGCGGGTGGGGGGAGGGGGTGCTTGAGAGGTGGTCTTGTGAATAGTGAATACACTCGGTCCTTGTTCTTGCTGGGTGGTTGGAGGTGCGTTGTGGCCCCCACAGCACATCTGCCCCCACCCCCTGTCCCAAGCAGCCCAGTTTACTGACACCTGGGTCTGTGAGGAACCCCTGGCTGAGAGAAGCCCTGCATAGATGGCATTGATGACATGGAGCGTGTGAATCCCTCCACAGACCTGGCTGGTAATTATTTAACCTGATCTAAAACACAGTAAAGGTTGGCTGTCTCTTATGTGTGATATATTATGCTCAAACAGTCCCTGCCCATCCCCAGTTGACCTGCTGCGGCTGGTGAACAAGCAGACTAGTGGTCAGTGACAGTACTTTTACTGACAAGGCACTTTCAGTAATATCAATCACAGTCAGATATTAGTGAGGCTGCGGGGTGACTCTGAGCGAGAGAGAGCCTGGGGTTTGGCTTACAGTGGGATTCCCTCTGAAGGTGACGGCCCGAGTTTGTGTGGGCCCAGTGGCCACTCCTTGTCTTCATGGGGAAAAGCCTTCTCACTGTTGTACATGAGCCCAGAACATCAGAGACTGAAGATATGTGTGGGAACAGTGGCAGGTGTATGTTGCTGATGCTTTCACTGCCTTCATGCCACCGCAGTGTGGAAGCTCAGTGTAGTACCGGGGCATTTCTCATCACATCTGCATCACCTTACTCTAAGGAGAAGGTGCAGTCTGCATTCTGTGTATCCCTGATGCATCGGAAGATCCTAGCTGTTACCTCAGCTGCTCGGAATTACCGACCATTAGTCTGACCGTTAGTCAGACTGTCGGTATCCACCCCAGCATAGAGTCTGTGTTGTTTTAAAAGTGACTGAACTTTTATTATATCAAACGAAAAGCCTGCATTTGTGTTGTAGCGTTAAACTAATTGGGATTATGTCCTTAAATGGCATATATAGGTCCAGGTGCCCTGGGGCATCGCTTTTTGTTATTATTATTTCCTGTTCTGCTCTGTAAAATTCCTGCGAGATTTTTCAGTAAACGGCACTCAGTCAAGGTGTGAGGAACTCCATGGCACAGGTCTCTGCCCCTAATCAGGTTCCTGACAGGAAGTGGGGTTCTGTAACGCCCTGGACAGGGGAATCCGAACCTGCTCAGCTGCCCTCTGCTTCCCACATCATCCACCTCAGTGCCAGGGCCTCTCTCCCTAGTCTCAGCTTGCTTTCCCCATCTAAAAAATATGATCAGTATTTTTATTTATTGTGTAATGTAATTTTTTTTATATTTGTGTTTTTGATTTCCATTGATGTATTACTGTTACACGCCTGCTTTCCTGTTTAATAGTTATACAGTTCTATTTAACGAGATCTTTGTTTAGTCACCTGTTATATATTAAAACAAGCATCTTTTTTTTTTTTTTTAGGGTTTCACTCATGCAGAATAATATGTGTAATACGTGGGAGTCGTTAGTCCTGCAGCTGCACCTGAGCTGTTGCTCGTTTCGACATAATTATGTGTGATCTGGGAAAGGCTAAGGGAAAAGCGAAAGAAGTCATTCATTAGCATCTACCCTCGGGCAGCCGTGTCACCAATACGGACATCGGCTTACAGGATCTAGGAGAAGAGACGTTGAATGTTGCCCCATTAAACAAAAAAATTTGGCAAGCAGGTGGGGTAGTGGTTAGGGACGCCACCACATAATCGAAAGATCGCCGTACTGCTGAGGTACCCTGAGCAAGGTACTGTCCCCAAGCACTGCTCCCCGGGCGTCACGTAGCTGCCCCCTGCTGTGCCATGAGGTCACATGGGTTAAAAGCAGAGGACACATTTCGTTCTTGTGTGCTGTGCTGTGGCGTGTCAACAATGACGATTAATCACCATCACTTCGAAATTTTAGCTGCGAGTAATGCCTGGTTATCGTTGTGACCAATAGCAAATATTTTGTTTTGTTGGACGATCAATGCTTAATAGTGCGTTGCCTTTCGGATTTGTGCTCATCTGGTATCGCAAAAGCGTGCGTTATCATGGCTGGATGAAGTGAAGGTCAGCCTAGTAGCCCCCTCAGCTCACCCGTCTTAACCCCAGGCCCCCTGCTGTTGCCATGGAAACGGACGCAAGCGCCCTGCCCAGCTGCACCCTCTGTCTTACTGGTCAGTTTCCTCAGTGTTGTGGGGTTGCACTTTCATGGGTACCAGAATTCAGCACAGTACCCAGACTGTAAACAAAGGTAATCTGGTCCACTTTTAGTTACCACGTTAAGGTACCAGAGACACATTTCTAAGCAAAATCTATCAGTTAACAGCAGAAATAACCAATCACATATATAAAGTTCTAAAGCTCTTGATTGTGGTGTTTTAAAGACTGATAAAGGGAAAATGTAAGATTTTTGTATAATTACTGGGAAGTCTCTGGCAGTTGTGCACAGAAGGGAGTTCCAGTGATATTTATTCTCATTTTTTTGTGGCATCTGAAACAAGAGAGATTAATTTATATATTTTTTCAGACAAAGAACACCACTAGGAGGACTTAAGATTTAGTCCGACTTGCAGAAGATCCACACAAGTCCAAATAGCTACCATCTGTGCTCACTGCCTTAAATTCACCATTACTGTTTCCTTATGGCATGTCAAACAAGAAAAATGGCTTTTTAAAAGAAGGAGAAGATGAAAAAAGATGTACAGTAGACCAATGTCAGTTTGTATAAAATACCAAGTGGAAAAAATATTTATTACATGCATTGGAAGAAATTGTTTACCTATTGAATGTTACCTGTTTATGTAGAGAAGTTTAGATGTAATAAAACGCATTCAGATAACTTTACATTTTTATGTCTTTATTTTAGTCAATCATCAATACACCCTTTATTTTTGGCAAAAAATATGTGTACGTGTTTGCTAAATGTGTTTTACATGCTTGGTCTGGAAAGTTGGCATTGTTGTGTTTGGCGTTGGGAGTTCTAAGGAAATTAATACTCATTGTCACAGTCAAATCAATGTTCCCAGTACCAAACAAGTATATTGCCTGTTTTTGTAAATAAATGACATGTCACTATCCTACACAAGTGCGCTCTTTACTGCAGCTTGCTGTTGCATAGATCTCCACGGGAGATGGAAATGGAGGAATATTTAACTATAAAAGAAGAAATCCTGAGAACCATTTTATCCTTCATGTGTTTCTTATGTTTTGTAGGCTGGCGATATTAATCATGGTGAGTTTATATACAAATTTGAATTTTCTACATATATATGTTGAGTAGATAGTGCTACACAGGTGCTGAATTCTGTATATAGCTGTATGGGGGAGAGCTTTATCATTCCAAAGACAATCAGTTAAAGCTGGTTACAGATATCAATATGCCAAGTTTGTTTAGAAACCATAGTGCTTTTGAGGCTCTACTAGTGTAAATCAACTAGTTGTTCCTGTAATCCATTAAGAAGAAAATTCATTTCTTGGTATTGTCTCTGTTACTGCTGGAGTGAATTCTGGTATAGATCTATGTATAGAACAGTTACATTGAACAGTAAGCATTTGTTTTGTTGGTTTTAATTCCAGGCATCAAGCAGAAAACCAATAATACAGCAGTATTAGAAGATGGAAATGTATAGTGGCGGTCACAGCAAGTGATGGTGTGGCGTGGGTGCTGGGCGCTGGGCACAGGCGTGAAGGTCGGCCGCATCCCCAGTGAGCTTCAGGTGTCTTACCGAATGCACCTCAACATTTTCGTCTGGGACCAATGGCTACCCAAGTGATGAAGATGCATAATAATCCTATCTGTGGAATTGCAGAGTGTAACTGCGTCTCTCTCACCTCCTCAACAGACCAACACCTCTCAGCAGGCAGATAATGAATCATACCTCACGGATGGGCATTATTTCATAGTATTATGTTGCACATTTGCTTATATTTTACCTGTGTAATTACATGACCTTTTAGCAGAGTGATAGGTTGTATTGTAAATAAAGATTATTTTGGGGTTGTAATTTTGAGGCATTTAAATCTTTAAACTCACTGTGCACTATATACATAAAATCAGTAAGTGGCAGTACGAAACTAATTCAGGTGGAAATAAAGCTCTTGTGATGTTTTAAAATTAATTTCTGAGCAAGGCCTAGTTAAATCGGAATGACTTGGAATGCCAGCAGATTTTTGGATCTGTTGCAAACATTGACATAATGTTTTATGGAAATAGATTTATGGCTTTATGTTACTGACGCGAACATTATTTTAGCCTGAAGTTTAAGCTTTGCATTTAGTTAGAATGAGTGACACGAAGGAATGGCTTACTTAAATGTAATTTATTATTCATATATACAGAAGACTTTTTTGAACGATCATTTTCAGAAAGTTGTTCATTGTGGCCTGGTAATTTGAAACGCAACATACTGCACACCATTTACCCTTGTTTGAGGTAGGAAATGTCTCTAACATGGCCAACTTGCATACTATAAGCATCAAAAGCAGAACAGATTTTGGCAGGAAGGAAAAAATCTGTTCCCAACTGAGGAGTTAAGACTTTCCTGAACATCGATATTAATCGACAAACCAGATAGCGTCCATTCCAAGTGCAAGCTTATTTGCTCATATTTTTTTCAAATTATAAAATATTAAATGCATGAATGCGTGTTAGGGGGCAGGCTGTCCCAAAACACACTTCAATTACAAAGCTCGTGGTGTGATAGCTCTGACTAGACTTGAGTACAGGAGGTTGCTTGGAATATGCTCAAGAATGATTTTCATGACAAATTTCCCTTATTGAAATATGGAAATACATGTTTTAGAAGGCCAATTTTATCCAGAATGGGCCAGTGTGTCTGCAAGATTTTGGAATAACCTTTAGGTCAACTGTTCAAACCCAGGTATGAGGCCTCTTCAGCCAATCAATCCTCTAATTAGTAATCTAATTAGTTAGGAGTAGCAGCAAAAACCCACATACACAATGGTCCTTTCTGGATGAGATTGATCACCTCTGATATAAAGCAATACTAAGTAGAAATGTAGTGGAGTAGAAAGTATAAATATTTGCTGTAAGGTATAGTAGAGTAAAAGTCAAGTGTCCATGGCTAAATCTACTCAAGCAATGTACAGATATGTGAAACATTGTACTTAAATACAATTACTTTATTGCTGTAATTCATTACTTTCCACCACTGTTTTTAGGTCAAATAACCGAAGTGGCCTTGACTGTTTACTGTGCATATGACAAACTTTTTTGAGCTGAGCAAAAACAGATGTCTTGCACGCATAGTCTGGCTTTCTATATTACTATACCCTATTAAGGACAAAGGGGTTTTCAAAAGAAATTTTAAGTTGGAAATAATAATAGTAATAGGATCTTAACACGTTTTTGGAAAAAATGGTTATTAGAACTTCTCACCCTTTTGATGCCAATTAGTTGTAAAACTAGTAGCAAGCAATTCATAGTTATAATGGCCACATAATGATTATTGGAAGCATTACACATTTTAGTACAAAAGCCACTTTGCATTAGAATGTATTTATATTTTCTTATTTAGCATAATTTTTTTTTTATCAAAAACAGTTTTGTAAATGCTTTAGAGTCCAACTATTTTGACCATAAGTCGTCGAGTAAAATGAACAACTAAAAATATATTTTTGGTTTGAGAGTGAATGACCTTGAAACGTCCTTCCAAGGACAAAGACGGACCACGCCCCTCGGTAGAACTAGACGTGACGTAAGTTGGCCGTTCGGTCACCTGACGGACGCGCAATGGCTACGCGTTGCCTCAATGACGCAGAGTGGCGTCTTCATTGTGTCTGGGCGAAATCGGAGCTGGCGATGCCTGAACTTGATTTTTCAGATACTTTAATAGTTTAATCTGTGAATGGCGCCAAAACAGGACCCTAAACCTAAATTTCAAGAAGGTAAGGAAGGCCAGTGCGTGCGGCAGAGCCTCGGAGCGGCGCCGCTTGCGCGCGGAGCGCGTCCCGGGCGGTGATGGCAGCGCGAGGCGCTCGCTCGCGCGCCGCCGCCGCCGCGTGCGTGCCGCGCGGGAATGGCGAAGCGGCGCCGCTGCTCCGCTAACGGCGCGCCGGGGAAGGGCGCCGAGGGCTCCGCTGCTATTCTCCGCCGGCCTTTTCTCCCCGCCGCTCCGCTATGGCCGACGTCCGTGCTGCCGAGGCCCTGCCGCTGACGCGGGTCCCCAGCGAGCGGAAGCGTAAGGATGTCTCAGTGACCCGGGTTCCGCCGGCCTGCCTCCGCCTACGGCCGCGGCACGTCTGCGGAATAACGGTCGTTTTATTTTCCCGAACGCCGGCGGGAAGCCGGGGCGCTTAGCGCGGCCACCTGACGGCCGTTTGCGGGGCTGCTGCGGCCGGCCGGCCGCCTATCCGCCCGCTTTCCGCCTACCCACGTTGGCGCTCCCGCTCGTCGCCGGTCGCGGCTTTCCCGTCCTTACTACAGCCGTCCGTCGAGCAGGTAATCATTACAATGGGAAGCGTGGCGGACGCCTTTCCGCGGCCGGCTTTGTATGGCCGTGCGCGGCTGTAGCGCCGGCAGGACTTGCTTTCGCTTCCTGTGTGCGCGGTCACCGAGAGGCGGTATCTAGCTAGCGGCGCGCTGCCGGCTGGCGTGCCTTCGGTTACCGCCGATCTCTCTCTCTCTCTCTATATATGTATATATATATGTATATACACATTTAGCGCTGTACCTTATATGTCCCCCGCTGGATTAGGTTTTTCGATCTTCTAATCGCAATTCCGCGGTTAAAGTGCAGCGGTAGTGTGCGATCTGCGCTCGGTCCTGCGGGATACAATGCGGGATTCCCGGCCGCATCGATCCGAGGAGAGCCGCTCGCAGGAAATGCAGTCCGTCTTGGGCTAGGCAGGGTGCTTCATGTACCTGCATTCGGACTGGCCCGGCCGTACGATGGCGAGCTTTCCGAGAGACTCTCCGCGCACATCTTACATCCACCGTCTTCCGGCACCGGAGGGACGGTCGCCCTTATAGCCGCGCACCCTGGTAAGGCTTGCAGGGCGCGCCTGAGCCGCAGAGAACCGTCCGTGATACTGTTTTTGTAAAGTCTGTTAATGAGTCTTCTTTCGAGAATTAAGAGAAAACAAAGGCAATATTTCTGCCTAAAATTCCGGCTTCATCTTCTACCTGCTCTTACTGTCAAATTAGAGGAATAGTGAAAGTGAGTGTTTAAGTGTTTTTTTCTATGCTTATTTATTAAGGCTTCTTACACTGTGCAAGCCTTTAATTATTGAATTAAGAAATATTTTGGGTCTGCAATAGGGTGTTTTGGTTGACCAGACTAGACAGTTGTACAACTCTGTATGGGTACAATGTATCACAACCATTAAAAATATTGGTCTGCAAGACTGATTTGAAGTTTTTTTGTGTGTTCTGTTGTGTTTCACTGTATGTAACTTTGATATGTAACCTTCAGTTAGCAGTACCTGTCTGAATACTGTTGTCTGGCTTTTCAGGTGAAAGAGTTCTGTGTTTTCATGGGCCATTGCTCTACGAGGCTAAGGTATGATTCTTTGTTTGTCCCTGACACGCGGTTTTCGCAGTTGTCCCTGTCCATCCACACTGCGAAGTTCTTAAATAATCTGTTAAATAGGGAAAAACCCAGAAGATGAGTATTTTTAATAAACCTGCTGTGGCTGTGTTTCATGGTTTGTTGTTTGGTATGTGAGAACTGGGTTAAAGTCATTCACATCTTGAAATAATAGCAGGTTAATTTGAATGCTTCAGTTATAGTGCAGTCAAAGAAATGCATTGTCCTCAATTTTTTTTTATTAACGACTGTTATGTTTTTTCTCTTTACAGTGTGTAAAAGTTAATATCAAGGACAAGCAAGTGAGGTACTTTATTCATTACAGTGGATGGAATAAAAAGTGAGTCTTGTGATTTATTACCAGCTTTGTGTACTTTAAAGGCTATTGTCATTTTATTCTTCTAATAAGTAGGGTCATTGACTGTTCATATTCTAACACTAATGTAAAACTATGTGAAAGACTAGTTGCTGTGTCATATTGGGAAATACAAGGACACCAAATTCATGTTGACTTTACCAAGCTGCACAATTTCAGAATAAAAAGTCTTTGTGGTTAAAATCAGTATTTTTTTATGAAATATCACGGGCAACTGGGTGATATTTTCGAAGTTTATAAGCTTGAGCTTGGAAAAGGTGCAGGAAAATGACAGGAAACTGCAAGTTATGTGCAGAATGTGGTGCAGTGTTTTGTTTTATTGACTTGGGTATTTTTGCTCTTGACCCCACTAGTCTGTGAACTCCTCAGAGAAGCTTTGAGAAAATGATGTGAAAGTAGGGGGGGGTGGTACGCAATGGTGTCTTTGAAAACCTGTGATATAAAAGGCGGCACAGTCATCTTGAAAGCCACGTTGAGTCTGTGGGACTCCAAAAACGAGTTATTATACTCTGCAGTGACACATGTTGAGCTAAAGACCAGTTTAACTGCAGTATTGTACCACCTCAGGCCAATGATTTGCCCAGTAGGTTTGAGCAGGTGTGTGGACCTGGTCTTCTATATGAACTTATTTAGACCTTGTTTTGTCAGTGAGAATAGTTGATTTTTGTGTGTTTTCAGCTGGGATGAATGGGTCCCTGAAAGCAGAGTGCTTAAATATGTGGACACCAACCTACAGAAACAAAAAGAGCTTCAAAAGGCTAATCAGTAAGTGGCTTTGACATTGTGCATCACAGTGGCATGTCTACTACCAGTGTTGAGCCCCACTGTAGAATGTCTGTTACCTGATTTGTAAGGTGCAGTGTACTTCCTTCTGTTTTTTTCTCCCCCCCCCAGGGATCATTATGTTGAGGGAAAGATGAGGGGTGTAGCACCAAGCAAGAAGATCGCTGCTGTGCAGCAGAAAAACGTTGATGTGTGAGTACACTTTCACCATTTGTCACTCCAACCTGATACACATGAAGGCAGCATAATGGTACATTGTATGTGTATTTTGGCATTTTTGGGTGGCTGTCATTCTGTATAAGTGACAGAATGAAGTTCTGTCCTTCCCGAGTCGAATGCCAGTTTGTCACGTCCGATGGCCAATTGCTGTCGGCGCCTTGTTGAAGTCGTGGGGCAGGAAGGGCGCCCCAAAGGAATTTGGCCATTACATCCGCTCCAAATCTCCGTCTATACTTGGTGCTCTAAATGTAAATCTTTAATTCTCTTCTGAATTTTTTTTTTTAGGAAAACGAAAAAGAATAAACAAAAGAGTAAGTAACTATCTTAAAAAAAAAAAAACAGAAAAATCTTAATTGATGTTAAGTGCATTTTGGTTTCCTATTCTAGGTGACTTTTTTGACCTAACAAGTCAATGATTGCAATGAGAGCTATAATCCAGTTACAAATGCAAGCCGCTCATTTTCTTTAGCTGTGGGACTGTCTCTTGTAGTTAACTGATAAATTTCAGCATTGCATGTGTTTTTGTCTCTTATGTAACTAGCATGAGCAACAGTGTCAGTTCTCCGCATATATTTGTTCAGCACCAGGGGCAGGTGAGGGGACCAGCTCCGGGGAGATGCCACAGCCCCCGCGAAAGAAGAGGGCTCGCGTCGACCCCACCGTCGAGAGTGTATGGCCCTCCGCTTCTCTCTCCCACTTTACTTTCAGCCATATCCTGTGCTCTCATTCTTCACATCAGATCCACACTGTGTACATGGCTTTTCAGCAGTGTTGACTCAGTCTTCTGGGACTTCCCATAATTCCCCACAGTTGTTTTTGGCTGTATTTGCCATAGACTCAAAATAACATTCTGTCCAGTTCCAGTGTCAATGGCATTGTACTAATTAAAATGTGCCTGACTTGCTTGAGTAATTAGTCACGGTATTGAAAGCCTTTTACATAAGAGATTTGGCAAACTTCTGACAGACTAATGGGCTTCTGTCCAAACACTAGATTATTTTTAATGGCAGACAGGCAGGCATGGCCTGTACTGAAACATCCATGTCCTCATTTGACCATCCAGGAGGAGACGTTCATAAACCGTGTGGAGGTGAAAGTGAAGATCCCTGAGGAGCTGAAGCCATGGCTGGTGGATGACTGGGACCTGATCACTAGGCAGAAGCAGGTGAAATGGAGTGTGACAGCATGTGCATGTGCATTCACTCACACTCTCTCTCACACACACACACACACACACACACACACACACACACTCTCTCTCTCTCTCTTGCACAACCATCGGCACAGGAGCCCCCTGCTCTCTGCTAATGCAACATTTTGTTCTGTCCTGCTTCTACCATAAGGACATTTGTTGTTGCTAACACCTCCAGTGCTCGTTGAAGTAATTTTTTCTTTTGTATATTTTGCTTTTCCCTGCATTTATGCGGTACATGTTTAATGCGGTACATGTTTACTGAAAGCAGGCAACGTATTGTTAAGAGCAAGGGTGCCCAAGTCCAGTACTGGAGGGCCAGAATCCAACACAGTTTGTAGATTTTCCTGCTCAACCTCATCTTAATTAGCTAATTACCAGGTTAAATACTTATGCTTGAGCAGGGAAATCTGTAGACTTTTCTGGATTCTGCCCCTCCAGGACTGGGCTTGGGCACCCCTGATTAAGAGAGTAGGTTAGGCCACCTGTAGATGTATGTAGGTGAGAGCAGGCCTGGCAGTGAAGGGCAGTCAGCTGCAGTTGTGCCCATGGAGCTCTGGGGGGGGTTTTGGTCAGTTTTTTTTGTCAATTTTTGAACAGGTGACCTTCCAGTCACAGGCAGAGAGGCTTTGCCCACTGAGCCACACTGCTAACATAACC
This sequence comes from Petrocephalus sullivani, assembly GCA_026780845.1. Lineage (NCBI taxonomy): Eukaryota > Metazoa > Chordata > Actinopteri > Osteoglossiformes > Mormyridae > Petrocephalus > Petrocephalus sullivani. The sequence goes on along the minus strand of JAODKM010000008.1, from coordinate 1,678,996 downwards.
CAGTGATTCTCACAGATGTGCTTACAGAAACTAGCACATGGTAAATTGTGATGTACACCATGTGAACAGTAAAAGAGCATCTTTTTGTCACTGTTGCTCTCTAAACCCAACAAGTCTGTCCATCCATCCATCCATCCCCCCCCCCCCCCCCCTTGGAGTGATTGGCTTTGACATTATCTTTAATGTGACCGTTTCAGCTTTTTCATCTTCCAGCGAAAAAAAATGTCGATACGATCTTAGAAGACTATGCAAACTACAAGAAGTCAAGAGGCAACTCTGATAACAAGTGAGTGAGGAGAGAATTGTCAGGGTTCTCAAGAAAAAGACATTTTTGTGAGAAATTTGAAAATGCCCCTGTGCATTCAGTGTGTTAATCTACTCCAAACTGCCCTGTTCCCCAGAGAGTATGCTGTGAACGAGGTGGTCGCCGGTATCCGGGAGTATTTCAATGTCATGCTCGGCACCCAGCTCCTCTACAAATTTGAGAGGCCGCAGTACGCAGAGATCTTGGCAGACCACCCTGATGCACCCATGTCCCAAGTCTACGGAGCTCCACACCTGCTGAGGCTCTTTGGTTGGTGGCCCTGGGGCAGAGTTGGCCTCGCACACACTTGTTTTTCAGTCACTTTCAGTAATTTTGTGTGCAGATGTACTAGAAAGCTTCAGAAATGCCTTGAAGCATCCTTAGAGCTGTTAACAATATGCGTGTTAAGTCACTGTGTTGAACAGATTGATAAACTGGTGCATTCTGGAGACTTTTTCCTGTCTGTCTAAATAAGTGGAATACTTTAGCTTTTGTGCAGTGCAGTTGGACCTGGGTTTGCTTTTTGTTTGGTTTTCCACTTCATACTCAGGGGGTAATGATTGAATGGTTTAGGAGAGCAAAGGCATGCTAGGAGCAGATGTTATACAAATATGTGTCAGTTTTGTCATGAGTAGTAGTTTTCCATATGAGTTAACCTCAATATTATGCTCCTAATAACATGCTTGTGTTTGTGTTGGGCAGTGCGGATTGGAGCAATGCTGGCCTACACACCTCTAGACGAGAAAAGCCTGGCTCTGCTTCTCAACTACCTGCAGGACTTTCTGAAGTAAGGCACCCATCATGCTCTGCTTGGTAAAATACAAGTCCAGAATGGCCAGTGCTGTTTTTGTGTGATTCCATCTGATCAGCAGAAATGGAGCAGCCAGCCATGAGTGTTTTACCCAGAGCACTGCAGCTCTTCCAGCTTGTCCCTGGAGACCTGCCTGCATAATCAGTAATGATGTGCAATTCATTAGATGAAAATGCACTGTCATCTGATTTCACTGCATAAACGTCCATGGTCACATTTTTCTGCCCTTTTCATGTAAATGGAATGCCCTTGGAGCCGATTTGATTGCCACAATTGAATAAGGTTAATGCATTGATTGGATTTGTTTGTTCAGAGACCAGACTTTGAGTTGTAATTGAAGGCTTGAACATCTGGCTTGTTGGTATTGGAGTGAAAACTGGGTTGACACTGAAGTAACCAGCTTATTTTTGTATTTCCTAATATTGGGAAGCATGTTTTTAAACAAACAGTGGCTATAAATATTCATTATTGCACGGTATCCATAACATAACAATCATATTTAAGACTGATGTATATGAGGGCATTCTGGCTAAGCTGTAGAGTTCTGATTTGCTTTAGTGTAGCGCTGCATGACATATCGATTTGGCATCGCCATGGCAGTGTGCCCATGCACAATAATCACATTGCCGGACGTGTGATATCAAGTAAGGCCAACTAAATCAAGCATGTCATAAAAACTCTCATTTTCCTTGACTATCCTACAAGAGAAGTCTATAGCATAGTTTGCTCTGATTTAAGGGTTTTGAATACACATTTATTTTTTTGCTTGTGAATGACATGCAGACTCTACATGTACAGCAAACCAGAAAACACTATCGGGGCTGGCCCCTGTGACACGTCAATATTGACATTGCATGTTATGCATATGCAACTCTCACATCACTAGCACTGTGATGGCTGCGCTGAGATTAGGGTTTTTCATACCATCATACAGTCCAGATATTATACCACATATGGTTTTTTCAAACATTTTGGCATTTTTCAATGTAGTTCAGGTAAAATTTATTTGTAACCTCTTTTTTGCCATACTGACTCACACCCTCTCTCCTGAGATTAGTTTGACCTGTTGTCTAATGTAGTGTTCCTTAGGTGAATCACCTTATAATAGGCTCTTTTGTTTCAGGTATCTAGTGAAGAACTCTTCCACCCTCTTCAGTGCCAGTGATTATGAAGTTGCACCTCCAGAGTACCACCGAAAGGCAGTCTGAGTAATGCAGTCATCCTTCCTAGGATGTCAACTAAGGATCTATTTTTCCATCCCCACTCCCTGTTCTCCGTGCCCTCCACTTGGGCCTCTATCAGACTTTATCCCAGAATCCCAGGAGCAGATCTCTGGAATGGAAGCAGTAGTTTGACTTTGGACGTGTAAATCGGACGGGCCTCCAAGTTGACTTTCACATTCCATTATTCCACCCTTGAGAAGTTGATGCAGCTTTTTCAGTTGTTCATATTGGAAGGACAGTTTTATTAAAATTCTCACTTGTCCCTACATATATATAATTTTTTTTTGTCCCTCCCCTTTTTATTTGGAGAGCTTTGTTCATGTTCATTGATGTATTCGTACTGTGTGGAAGCCCAATCAGTCCATTCTTGATGATGAACACCAGAAGAAGCTCAGTGTGGTTTTAGGTTTTTTCTTATGGAAACATACGGTGCATAGTTTTTGTTTACAGTCATTTTATAATAAAATGTCTCTGTTCTCGTTAAATTCATGTGCGTGTCTGAAATCCTTATTTTGGCCTTCATGGCACCCCTGTTAATGCAGTTTTGAAATTAGGATCAGCAGTTATTGGCTAATTTTTTTTTTCTTTCTAGGAACATTGAACAAATTGTTAGTGACTGCTTGCCTTGTCTTGCAGTGCTGATTGCAATGAACCTGGATGTTGTAATCCTGTGCAGTATTGGGCATGGTTGTGTATTCTGATGTTTATAAACCTGGGTATGTATAAAGATGTCAGTTTTGGCTCTCTCCCTTCTTTGTAACCCTTATGATAAATTTATTCCGTTACGTGACCTGAGAACCTCCAAACAACTGACTTAAGGGTCTGTGATCCTTGACATTTGCTCATTTATCTGGAGCTACGATGAAAGAAAAGCAGCATTAGTAGATATTTTTAAAGACAATCACTATTCAGTGTTTGGGGCTGCATGAGGCTGACTGTTCCTGTGTGATGTCCGAGTCCCAAAGGCAGATGGAGAAATGTATAAAAACGTATTACTTGTTTGATTTACTCTGACTCACACGACATGATGTAACCTTTTTTTTTTTGTGTCCCTCCTATGACTTTTCATCAGTTGGTTCACCCCCCCGACGAATGGCATTGCTATGTTTTTTAGCTCTTGTTACTTTTCTTTCTTCTGGTTCTTTTTGGAGTTGTGCTGTAGTGTCATTTTTCCAGCTATTTATGTGCCCTGAGGCGTAATATGTTGGGTATTTGTTTTAATTTCAAGTATATTTGGTTTCATGGGTTGAAATGGTAATTTTACGGACAATAGAAAATCTTTTTTAATTAATGATTTTATGGTGTCATTTGTTTTAATGAACTAAACTGGTTGTTCCACAGAAACCCTCAGGGAAGCTATCTTTAAAGATACATTAGCCATTGTAGGAGGACAAATTGGGTTTTTGCCATTCAAAACCATTTATTGTGGTTTTAAAAATTTCTTGCTGAATTGTAATCTATTAAATTTGTATTTGGGTTGAATGTTAATGGTTAAGCAATACTCGCCCTAGGTCCCATTTTATCTTGAATGGTGCTTATGGTGAACTCAGCATTTGTTTACTTTGTATGTTGCGCATAACCTGGCTTCCTTGTGATTCAACAGATCCCCCCCATATGGTTTCTCTGTGCAGTGACTCAAGCCATTTATTATGGGCCCCACTGTATGTATAAAAAATCATTATACATAGCCACACTGTATGTATAAAAAATAATTTACAGTTCTGCCCTGGTAAGGAGTTTAAACTTACAAAGTCATTTGTATGCCTTAGATGTTACGGTAACCTACCAGAATCAAAGTAAGTTACTACTGTGTAAATAATATATATGCCCCATTTTTGTGGTCAGGGGGATTCTCCTTGCTGTTAGTCTGTCACCTGCATGTCGTGTACATTCTCTAAGATTCAGTGTGATGAAATGGCCACAATGGGTTTTTAAAAATGTGAACCTGATCAGTCAGTGCCAGGTAAGCAACATTTGACCATACAATCCAAACTTTAGGAGCATCATACAGTTGCCAGGTCATGCACACCTTTTGATGCTGTTTAAAAGTGCAAGATTTGCTCTTCACGTTGTGTATTTTCAATCGATCCCCGTGGGGAAATTGTCTTCTCCCCCTTGGCCATGAAGGGCAGCAACCTCGAGGTGCGCCCAGGGAGCTGGGGGTTAAAGGCCTTGCTCAAGGATGGATAAGCAGGTAATGGTAAATGATGGTAAACTGAAGGATACCTGCAGATATTTTCGTAATGTCCTTTAATCTGCTCTGCCTGTTGTCCAGTCAAAGTTTTAAAAATCATTCTTTGCTAATTGGCCTTATGTGTTGGGTTTTCCCAGTATTAAAATGCATAGAAATTTGTCTCCATCTGTTTTGAAACCCCCCAAAGACCAGCTAAATTTAAAAACATTACAAGACAGTTTTACTAAAACTTACACCCATAGCCGGAGTGGCTTAGCCAAAAACACAGCAGCAACACTTCTAACTACCCATTTGTCTGTCCTTCCCTGTTACTTCTGTTCTCACTTGGTCTCTAATTGACATTTATCTTCTAACGACTGCAGTTAAGCAACAGTTTGCCGCATCATTATTATATTTCAGTTTCTAGATTGCTCTTTTCTGAAAAGGAAACGGAATTTGAACAGAATTTTGCAGTAACCTACATTAAATATTAACATGGAAAGCTAAAATAAATGTCCTGGTTTTCTGGTACAGCTTGACTCATTGTCATATCTATTAAAGGATGGGAATGAGAAGTACTAGCTCCAGGAACGCTTATCTTCACTAAAATCTAATCCAGCTATAATCTAGGAAAGGCTGGGACTGTGTGCCTTCTCTCTTCCCCAATGTCTATGTTCTATATTATGGGTTTTTGCAGAGAACTACCACCCTCTTTGCTGCATCAACCTGGTCAACATGTATTTTCTTATCAGGGAAATTTGCAGATTTGGACTATTATATTATAAATTTGGCATAGCTCTCCACTGCCATATGTTCTATAACCAAATTATTTTGGAACCACTTTAACACAGCCCAGAGCAAATAACTCTTAATTGTTCTGTTGTTCATTTCAATCTTCTGAAAACCGCTAGTCATGACTCAAATTTCTGATGATAAAATCTGTTCCCATGAAGCATTAGGAAACTGGAAGCAGAGCTAAATCTCCATATGTCAGGAAGAATCTTACAGGCCATCATATCAGACTATACATGGCTCAAGTGTCCCAGGCTCTCCACACCACTATACAAATGACTAATGCATAAATGTTGGCTTTTAGTAATATTACTGCCATTGCAGATTAATGTAGGACACATTGAGCAGTATATTTAATCTGAACATTGCATAAAATAAATATTCCAATTATAATCTATAAAAAGTACAACATTTCAGAGAAACTGGTAAAAAGCATGTGTAGCTTCAAGAGCTTTCATGGCCCTCTCTGTACTCCCGTGATGCAGATCCTGGACATGGCAGCAACATGTAGCAAGAGATCCATGGTAACACTGTTTCCATGGAAACATGAAATGGCAGTGAAGATGAAAAAATAAGTCTTTCATCATGAGGTCTGGAGAAAGATACAGGGGTTGTTTGGCCTGAACAGCCAGATGAAATAAAATCATACTGAACTTCTGTGAAATTGTGTTATTAGTAATTACAGCACTAACAATAAGGGATTTTAAGGGTAGTATAAATGGCAGAAGCATCCAGTGGAGCTGTTCTGAACATGGACATTGGCCATGGAATGGTCTCCAGCCCATAACACCAATCACAATTACATAAGTCCAATCAAACCATTATTGGCCAGTAGCCTATGAAATCACAATTACTCTTTCCCATTTATGCTCTTATAATATTTTTGTCATTGTTTTGGTTGTTTATTTTTAAAGAACAAAATCTTTCAGAAAATGAATCATTTTTAAAGAAATTTCACATGAATAACATGGCTTCAAGAGCATTTGCATTTTTGTGAATGATTTTTTTACTAGTCGGATATATAAACTCCAGTGACCCTGACCAGATTAAGCAGTTAGAAGCAAGATGGGTGGATGGATGAATGATGGATGGATATATACGCAAGTTTATAAAAATGTTCGCTACAATATCTCTACATCACAATATATTTTTATATTTATATACGTTGCTGGAAATTATAAATAATCATTCGTCCTTGCAGCTGCATATTTGGGATAGACAAAGGCAGTTCAGATCTGTGCACATCCGTAATCACACCAGAAGAGGGCGACCAAACACTTCTTTTAAGGTTTGGGATCCGATTACCAAATGCAATGTAACAAATTGCGGATCGATTTATTGTTTGTGATCCAAGAGAGAGCTCGTGTTTTTTTTCTTATTATTTTCACATTTGCAAAATGGTGAACCTTTTATTATCTAATTCTCCGCCTTAAATCTGTGAGATTGTGAAAGTCCATAACGCTTACCCACGCGTCTTACATTGATTTCGTATTTAGTAAGCATGAAACTTAGCAGAGGAATTCAGATTACAATCCTGTACAGCGGCAAGGTAAACACAATTTCATTTTTCTTTATCATTCTTTGGCATAACTAATAACATTTATAATATATTTACTTAAGTGTATACAGCGCTTACACCCTGGGGCGTACTTAGAAATTCTAACTCCCCCTCCCACGAAAGTGTATTAATACTTTTATGTATTAGGCCCCCTGTAAAGTGCGGGTCCCCTGAATCTTCCAGAGTATCCATGACCCTCCAGCAGCCCTGTAGTCACACCTCAGAAATGAGCAGCATTAATGCGCAGCATCTTCAAAATGTAATTAAACTTCATAAAGTAAGAGGTCTGTTGAACTGACTTATAGCAATCAAATGTAGGCCACCAACCAAAGATTTATCTGGTTTTGTAATTTTACGTTTTAAAATATTTGTAATTATATCTCAGAAACCTGTAAAATTTGTTTTGATTCTCCTTATGTGTTCAAATCTACTTATAATTATGGCCATCATATTACTGTTTACGCGTATTTACCTATTTATTTGGTATACCCTTTTGTCCGAGGGAACGTGAGGCAGATCAAACATAGCTGTCAATCTGTACATGTGCTTCTGATTTATACTCCGGACTGACGAACGCCGAAGAACCACGGAGCCGCCTGTAGGAGCAGAGCGTGATTTTCTCCGCCTATAAGGAAACAGTTCACACAGGCCAAGGCAGGGCTTACCGAGACGCATGTCTCACCATTCGCTTCCCAAAACGTATGGCTTGGTTGGAAGTTTGGTGTTGTTTTGTTAGGGTGTTTATGTCAATCCCTAATACGGTAATAGGGTTTAGTTGGCAAATTATTTATTACTATTATAGCACAGATGGAATCACGTATGAAAAGCACTCCCAGACTAGTGCAGAATAAGTTCATCGCCAGTTTGATGTGCTGGCTCGCGTTCACCTGGAGGCCCGTTTCCCAGGTGCGGGTGACGTCACAGACCGACATCGTCTCAGGTTGTTTTCCCCAATCCAGCATCGATCCTGATCGGAACTGTCGAGGAAGTCCCGCCCAAAAATGCACTTCATTGGATGTCACGCTAGTTTCTGTCCGAATATTCCTTACCATTGGCTCCCAGATCTGTCAGTTTTCTAACAGGTCGGGAAGGCTTCAGGTGAAAGTGTGAGATTGTCTCTTTGAACATCTCCCCTCCTCGAAAACAAAAAAAAGTTGTTTCGGCTCGCATGCGATAACTCGGCGAACTTTCGAGGAACTCCTTCACCCCCCCCAGTCGCAGTGTGTGGGGTGAATAAGCGTAGTAAAGGCGGTCACCGGCTAAGAAGGGGGGAAAAATGAAGAGTCTGAAGTACCGACTGAAGAAGCAAGAAGTCACTATCACGGTGAGGGAGGCGCGCGGAGTGGCGCGCGGAATCACGCTCCGCCGTGATTCCGCGCATTAAAGTTGCCCGTAATGGCGCGTACCGGGGGTACCAGGGGTTCCGACCCACCTAGAAATACTGCGCACAAGCTGCCCTGGCGGCTCTCTGGTTTAGGTGTCGGACTTTAGTCGTTTAATGTGGGAGCGGACAGGCTCCTTCCGCGCCGGTTCCTCCTCCGCCGGCTCGCGTCCGGCCGACCGGCGCTGCAGTTTCGCTCGGCGGCTTGCGGGACGCCGGTGATGAGTGACGCTTCGCGGGGAAGTGGCGTGTCTTAAAGACCCCCCCTTAAAGTCAGTGGCGCTGGTGGTGAGCGGTAACCGTACTGGGGGTGGGAACAGCTCCCCATCATACTGCTAATAACTAACTAATATAACTAGCTAATATAACTAGCTAATATAACTGAGTATAGCTGCCTCCACGGTGACGATGTTGTCCCTTCTAAACAAAGAAGTCAGCTTTGAAAGCGATATAGGGTAGTCATTAATTGGGGAAACATCAGGGGTTCGTATTAGAAGTTACTTTTTATTGTGTTTGGATGTTTTGTGCTTGAAATAGTCACTGCCGATACCATGTAGTTTTATGTATGTAGTTCTGATTCTGAAGGATCAGATTTGCGAGCGTAGAAAGTCACGGCAGAAATGTCACTTAATTGTTTTTCGGAACAGCCCTCTAAAAGCTATGACTGCAAGGACATGATTCTGCATACAAATAATAGGCTGGGTAGCCTTGTGTTTCTTATTGTGAAAGCGTCTTGCATGTTTCTGTTCTTAATAGTGGTTTCTTTCCTGGTAACTTTATTTAGAAGTGAATGACATTCTTTGCATGATTTATAGCTGAGCTTGTGGGAATTTTCTTGCTTGCAGAAGATGCACAAACATGCCCTTCAGCCTGATTCATACTTTGGTTAAAACTTGTCCAAACTCCTAATATCGCAGTGCTTTACCGTTGTGCCATTTGTATTCTGCTCAGCCAAGCTTGGGCCCCAAACCCCATGGATGTTTGGCAGTCCCCTCTCCCCGAATCCGTAGCCAAAACGCAGTGGGCAATTCATTTGAAAAAATGAGGGATCCGAGATCTGTTTCTGGTGCCAGTTTAAAAGTGGTCTTTTTGGGAATGTTATTCACTGGCTGTCACCATGGACAGTGCATGTGTTCATATGCTGACCAGTGCTGGAGAGCTGACAGGCAGGGTGCAGATCCATGGCTAAACAACCTGTAACCACAAAGTGATTAACTGGTCAAAAAATATAACGCATGTTTTGTGTAAATTAACCATACTGATGCAGTTTTTCCTGAAAGAAGCTTTGTAATTTCATCTTGAATTGTGTTATACTCCCCTAATTAAGACAATTGGTTACTGTGGGTTGCAAACTGTTTTTCAACATAATTTTTTTGGTCTGGACCAAGTCCAAATTGGCCAGTTTAAGTTCAGTAAATTGACCCTTGCATACAATACTCAAAAAGGAGCATTCATCCCCAAATAGACCTGTTGACCCCAACTTTGAAGGGCAATACCTGTAGAATGTGCTTTACTGACATGTGACATTGTAGAGCCTCAACCGTCTTCTTTTCTGTAGCCTTTGCCTCAGTAGCTGGCTTTCGCCTGGTAAATGGGTCTTTGTCCAAACAGCATTTAGTGCTGTGTAATTAGAATTCTTTCACATGCTCCAGTATTTCAGCTCTCATCTCTTATAAAAAAAATCAGTGTTTGTGAAAACCTCTGTTTTTTTTTCTGTTCAGTGTCCATACAGCTGGACAGGAGAATTTATTAAAGGGTAATGAATGGAAGGAGGAAGTTTCACTGAGACCATTTCCTTTATTGTGTTCTGGGAGGGGAATGGGAGAGAATGAAAACTGATCGTTTGCAGAATATTTTTTCTCCTGGCTTCAGTGTTACAAAAGGCAGGGCTCTGTTTGCACAGGCTGCTATTACACCCTGTCTTTCTGTGCTCAGAACCATTCTTGCAGGAATTTATGGTTCCTCTGCCTCTATACTCAACCCTGTTTTTATACGACTTGCATGTTTCTGGTTCCGATGTTCATTGGCTAATGGGTTAACGTTTTAATTTTAAATACATTTTCAGTCTTTTAAATTTTGCTTAATTTTACTATAATTTCTGTTTTGGCAGCCAAATGAGAAAACTGAAAATTTGATTCATAGGTTACCTATGGATCATTTGTCTGACTTTTCATGGAGAGAGAAGAGTGGGGTTAATAATGTTGACATCATCGGAATTAGCTTTTTTCCCCTTATGCACATGCGGTAATAGCACACATTCCTCGTTCTTGATAATCTGCCTTTTTATGATCTGTGTTTCAGATTAATTTCCTTACATGCCATGCAGCACACAAAGCTGTGAGGATGGTTTATTTAACAAAGGTCTCTTTAAAATAAAATAATCATTTGGAACCTGAAGTAGCATGGATCACTTGCTGATGAAATTTAGGGCAGAAGGCAGACTTTGCCTGGCATTGCTGGGTTTTTGGGGCGCCTTACGAGACAGCAGGTTCCTGGGCTGATTGTGTGAGAGCTGTGGTACTTTTCTGAAAGTCTGCCCTCACCCAGTGGGGGTGGGAGGGGGACGGGGACAATGTGCTGGGAACCGGACAACAGGGATTGAAGCTTATTCTTGCATGAGTAACCACTCCAGGATTATGAGACATGAATGTGGATTGAGGCCCTTTGGCTGTGCTGCCAGGCGGGAGGTCAATGCACCATTTTCTCCTCAGTAAGCACATTCAGGTTGTCTCTTGTCTGTTGGCACTGGTGCAAACTCCTTTCCTATATTTTTATTTAATGGAGATGACTTGAGCTAATATTTATCATGTTACCTGAAGGAAAAACAGGGGAGGGTGGGATGAATTGCTGCCTTAGCGTCTGAGCGTGAATGCTGTGCACTGTGCAGTCCTCCAAGATTTCATGGGAACCGCTTCACGTCATTAGTGATTTTACTCCTTCATTTAATTTGCAAGCAGCTTTTACTGGGGACAGTCGCAGTCATTTGCTATGATAAATTGAATAGCCCAGCTAAATGACCTAATTGGCCTTGCAGCAAGCTTGTCTATTGGTTCGTGGTGAGGAAATGGCTCAAGTGGCCTGCTTTATCAGCGAAACCCTTTGGAATGATGATACCGAAGCGATGCTGGCTGACTTTGTTTGGCGATTAGCACTTCACTCTGTTTCTGGACCTTGTTCATTCCGGAAATTAAACTTTGAATCTCTGTTGATGCATCTGGAGATTTCTCTAGCAACTTCATCCACAGGTCACCTATTTGATTCCACCACACTGATGATCAGATTACTGCATCAGACACCCCTGTGTTACTCTGCAGCCAGAATGGAGAATTTTATTGTATTGATAAGCACTGTAATTTTAATATCCTTTTATTTGTTTCTCATGGATGTCATGATTCTGCACCATGTTTTTAATATTATGAGAGAACTTAAGTGGTTTATATATAATACTTGCTGAATACTTGCTGCGAGTGATGGCTTGTTTATTGTAAATAAAATGTCTGAAAGGACACAATGAAAGAAATTATATTAAATCTTTGTTCTACATTACGTAATCAGAATACTGGAATTAAGAGTTTATGGATGCTTAGTTTGTTGTGATAAGTCTTTTTCAAATACGTATTCAACATTCCACTCTCTACTCTGGGTCTAAAAAGCGGGATTTCTTGGGTTTCGGGGTCCGATTTAACGTTTGGCAGGCTGCTTCCGCACTGAGCCAAGGTGTACTTGTTGATTCTAAATGAGACTTGAGTGCAGCCGCCCATTGTTTGGGCAAGTTCTTCTTTTTTTTTCCCCCTTTTTCTTGAGAGCGGCAGTGAATTACTAAGCTTGAGCTGGGCGTCATGCATTCCAGGCCCACGGGGAGTGTAGCTCCCTCCCAATCCAGGCCTCAGGTCATCTAGGCCTGAAGAATTCAACCCCATCCCCCTCAGTCCTCCAGGGAGGGCTCTCCTTCACCAGATGGAGCCTCGCCCTTGGAGCTGCATTGTTGGATACGAGTACAGACAGGGCAACTGCTCATCCTTCCTGGGAAAGCGATGCATCTCTGATTTCCTGGTGACTGCTCATCACATGGGAAGGGAGGAGTTTCACTTCCATCACAGTATAAGAGAGTTTCACTGATGTGCTTCATAAACTGTACTGCTTTGTCAATCTTTTCTCCTTGGCAAAGTATTTAATAATTGCAAGAATGTCTGACTTATAATAAATTCTTAAAAGTGTTTTTGCTGTGTTATGTATTGCTCACACGGTAAAGTATTTCTGGTTATCTAACAAATGTGTTATCTTCAGCAATGTTTTGATCTGAGGCAATTCCTGTCTAGCAGCCTCCCGCACGGATTTCTGTTCAGTACTGCCTCTTGTGAAAGGCTGCCCTTTGAAGCCCAGGGCTGAATTGTGTCTCTGTGCGTGGGGTAGGAACTCACAGCTCCCACATATCGAAACTTTCACAGCCCAGCAATTCCTCAAAGCATGTTCCTTGAGGACTGGGCCGCACCTGGGCCCTGTCCCACAGTGCCAGTCCTCTTTGGACCCCTCATCTGTGCTCTCCTGCCCCATTCCTCTTTCTTTCTGGGGTAGAGTTGGATCGATACCAAGATTTTGACTTTGGATATCCATACAAGGTATGGTGCCTCAATATCAATACCAAATAAAACATTCCCCTTTAAATATTATGTTGCTTTGAAATGAATAGGCCTGTTTATAGATTAAACCAACAACAATAGCCTATATGTTTTTAACATTACCAGTGAAATATGCATAGGTTAATGAAACTCCCTTCATTACAGAGAATCTGATATTGCTTTGGCCTCCGCTGTTACAAAACCTTATGGATAATACACTCGCATTAGGTTTATATTTGTGTTTGTCATATTTGTGTTCTGTTTGTCATTTAGCCTAGCTGTATGGCTACTTTTTGTCACTGAGGAAAGGGATAGGAATGAATTTGCATGTAGACTAAACTTTACTTTTAAACATGAAACAACATAACCACTATATTGCACCGCTATCTTGTGTTGTATATTTGTTATCGTGAACACTTGATGATCTATAAACCAGGTCCACGATGGGTTGGTGCCCCATCCTGGGTTATTCCCTGCCTTGTGCCTGTGGCTTTCAGGATAGGATCTGGACCCTACATAAGTATGGATAGATGGACATAAATCAGGGTGAGACGTTGCCCCCTTGTAGCAGCGTTTGCATACAGTGACTGTTCGGTCTGTGTGTTCATGATTTACTTAGTTTAAATCTAAAATAGCACCGTATCTTTCTTCTGCCGCTCTGTGAATCAGGTCAAGGCAGCCAGTAGGTTATGACTTAATGACTTAGAAAATGATTGAATCGAACAATTTCACACTTTCTGTATCAAAATATATGATACTGATGCCTTGTATTGCCAAAGGTATTGGAATGCCTGCCTTACACACACACACACACACACACACACACACACACACACACACACAAACTTTAATGACGCCCTAGTCTTAATACAAAGACTTTAATATGGAGTTGGCCCACCCTTTGCAGCTATAACAGCTTCAACTGTTCTGGGAAGGCTTTCCACAAGGTTTAGAAATGTGTTTATGGGAATTTTTTACCATTCTTCTAGGAGAGCATTTGTGAGGTCAGGCACTGATGTTGGACATGAAGGCCTGGCACACAGTCTCTGCTTTAATTCATTCCAAAGGTGTTCTGTCGAGTTGAAGTCAGGGCTCTGTGCAGGCCAGTCAAGTTCCTCCACACCAGACTTGCTCATCCATGTCTTTATAGACTTTGCTTTGGGCACTGGTGCACAGTCATGTTGGAACAAGAAGGGGCCATCCCCAAAGTGTTCCCACAAAGTTGGGAGCATGAAATTGTCCAAAATGGTTTTGTATGCTGAAGCATTAAGAGTTTCTTTCACTGGAACTAAGGGGCCAAGCCCAACCCCTGAAGAACCACACCATAATCCCCCCCCCACTAAACTTTACACTTGGCACAGTGCAGTCAGACAAGTGCTGTTCTCCTGGCAACCGCCAAACCCAGACTCGTCCATCGGATTGCCAGACAGAGTAGTGTGATTCGTCACTCCAGAGGAGTGTTCTAGAGTCCAATGGCAGTGTGCTTTACACCACTGCATCCAGTGCTTTGCATTGCACTTGGTGATGTAAGGCTTGGATGCAGCTGCTTGGCCATGGAAAACCATTCCTTGAAGCACTCTACACAGTTCTCGAGCTAATCTGATGGCCACATGAAGTTTGGAGGTCTGTAGCTATTGACTATTGTAGAAAGTTGGCAACTTCTGCACACCATTCGCCTCAGCATGTGCTGTCCCCACTGTGATTTTACATGGCCTACCACTTGTGGCTGAGCTGCTGTTGTTCTCAATTGCTTCCACTTTTGTTATAATACCATTAACCTTTGACCATGGAATATTTAGTAGTGAGGAAATTTCACGAATGGACTTATTGCACAGATGGCATCCACACTTGAATTCACTGAGCTCCTGAGAGCGACCCATTCTTTCACAAATGTTTGTCAAAGCAGTCTGTATGCGCATGTTGAATGACCTTAAAATGAGGAGTATCACATTCTACAAACTACTTATTCTTAGTATTCGAAAAGAATACCCTAATTCTGATGATTTTTACCAGTGAATGGAAGAGGTTTAAACCCAGCAGGTTTTTAATGACCTACTATTCAGTTTTGGAGTCATTACTATCAAATAACCCTTCACTGTTGGCACTGTTGGTAGTAAAATAATATCACTTATACCCAAAGAACAACAACTGTGGTTTCATACTGGACCAATCGATCTCCTTGGTAGCTAGAAAAGAATGAGGTGTGAGAATGAATTTGTGTTCGGCATTTTTTTTCTTATCCCAAGTCGGGCCAGATTCTGTGATCTTGCTGTGAAGTTGTATTTGGCACTTGGGAGCTCACGCATGCTGATGGCTGTCCTCTACCTGACCTAGGCATTCTGCTGCTCCTGTTCTCCCATCAGACCTGCTGACCGAGCAAGTAACTCAAATCCTTATCTCTGTGGAAATTAAAAAGGGAAAAGGAACACTGTGTGTGATTTGGAGGGAGGAGTAAATATAAAAATCAGCCTATGCTTGCACTGCTGTCCTTTGGTTTGTGGTTCTCTCTGAATCTTTTTGGTAAAACGGGAAGTTTTGCATTTGCACTTTGAATATGACTTCTATCTGAAAAGTGATATTCCTTTTCTTTGGAAATTGTAGCTCTTTATTGTTACTTGGTGATTATAGTAATTGACAGGGTTATGGCTGTTGTTAGATGTCGGTGAAGATTTAGGCGCAATCGCAGCCGCTGTGTTGCATCTCATCTCCTTTTATGGCAGCATCTTGGTGCCTTGACCGGTGCCCAGACTGTATGCTAACTGAGGCCCCGCTGCTTTGTCAACAGGCAGGCAGTCTTGAGGTGGTTGATTCATGGGGTATTTGTGAGATGTTATGCAGTTTTGTGGGAAGCATGCTGTCAGGGGGTTGTTTCACAGTTCTGCCCATGTGATGACTTTCTCATTTAACTCTGATCAGATTGCTCAGTACTATGGGAGGAAGTCCAGGTCTCTGAACTTCTGGGGCACTCCTAAGCCTTTCAGTACGTCTCAGTCTGGTCTGTATGCTATTATTTTTGGGTTACATATAATAGCATATTAAAAATTGCCTAAATATCACTGTGTTTTTAAGTTTTCTTTCCCTAACAAAGTTTTCCCAAAGACTTGGCGGTGTTGCAGTGCCATTCGCTTGTCACTGCTTGACTTGTGTAACTGGAGAGATTTTGTCCAGATCATTCCGCAGCGTCTCCTATTACATGTCAGTGCTTGTCCAGAGTGTCAGTGTCCTACTCATTTTAGTCCTAACAGTGAACTTAATATCACACTCAGAACAGTGGAGTGTATGTCTGGAATTATTGATACGTACAGAGACTGAAGGATTCCTGTTTTCCCCGTGTTGTTAGCCAATCTGCCTTTATATCTATTCACCTTATGCTATCCTTTGAGAAAAGAGGATACATTTTGGGGGATTGATGTAACCTATTTTATGGGGCAGTGATGTGCCTGAAGGTCAGCGTGACATGGAACTTCATTCCTAGCAATGAGTTCACTGACCTGCTTGTCTGACCGAGACAAGAATGGCGAAATCGAAAACCATTATGCTCGTACCTGTAACACTCAAAGGCGACATTGATGAGGAGCCGTAGGTGGGAGGTGGAACTGTAGAAAGCATGTATGTCCTTTAATCGTGGCTCTTCAGACCTGTCCTGATCCTGGTAGAGGGTTCTGTCTAATGGTCCCAGGGACCGTACAGAATCGACTTGTTCACCACGGAAGACAAAGTGCCGCTGGGCCAGACTTTGGCCTTTTTATTATTTTGGTCTGCAGTGTTGTTACTCTAGGGAGTGAAGTTTAATGTTTCATTTTGTTTTTGTTCCATTATACGGATCCAAAAACAGCATGAAGAAATGGTGGAAGGTGGTGATGGGGGGGTGGGGGCATTGGTGGCTGGAAATATTTGTTCCCTAACATCTGAGGAATTCTGCAGAACAATTCAGAGAATATCATTTTAATTTTTCAGCCTGACTTAGTTTATCCGGATATGGCTGGAGGGGTGGTTCTGTGTTGTGGTGCTTTTCTGTTGCCACCAAGAACGGGGGTGTATCCGAGCCAGACTGCGGACTGGGGGTTTTCCATTGTGAAGTATGTGATCCATACCTGAGCTGTAACCGTGCTGACATGGCCCTGCTTGCTAGCAGTGTATGCCAGTGTATGTATTCCTGTATGCCAGTGGAAAAGGGGCAGGCAGGTGGTGTAGTGGTTAAGGATGCAACCGTGTAGTTGAAAGATTGCCGGTTCGAGTCCCCGACCTGCAAGTACCACTGAGGTACCCTGAGCAAAGTACCGTCCCCAGGCACTGCTCCCTGGGCACTCCCATAGCTGCCCCCTGCTGTGTCACATTGTCACATGGGTTAAATGCAGAGGACACCTTTCGTTGTTGGGTGCTGTGGTGCGTCAACAATGATGATTAATCACCTTCACTTCAAAAGCACCACTGGTGTGAAACCCAGCGCTGAGTGTGCAAACGGAGGCACCACGCTTTGTCGATGCTGGAGGGGCGTCACTCCCATTCTTGGAACTGAGTATGTTGCATTTCTCCAGGTGCTATCATCTTTGCACGCTAATACGTTGGTGCCTGTCCAAGGAAAATGCTGGCGACCTCTCGATTTTGAGTTTTTTTCAGAAGTGATATCTCGCTTTTTTCTGTAGTAATCATTATGGGGCAAAGTGTGTTCCAGGACGCGTTCAAATAAGGATGTTTGCCAGATTTCACCACTTCTTTATTACTTTATATTGGTTAACATACCATTATAACTGCCATAGACATACAAAGAATCACTGCCTGCTCTATATAATTTCTTTTATGTGTCACTGTTGTTAATGAATTACCATGATCCTTGGAGACTGCTGCTTAGCTATTAAAACACGGAAATGTCCGGGTTCAGTAATGGTTCCATTCTCGGATAGATGTCTTACCTTGCTACCTGCTTGTAGCTGGTCGAATATTTGTTTCTGTTTTTTTTATTCTGGTAGGAAGCTGGGTAGTTATGGGAATACAGATGATAAATCAGGGTTCATTTCAGCACTGCTCACTGAGATAATAATACCAATAATACCAAATTACTCTGTGTGTATTTATATGTGTGCATTTCTATGTATATGCATGCAACACGCTGCTTGTTAGACAGTCTTGCATAGAGAATTATTAGGACTCACTCGGGTCTATTCTTACAGAGAACAGGCTGTACTCAGATCCACCTGAAAACAGCATGGTGGCTCACTGGATGATACTGTTGCCCTGAATCTCGCCTCTGCTCTGTATGTGGAGTTTGCATGCTCCCCCGTCATACCAGTTTCCTCCTACAGTCACAAGATGTGTTATTAGGCAATTGAACAATGCTAATCTGTATAATTGGGCATCTTGTGTGTATCCTGCAGTGCCCTGCCATCCTGTCTAGGGTGGACCCCGGCCTACCACCCTTTGCTGCCTGCAATTGTCTACCCGGCCCCCTGATCAGAAATTGATATGGAATGTGAAAATATTTGGTATTTAATTTAGCATATCTCTGTGGTACATCTGATGGCAGGCATCTATAGGGTCAGCACAGAGAACAATGGGGTAACCATGTATCTCACGGGGTCAGCTGAAGGCCAAAGGCTCTGTCGGGATGCTGCAGACACACCCACACTTGCGTATTCCCTGATGCCTGGGAACTCCCTCTAGGACGTTACAGAGCGTTTCCGGTAAACCTGAATAGGTGTACATTTCGAGCTTTGAATTGACAGCAGCTGAATTCTGGGTGGGGATCATTCTGTTGTTCTGAGAGCTTTAGCTGCCTCAGGTTTCAGGTTCTTCCTCATTCATATGTTGCACGCTTTGGGTCATGATTCTGTAAAATCGCTAACTAGCTGTTGAGTAATGGGTCTGATTTTTTGTGTATAGTCTTATTTCTTTCCTTTTTTTAAATATATCCCCTGAGATAAGCATGATTATTCCCATGAGTGAAAGTCCGTGTGAGTCACCTAGGGTTTAACTCACCTTGGGCATCATCTTGGATGGCTATGGCGGTGGCTATCTGTCGTGAGCCCCGTCATCTTTAGCCAGAACAGACAGCCTATGTGGAGCTCTGGAGTGGGGGTGGGGTGCTAATTAAAGTTTCAATTGCCAGTGCCATAGACAGACGGTCATCGTGCCCGTTTCTGCTCGGCTGTCACTCAGCCTGTTATTGGGCTGTAGATTACAGCATCCTGGGCTCCTAATCGCAGTTTATGCTTCCCCTCCAAACTGTAACCACCGTTAAGTGCATTAATGTGTAATATGAAGGCTGTGGAATTAGTGCTGGCACAAATCATCAGCTGTCACAACCTCTCGGGCTGCAGCAGTGTTCTAAGCTGCTTAGTGTCCCTCTGCCATCCCTGGAGCCACATTCAGGGTTCCTGCTTTTCATCATGGTGTCGGCTTTGGCTTGACTTGCAGCCCCCTTTTTCCACAACAAGGGCCCAGGGGCCTGTGTTCCGGCTTGCGCAAAATGTATGTTGCTCTGTTTTAAAAGGTGTCTGTCTGTCTGTGGTTAATTCTTAATAAGCAGCTTCTTTATAGGTTTTTCTCTTGTTTTTGACATTGTTGTCGAGAGTATGGCAAGCGTGGCGTTAGTAACTCAAGCTCTTTGATTAGCTTTGCTCAGTAATAGCTGAGATTTACCAAATATAGGTGTCTCTTGGTGCAGAGTATAGCTGGGAATTTAAGTCACGCTTGCAGATGTGTTGCGAGCGTACCCTCAGGATGATGCCAGAGCAGGAATAAATGGACAAACGTTTGTTAAGGTTGTTCGTTAGCTAGTATTGCTCCACAAAGTTGCTGACTGATTCGCTTGTGCCTCCTGGGTGGTGATGAATGTAACTCACACTTTCTGGCACCCCATCTCTGTCTGGCACAGGGAAGCCGCCTGACCTTGCGAGCCAGCCCCTTCTAAGCTCGCTGACATCATTCCGGGTCGCCACCTCTGCGAAGCCGTGAAGTTCATCGGGAGGGAGTGATTTCATCCATCAGGAATATGGCCCCGTAGCCCAGTGGGCGTGGTCGGCGGGTTGTTTTCCACAAGCCGGCTGCTATGATGAACCATAGCATCATGTCATAGAACTAAATACCAAATAATGCTGGCTTGGGCTTGACTCAGACCAAACAAACTGTGCATCAGGTGAAACTTGCAAGAGTGTCTGCTGTGATAGCTTAGGGTGCTGAAGGGAGCCAGAAGCTGGGCTCTGTGTGTTAAACTATTAAAGAGCTTGTGAATGATATTGCATGTGGGTGTGATGAATAATGCATGAAGCAGGATGCTGAGGACTATTTAAAGCAGGACCTTTTCTGCCTCATTGTTTCTATGGGATAGAGCAGTTTAGGAGTGGGGCCCTCAGCCCTGCATATTACATGTCATGTCATGTGGAAAGTCCTTTCACGTGTCCGTGCAGTATCCCCGGCTGGCTAACGGCTTCTGCTGTAAGCTGAAACCTCGCTGACGCAGGCTGTGTAAATTAAACGTGTTCCCCCCCCCCTCATGTTCCTCAGCTCTCCCTTTCCTCTCTGTGCTTCACTCCAAAAAAAAAAAAAAAAAAAAAGTGACGTCTTCCTTCGTAAATAGATCCCGCGTGCGGCGCTTGTTGTGAGGATCGGGGGGGGTGGCGGCTCGCAATCCCAGACAGCTGGTTGTAAAAGCTGACACCCAATCTGGCTACCGTGCACTGTGGGATTCTCACATGTGCACCTCACTCAGTTTAGCAGCTGCTTTGACCTGACCTGGATGGAGGGGGTGGCTTAAATGCGACACCTTAATCCCGCTAGGTGAATATTTCTAGGTGCCGGACACATACCACCACTTGCAAGGTTTGTTTTGGTGCCGGGTGCTGCTGACATGCTGTTACTCATGGTCAGGGTATGCCGGGGGGGACAGGGAGGGGGGGTATTATTAGACCTCTTCTCCAATCAGTCATCTGGAAGATGGGGAGGGTCAAAAAATAGAGGTGAGCGGCAGTGCAGGGGGGCCGTTTCCGCGGTGTCCGCCGGGATATGTGGGAGCTGCGGGGGTGTGCGTATTTACAGTGCGAGGTGGGCCAGGTGTGCCATTCGCTCAGCGGAGAGGAGTCCCGGCGCTGCCTCTGAGAGAGAGTGTGAGAGAGAGAGGGCTGGCGTGAGACCCGTGCTTTCGGCACAGAGGTTCAGCCCCCAGGAGGAGCCGTCCCAGTGCTCGCCTCCCGCCTCAGGCCAGCCGGCAGAGCTGCGATGCGGGCGCAGACGGTGGCAGCAAGCCCGGAAGCACGCATGCAGAGCACCTCGCCGACCGGGACGGGAGCCACCACACGCTCCGCAGCAGGAACCTTTTGAGCCGGCTCAGGGCAGCGCCTGAGCGGCCCGCACTGGCTGGCAGGGAGCTCTCTGGCAGACTGGCCCCTCTCCTGCTCTTTCCGCCAACATGAGCAGATGGCTTAAATGCACCTCCATGTACTTTGTAGGTATAGCGCTGACGAGCGGGTTTCTCTGCGACGCCATGTGGGTAATCGCGCTTCTGGGGCCCAGACAAACTGTGCTGGATGAGCAGAGTCCCAGGAAGAAAGTTGCTTGCTTGTTGTTGTTGTTTGGTTGTTCTGCTGATTTTTTTTATTTAATTCTTTCTCCATGAGATTTTCTGTGCCTTGCAGCTCTGCTTACATGTTCCTGCTTGTAATGAGAATTGGTTCCCAACATCCCTCGGTTTTTACCATTCATTCCTGTGTATTTGGGAGCACTGGGAAATATGTGCGCTGACTGTTCAGCTAAAGAATACTTACTCCTTGTTTTTGATATAACTTGTAATTAATGGAAATGTGCAACGGTTATACTTCTATGAATGGGCTGATTGGTAGGTGTGCTTGCTGATTTTGTCTTTGTGATTTGTGTAGAAACTGTGTATTCAGTGTACCGTACAGGAAGCACTGGTACTGTGTGTGTGTGCGCATGCGGGCAGAACCCATTAAAACCCAAGTCTCACCAGCCTTGTCCTCTTGTTTCCACATGACGGCTGCTCTCCTAGAACACGGACTGGAACAAGTATGACGACCGGTTGATGAAAGCCGTGGAACGGAGCGAGGTGGACAAGGTAGCCGCTGTGCTCAGCAAGAAGGGCATCATCCCCACCAAGCTCGACGTCGAGGGCCGCTCAGCGTGAGTACGCCACCCCACCCGCAGTAGACGGACGCGTAACGTGCTGGTTCCGCCTCCATCCAGGTAACCGGGATGCCTGCTGTACACGCTCAAGGTGTAATAGCAGTGTGGTGCCACTCTGGTTAAAAATAACTCCCCAACATGCCTGGATAGGTTGTTCCAAGGCAGTGGTGACTTTCATTGGTTATTGCAGCATTCCACTCATTCTTACTTGTTGATGCCCTTATTCGTAACTTCAAAAGGGGATTATGTCCACTTTTCTCCAGTGCACTGCACATTTAAAAATGTATTTACCCGTAAATATTTTATTTTGTGCGACATATGGAAGCGATTATGAAGCAGTTGAGGCTGCCAGTGTCAGCGGGCTTCTCTGCGCATGAATCGTGGTTTTGCGCCCTGGCAGTGAGGACGCCATGCTGATGCTAATTTCAGCAGCGACCTACAGCCTCCCTGTGGTTATGGCTGGTTGACCGCCGCTGCCCAGTACATGTGTTTTTCTTCCCCCCTCATCAGGAGATGTTTCGATAAACTTGATCCACGTACTTATACACAATGTAATTTTAGACCCGGTGCCGGCTCCAGTTCTGTTGCCATGGTGACCTCCCGTGTTATCTTTATCCCGTCGTCCAGCTGAGTGACATGGACGGAGGTTGTATATTTTTAGGGTCAAAGCAAAGTAAACAAATGCAGGCTGCAAGGCTGAATGCCACTTCATGCATTGTAGCTCACTTATGTGAAATCCAAACTATTCACATTCGTGCCCAGTTTAAGTCCCCTAAGAAATGCAGAGGTTTGCATTAATTAGAGTTATAAAACCATGATTAGTTTCAGCTGCCTTGTTTAGGTCTTAGCTGAGCATGTTGGGTTCCAGACCACCAGCTATGTATTTTCAGGGCATTGCAGCATTCTTGTGGGGGGGGGGGCGGGGGGGTTATTACAGCTTGT
>JAODKM010000008.1:1640556-1655958 GCA_026780845.1 Petrocephalus sullivani | reverse complement strand
GTGCTTCTGTTCTCTGGTGGTGTAGTGTGGGTTACTGAGGTGCCGTTGTAAAATTATTCTATTGAGGGTTGTGGGAGTGCCGGGGAGTGGGGGGGCGGCGGGCGGGGGGTTATTACATCTTGTAATACAGTAATGGAATTTGACCAAACTAAGGACACCTTGCAGTGACCTGGAATCAGCTTTGTCTGCTGAACACATGAGGGCCGACTTATTGAGAATTAAGGTTATTTAAGTGTTTTTAGATTTAAATAAGGTCAGCCAGAGATGAGTGAAAGCTTTGTGGCTTTGATGTCCCTCCTCACCCTCTCACAAGGGTGATAATGGTCCTGTTTCAGGGGATTGGTTACCATAACAGAATAAGGTATAGCCACGGGATACAATTCACAAACCTTGACCCTTGATGCCATAACATGCTTCCTTCTTGGATTTTTCATTTTTCATGCTGCTATAAATAGGATTCATCATATATTTTTAAGTTTGCTGGACCAACAAAATGCACACTGTGGCAACAAGAATTCAAATCTGTAAGAGGGGATGTTTCGTATTTTGATGTTTGTCTTAAATGTAGAAATAAATATACCAAAAAACAAATATTTTGGCATAATATGTGCTCAGGTTACTTACAGTCTTTCACACCCAGTCGTCTCCCCAGCTACCTCTAAAAATACCTCATTTCCGTGGTGCCACAGATATGAAAGCCACTCAAGGAGCTGGTGCCTCGCTAGGATGCCGGGCGTCTGGGCTTTCTAATGGGCCCGGCTCCGGTGTCATAAGGCCGTCATCACCTCCGACAGCAGGACAAATCACATTAAACCATGCACACCAACCCTGTGGGATCCTTTGCTCTTTGTTAGGATAAATTTAGTCCTTTTTATGCTTATATGTAATTTTCCCCCATGTTCCCATCATTTTGTTTGAGTTTTTTTAGTTAGTATGTTTGAGATTAGTGCAGTACAGTCGTTATTTGGTTTCTACATGTGACCCTGGCCCGATTATTTTGTATTTTTCCTGCTGGTCTTGGTAGAATGAGTTTGACATCACTGTCTCATCCAGAGGACATATCCTTGGTGGAGTTTTTGTGACACTAGTGCTGCTGTTTCATGTCTACTCAGATTCGGAAATGTCAAATGACATTAATTTGTAAAGCAAATAGGGACTTATGTCCCACCTGATCCATATTGATAGTGTTTTACCGGCAGCCTGTCGGTAGCTTATGTTTTCCAAGACAAACTTTGTCATGGTGATACTCTGCAGATGAGTCACTCTGGATGATTTAGATCAGCAAAAGACTGTCAGCCATTTTTTGCGATCATAAGATAGCAATGAATATACAACCAGCTAATCATCTATTCAGCTGAAACACCCCTGGTTCATTTCCCAAGAATGCATCTGATTTGCAGACTTTTCTTTTGTAAGTCTGCAATATATAGAGATTGCAATATAGATCTCAGCTTTCCTTTTCATGTAAGGCCTCTTCTTTGCATTTGGCCTGGTTTCCTAAAATGATTCCACAGCAGAGGCTGATGTTCATGATCATTCCTCTGTTAGGGAATCTGTACTGCACTTAGGAGATGGTTAGGCATAGACATCACTGGTTTCTGGGCTATGCATGGTGAAAATGCATTTCAGGGTCCTGTGCAAAGACAGGTCTCCAGCTATATGCTTTTCTCTTAACCCTGCTTTTAATATCCAAGTCTCAAAGTCAGGTGTCCTTCAGCATGTTTAGTGTTGTGTCTAATGTACTTTAAGCAAGATCCAAACATAGTCACATTATGTGTGTGGACCAGTACATAGGGAGTCCCAACATAGTCACACTGACTCTGGGCCATTAGATACAGAGTCCCAAAATAGTCACATTTTAACCCAGGACCAATACATAGGGAGTCCCAACATAGTTACACTCTGACTCTGGGCCAATAGATACAGTGTCCCAACATGGTCACATTATAACCCAGAACAATATATAGGGAGTCCCAATATAGTCACAGTGGTCCCAGATTGGTGCATGCCTGCGTGACTTTGTTGTTGTATTAACCCTTTGGTATTCTCCGTGCAGAATGCCTCTAATGATCTCATGGATATCTAGAGGGTAAATTCATGCTGTTTATCTTAAATAGGAGAATGTGCCTATATTGATGTGCAATGTTAATATCAAAATTGTATGTTATTCACATGCAGTTGTCATTGCGAATGGTCACCCGAGGTAAGATTTGGCTTGGGCAGTATCTATTTATTCTTATTGTAATACTGTCCAAGCATTATATTGTATATGGTAATTTAATGGTATTTTCAAAAGCAGTACTATCCTAGTATTTTGAAACCGCTGCGACTTTAAAATAAATAAATAAATGAAATAAAATTCTGAAAAACTCAATAAGTGTCGCTGAAACGTTTAGTTTCAACTTGCTGTAACCACCAGCCAGCCATCCATCCATCCTCCCTCCAGCGCTTATTCAGGTCTGGGACATGAGGGCTGCACTCTGAGCAGAGATGCCCAGACCTCTCTCCCTAGCCACTTCCTCCAGCTTAAACATAATCTTATATATGCATGCATTTGGTGGGTCTTTTTAATAACAAAGTTGTTGCAGCTGTGTCCTGATAGACAGACAATACATTTTTAATGTTTACCAAAAAACTTACTGATGATACCGAACAACACCCAGTGTCATCATGTGACGAAAGAGCCACAATAAAAGCAATGGGCTGTTAACGTGAAGTCCCCCTCCCCAGTGCTGAGCTGTGTCTGCAGGTTTTTGCAGGTAGCAGCCTGTTTTGCTGGGGGTTGATATAGTTTACCAGGCTTGGGTTTGTCTTGTCTGAAGGGTGATGCTTCAGCAGTGTGCTGCTCCAAGGGAAGTCCTGGGGGGCTGGGGGGGCAAGATGCCTACATGAGTAACCTTATAGCAGACCTGGCACAGACAAGGAAAATGGAGTGGTATGAGTCAGTCTTGCATCCCATAATGCTCACACACCTTGCCCTGACAGCCAGTAAGCTATATAGCCGGGCCACGGTGTCAGAACAGCAAAAGTACTCTTCGGCCCTCTGTCTGCAGTAGCACTGAGCTAAGTGTATTTTTACTTTAGATTAACGTGGCAGTCTTCCTATTGCAGGGATGTGTGGGTGGACATGCTTTGCCTGGGTTTCTACACTCTTATCTAAGGAAATGAGAGACTTTCCAAATAAATCACCTCAAAGTATTCAAGGTAATCAGCAGCTTAGCTAAATAAGCCCGACCGAGTGTTTAAAGAATGATTCTCTGCAGCACGCGTGGCCAGAGCGGCTTCTTGAGAGCCAGAAGGCCTGTGGGGTTCAGTGAATTCATTTTAATAGGGGCCTTGCTGACAGCTGAAAGCTGCAGGAGCTACGGATGGGATTTAGCTGTTAAGACACTTACTGACTAGCATGCTATTTATCGGTGGTGAATTCATGTGTGTTTGCGGTTGTTGGTGCGGCCTAATGTGTAGTCGCTCTGTCTCTCTTTCTCAGGCCCCGCAGACACTCACGCCTGTCCTCGCTTCTCCATCTGCAGGTTCCACTTGGCGGCCACCAGAGGGCACCTGGACTGTCTCAACCTAATCCTGGGCCACGGTGTCGACGTCACAGCCACGGACGCTGCTGGTGAGAGGCACTTGTCATGCACTTGCCATTCGGGGACCTTACGATTGTGACATGCAGTGACATAAGTCATACAGCCAGGTCTGTGGAACCACATACACAATGGCAGAAAGTGTATGAAAACTTTGTCTTTTCTCACTAGTTATGTTTGAGGAGTAATTTGTATGTAAAACAAACTGTTACCATGTATGACCTATTAAGTTACACATCAGCTCCCCATGTTACCTTAGGAAATAAAGAGACCAGCATTGTTTAAAGTGTTATGAAACTGAAAATTCAGTCTTGGTGACTAATGTGGTTTTGCTATAAGGTTTCAAGTGATTGTGCATAAGAGGGGAAGATGCAGATGAGGAGGAGGTACTTTCTGTTGTACTTCATCCTGTGAAAATACTTGGTGGTGTTTGTAAGGGGAGAAAACGTTCTTCGATAATCCTGCCTATAGGGACGAAACGAGTACCCGTTTTTATGGTAAACCACGGTAAAATTCCCAAACGTTAGCATTACAGTTTCAAATTTTAATTGCAATAAACTGTGATTGATTATCATGCTTTGAAGAAGCACCTCCAGCACTGCTCAACTGGTGCCACCACCCCTCAAGGCACCTAGTTGGTGGAATGAACTCCCTCTAGATGTCCGATCAGCTGAGTCATTGAATGTTTTCAGATGACGACTTAAAACATACCTCTTTCAGAAATATCTGGATTAGCACTTCTGGTATTATACTCTGAGCTCTTTTCCTGAATAAAAAAAAAAACAGTATTTTCCCAACAGAGTATTAGATCGATGGTATTCATAACCTGGGTTTTATTGAGCTAGTATTGGGAAAAATTTATTATAGAGTCTTAAAGCACTTATGTAAGTCGCTCTGGCTAAGGGTGTAAAATGAAGAACTCACAGTCTTCCAGATGCAGGTGAAGCATGGCACTTGGAGCACTCTGGAGGTTTCTGTGCATTCAGTTTCTGTGCTTCATGCTCCAGCTTTGACCTGAGGTCTGCTTAAAGTGTCAGCTCATTTATATCAGGGCTTAAGTCATTGGTCGGAGTGGTGGCTCTGAGGCTAGGGATTTGTGCCAACAATTGGAAGGTTGCTGATTCTACTCTGCTTGGGCCCTTGAGCAAGGCCCTTAGCCCGCCTTTGCTTTGTCCTGGGTATGACGTTAGCCTACATCTGGCCCTCTAAGTAGGTCGTCTGACTTCTGGGAAACTTTGGGGGGTTGGTGGCAGGATTGGCACTCCAGCCGCCAGGAAAACTTCACATTGTTCAGCTCCATCTGAACAGTGTGGTGCTGAAGTATCAGCCACTGCATGGCTGCACCCTGAGGTGGTTTGTCATGTGGTGGTGTGCGACAGTCAATGCCTCTTACCTCTCTCTCTTAAACCATTACTGTCTGTCGCAGCTTTTCATTGAATTAAATTGGTTTAGCTGTACGCTGTCACTACAATGCGACTTCTTTCCAGTTACTACTTATTTGTTTTGGCTTTTAGTTTCTTTTTCTTGTCTTTTAAATGTGATTTTAATGTTTTTTATTTGAAAGTATGTTCTGTCTTTATAAAGCACTTTGAATTGCCTTGCATCTGAATTGTGCTTTATAAATAAACTTGCCTTACTTTGCCTAATGTTAATGCACGTTTGATATGGTTTTCATATGTTTACATAAGTTAATGGCTATGTTACTATTTAGTCTATTGTTAATTACATTTATTAAATTATTATTAAGTTTATGCAAACAAAAAGTACATAGTGCTACTGATTTTATTTTAATTTAGAACTTGGTGAAATGATTTCAGTTTGTGTATCAGTACCTTTCAGACATTTACAGCATAATTTAACAAGCTCTCGATAATGCTGATAACCGTGGTAATTTTAGTTGCTATAATCATGATATAACATTTCGGTATCGTCTTGTTCCTGTATGGACAACATAGCCTCTTCATGACCCTCCTACTTGTCATTATCACCCTGAGCCGGCGTCACTCTCTGCCTCTGCCCGTTTGTAGCGCTGTTGTCTGTACTGAGCTGCTGTCTGCTCTCTTTCAGGTAAAAATGCCCTTCATTTGGCTGCCCGCAATGGACACTCGCTCTGCGTGCAGAAGCTCCTGCAGGTGTGTGTGCATGACGACGTGTGTGAGATTCATGGCCGCGGTGTGATGTGGCTCCTCAAGCTCGCGACAGTGTGGGGCCTGACTCCGTGGTCGCCCGGCAGTCTGTGCGGCGGCTGCCCGCGGGTGTCGCCTTGCGCGAGGCAGACCTGGCCTGGGCCTCTCGCGGTGTTGGGTTTCCCAGTTCACAGTTAACACCCAGTCACCTGATCGCGGCCCTTGATCGGGAGCCTGTTGCTGGAGAGAGATGGGTTTTTATAGGGCAGTGTGTGGGGGGGTCACAGCTGGGCCCCGAGAGCTCTCCGCATGACGACGCGCTGTCTGCACGCTGACATGTCTGTGCCCCTTGCTGGCGTGCCATCGCGCTGCCTTCCCATGCCTTATTGACAGTCTCGGCTTTTTTTAGAATTGCTGACTAGTACAATCCCTTTGATTTCACACCCCTTTGACACAGAACCCCCCCCCCCAATCTGACACATCTCAAACGAAAAACCTTTAATGTAGATCCACTTGACTCCAAGAGGGGATATATTTACTGATTTTTAATATTTTTGTGTAGATGAGTGAGTGTGGTATTACATTTAATGCCTGTATAAGCGTGTGACATTCCTTGTATCTGTACCTTGTACCTATACCAATGTTACCCAAAAAAGTGTCCAACCTGCTCTCTTGCCTTTCTCACATGTCCTGTAGCACAACTGTCCTGTGGGGAACGTGGACCTGCAGGGGAGAACCGCCCTGCACGATGCGGGTATGCAGTACCGGCCGGCCGCGGTCTCATTGATGAGGGACTGGAGGGTCTGCAGTAGGATAAGGTCCAGCTCCTTGCACTGAAGCAGACTTACCCTGATTTCTGCTTCCCGTTCTTTAGTGATGGCCGGCTGCAGCTCCAGCGTCAAGCTCCTGTGTGAAAGCGGGGCAGCGCTAAACGCCTGTGACTTGGTGAGTGCTCCGTTTCCGTGGTGGCCACGCACCCGCATTATGCCTACATTCATGTGACTGTAAACTGAAGGTTTAAAATCCCCTGCTGTCTGTGTGCAGGATGGTCGTACCCCCTTGGTGCTGGCCACCCAGATGTGTCGTCCCCAAATCTGCAAGGTTCTGCTGGAGCGTGGGGCGGACATTGCCATCCGGGACAAGCAGA
This sequence comes from Petrocephalus sullivani, assembly GCA_026780845.1. Taxonomy (NCBI): domain Eukaryota; kingdom Metazoa; phylum Chordata; class Actinopteri; order Osteoglossiformes; family Mormyridae; genus Petrocephalus; species Petrocephalus sullivani. The sequence goes on along the minus strand of JAODKM010000008.1, from coordinate 1,649,098 downwards.
GCAAGTAAGCGGCTCTCCCTGCCTTCCTGCTTTGGCGCGTGGCTGTCGGGTCCCTATATCTCGGAGATGTTCGCTCCTAAGTAAAGGAGAGTGAGCATGGCAGTAGGAGTTGATAACTTCTCTAGGTTGGTGTTCTAAAGTGTCAGGTTTGTCACGTGAAAAATACAGCAGCCCTTTCTTAGAATTAACGATGTTAGTCGTGGGTTTCAGTGCCGGCTGGGTCCGCTGTCACACTCGTGGCTCGTTGGCTAATGGCTGTCCTCTCTGGGCACGTAGGACTGCCCTGATCCTGGGCTGTGAGTACTCCTGCAAGGAGGCTGTGGAGGTCCTGCTGCAGGGGGGTGCTGACATCGCGGCCGTGGATGCCTTCGGGCACGACAGCCTCTACTACTCCCGCATCTGCAAGAACCCAGAGCTGGTGGCGCTGGTCAGGAATGCCGTGGAGAGTGCTGCAAAAGGTGGGGGCTGGACTGGGTCTTCTCACTGGGTATGACTTCTCATCGGCACATTTAGGGACCTGGGCATCGTCTGCCGTAAGACACACCACCACGCCTGGTGTTCTTCTGTTGGACTGGCAGATGTTTGGTTTTCAGTGTGAAGTGAACATCAGCTCAAAAGCGCAGCGCTACGAGGGGGAAGTGGTGACCTTTGGTGACCTTTTCTGGGCAGAACTGGGTTTAGAATTAGAAGATCATTTAGAATCAGAAGAATCAGAATCAGAAAAATCTTTATTGATCCCATGGGGAAATCGCTTATGCAACAACTGCACAGGCGGACAGACACCATTAGACATGATGGACACTATACAGTACACGGTAGAGACTTATTTATTACATGTGATTTATTGCTGAAACATAGGAGTATGTAGGAACGCATACCCAGAGACACCGTATGGGAGGGGGGGGATAAGTGGCTTATTTTGTGGATGAGTGACGTTGGGAGAGTTATAGTCTCTGATCGCTGTTGGGAGGAGGGATCTCCTGTGGCGTTCAGTGGAGCACTTCATGCTGGACAGTCTACCACTGAAGATGCTCCTCTGCCCAACTGCGACCCCGTGAAGTGGGTGAGCAGAATTTTCAATGATAGACTGAAGTCTGGCCAGCATTCTTAGATCATCCACAATTTCCCAGGTGTCCAGTTCCTTGCCAACCGAAGCCAGCCTTCTGCATCAGTTTAATCCTTTTTTTTTTTTTTTTGTTTAGCCTGGCGATTTGTGTGTAATTACCAAGAAAGTGGTAGAGCCCCCATTAAACATGTAGATGCTCAGTCAGGCAGGATAAACACAGGTCTCTGTCAGTCCTCACGCAGGTTGTGCTGTATAGAGAACGGGCCTGGTATCATCTTACTGGAAGCTTCCTTTTCTGGTTTCACATGAAGCTGCCAGTGTTAGATGGTCGGCCCAGCGGCGTTATGCTCTCGCTAACTTTTTTAAGCACTTAAGTAAATATCCAGTTGGGCTTCCTCAGAATATCATGCGTATTGTTTCCTGGTTTCAGTGGAGGGAATAATCAAAGCAGGATTGCTGAGAAACAGGAAAAGCAGCATATCAGCCAAACGGCTCTTCTGTCGCCTGGACGACTCTCTGCCAGCTTCATTCCCACTTGGCAGTAACAAGCTGTAGTGAAAATAAATTCTTCCTTGATGACGGCTGATGACAGTTACAACCGCCGTGGCTGTTCACATCGGTGGTTTGCCTTTTGTGGTGCTGTGGGGTCCTCTTCTGTCAGCTCAGGGTGTCCATATTTGTGTTTCTCGGCCCAGTACGTGAAGCAGCCGCTACATGCCTCAGAGGTAGCTTGTACATCAAAATCCTGCCTATGAGTTATGTTATCATCCGAATCTATGAAACGCATCATTAGCATTAGCTAATGATAGCAGTGATAAGATTGATTGGGGGTGTTGCACTAGAGTTTGCCTGCAGTTAGTACAGGAATAAGAATTGAAATGTTCAGTTTGATATAGCAGAACACTAACCTTATATTTTGTGTCCTGTAAACAGCCAAAGCTGCAAAGATGGAGAAACTCCGACGGGTGAGTTGCACTTTTTCATTTTGGGGGGTGCTAATGTCTGTAACAGATGCTGGTACTAGGGGTGTTTCGCTCTGGCATTGAGCACATGGCAGGGATGTAAATATTTCGTTTGCCTGTTTGATTTGTAACGACGCTGGATCATGTGTGGGTATCGCTTACGGACGTCTTGACTCATGACATTTACACCTGCAAATCAGCTGATATCTGAGAAAGCTCTGCTTTTACCTGTTACATTTTATACCTCTTGAAGAATGAACAATGTTAAGAACATGGCATTAGGTGTTCACTCAGCTGTGGCCAGGCTGTGTGACGCTTGGCGAGACTGACAGCATGCCTGTTCAGTGACTGTTTATCCCAAAGTCTCCAAAGAGCTCCTCCCCCAAAAGTTGTATGCTGCTTGTATGCCTTGTCAAATGCCATTAAACTCAGTGTCAGTTGCTTGTTTCCACCATCTAATTAGGGTCATAATGGGTCAGTGAGGTTCAACATGGCAAATCGCAGTTGGAGGCTGATGAACTTGAATAACTGCTTTCATTTAGAACATGATGCAATGCTGTTTATGTTTGGCTTTTTGTTCTGTGTGAGTGCCACCTAGTGTTCAGCCAGATGAATTGCGGTCTCTGGGTGGTGACGCGCGTAATTTACGTTGCCGTGATATGAAATGTGTGACAACATGATTGCTTCTGCAGCTGTCAGTGGAGATGACTGCAGAAGCCGAAGCCAGCATCAGGGATCAGATTATACATGTGAGTGCAACCCGCCTTTTATGCTCCTGTAAAGTCGAGAGCTTGTTTTCCACTCCTGCTTAGTATGTATTACACATTCCAGCAAAAGGTCTATTCATTTTCAGTTCAGTTTATTTTTGTTTATTTACTGACCAGCTTGCCCCACAGCCATAATGTTAGTGTTCATGATCTGGCACTCATTAACTTGCTAATCAATAGCCAAAAACATTTGAGTTGGTAAACAAGTGGCCCGAGGTGGCCTAATGGTTAGGGGTTTGCACTTGTGATTGAAACATCGTCACCCGGTTCAATTCCCCGACCAGAAGGGTTAGCACTGAGGTACCCTGAGCAAGGTACTGCCCCAAAGCACTGATCCTCAGGTGCTGAATTAGCCGCCCCTCTATATATGTTAAATGCAGAGGACACATTTCATCGTTGTGCCCTGTGAGCTGTGGTGAGTAAACAATGACCATTAATCACTTCCCTCATTTAAACTTAGCTTGTTTATTTGTTTTTTTTTTATTGAATTCAGTAATGCAATTAATATATGGATAAACTGCTAAAATGAAAAACAATAATGCAATTAATATTTAGCTAAGCCTGTAAAATGCCACACATATTAAGCTTGTTAGCCGTCTTATTAATCTCTGCCTGGCCTGTCGTAGGACCTGGAGAGGAAGAATGAGATGCAGCAAGAGGGACTGAGGAAGTTCCACCTGGAGCAGAGGGCTCTGCTGGACAAAGTCAACCTCCTGCAGCAGCAGCTCAGCCAGGTGGGTGCCCCCCCCCCGCCCCCGGCAGGTGGCGCTCCATGAACGCGAAGGCTACAAATGAAGAGATATTTGCTCTGTTGCAGGAGAAGACGACTGTGGAAGACTTGAAGAAAGAGGTAAGACTCTGTACATGTACTGCCGGTAGCAGTGCCGCTTGTCGTCCGCACACGGCGTCTGTGAGATGGAGCTCGTGCTTGGCTCGCTTTTCACATGGGCCCATTAAATCTGCGCCAGCCTGTAACGTCCTCCCGCTTTGTTCCAGAGGGACGAGCTGAAGGTGACCTTGTCGGGCCGGGAGAAGGACGAGGGCTCCAGGAGCCCAGACACCGTGAAGGTCCAGATGAGGAGCCGCCTGGTAAGTGCAGGGTCACGGAGCAGAAGTGAGGCGTGTCACTTGCATGTTTTCATTATTCACCGAGGGAGAGGTGGCTGTGCGTCCAAGGTTTTCACGTGGCTTTAAGACGTGGTTATGTGGTACCACGGCTCTGTACCAAGAGAGAGCAGATAGTCACGGCAGAACTGCGAAACCCTACTGTGTGCCATCAATTGCTGGCTGTCGCGCTTCACTTCATTGTGGTTACCTCTTCAATTATTGCGTCCCATTGGGTTAATCCTGCCTGTAATTCCACCGTGAGTTACACTGCCTGATTTCCTCCATTGTGAATATGATGTACTTCCATTTAGATATTGATATCACAGATGTTTTAATCGTATAGAATGATTAGTAACTGAGTAGATTATTCATTTAATTGTTTGTTTTTGTGTTCAATTGTAGGGAGACTACTCTGGCCAATCTGTGATTAAAGGTAATACAGAATCTTTTAAGGACGCTATTCTATGTATCTTAGCAGCCATACATAAGAATTAATTCCCAAATTCTTCTTCTTCAGGGAAAGAGATGCTTGTGAAACAATCTCACAGTCTGGATTCTGCACAGGTACTATATATACTATATATAACTTATGTTAATCTAGAAAACTGCACATCAAAGGGGTAAATTTGATGGGGAAAAGAACTAGAGTCACAGCTCAGTCCTGTTAATTTTGGCCTAAGTGGGGCCAGATTTCATATTTAATTAACATGAATAACTGCTCATATCAGCTCGTTCCTAACATTATGTATTTCTGTGATGATGTGAGTGGATCTGAAGCTGAAGGTGTCCCCCCACTCTGACCTCTGCAGTCTTGACATATGACTGAATAAGCTGTAGAATTCTTGATTTTCAACTTTAGCTGTTTTGCCCCCAGGAAATGAGAAATTTCTGATTATAAAGTAACCTGCATGGGTATTTTCACTGTTCGGGCTTTTTAAGTTGGGGATAGTGCATTTCTGACAGTTACTTAAGTAAAGTAAATACCCTGACCTGCTAGTTTGAAAACTCGACAGTTGTGTATCTATGCAAGTTCTTCTTCACGTCTGATGGCTCTGCTCCATTTCCCGCCAAAGGTCCTACAAACCACTACGCCGCTGCACTCCCTGTCGCGACCGCTGGACTTCTCGCAGGCAGGGTCAGTCCCAGGAGGGGAGGTGGAGGCTTTGAGAGAAGAGCTGGAGGCAGCCAAAACGAGGCAGGAGTCTGCGGAACACGAGGTCTGCCGACTAAGGGCGGCGCTCGACTGCAAGGGCAGAGAGTGTGAGGAGCTGGTGCGAGACCGCGACACGGAGAAGCGAAACTCGGAGCGGCAGGTGCAGGAGCTGGAGCAGGCCCTCAGCGACGTGCAGAAGCGCATGCTGGATTCTGAGGCCAAGGTGAAGCAGCTCCAGGCACACGTAGTGGCTATGAAGGAGCACCTGAACACCCAGGTGGTGGAGGACCTGAGGGCCCAACTGAAGGATGTCAAAGCCAAGTATGAAGGGGCATCCACGGAGGTCGGCCGGCTTCGCAACCACCTCAAGCAGAGCGAGAAGGCCTTGGAGGAGTACAAGAAGAGCGAGGGCCTGCTGGCCGATGAGGCAGAGGCACTCACAAAAGAGTTGGAGAAATCCAAGGTGGATCGGGAAGAGATGACCTTGACGTTGATGGATATGGAGTCTCTGATGAAGGAGATGGAAGTCAGGCAGACATCCATGGTTTTGGGGGAGAAGTTTGACAACATGAAGAATCTTCTTACTAATGCGGTGGATGAGAAGGAGAAGCAGCTGGCAGAGCTGAGGGAGGATTATGACCGGGTGCTGGAGGAAGTGGCCGAGCTGCACCGGGAGCTTGATGGTCAGAAAAGCAGTGCTGAGAAGACCATCCTGCTGCAGGAGCATGAGAAGGTGAGGGCTGAGCTTGAAGATCAGAACGTGACTTTGAAGAAGAAGCTGGCGGATGTGACCTCCAAGAGCCAGGCACTTATCCGGGAGGTGGAGGAAGGGGAGAAGGAGAAGGGAATCCTCAGGGGACGTGTTCAGGACCTGACCAAGAAGATGCAGGCCCAGTATGTGCCCCTCAAGTCCCATGAGGATATGAAGAGATCTTTGAACCATACCATAGAAGACCTGAGCAGGCAGCTAGCGGAAGCAGAGCAGAAGAGAAGTCGTGATGAAGTGGAGGTTCAGAAGTTGGAATTTGAGAGGTTGACATTGTGTGAGAATCTTAGCAACCTGCAGAGCCAATACATCCCCCAGGAGAAGTTTGAGCAGGAAGTCGGCAGCCTGGTTTCTCAAAAGAAAGGTGTAGAGAAGGAGCTGGCACAGCTTCGAACAAGGTGTGAGGATAAAGAGAAGGAGTTGGAGAAGGTGGTGGGTGACTACATGGCCCTGAAGCAGAGCTTGCAGGGGGAGTATGTGCTGGGGGCTGAGCACGAGAAGGTGAAAGCCGAGTTGAGTGCTGCTTTGGGTGAAACTAAGGCAAAAAGCTGTGCTTTGGAGAGACAGGTCAGGGAAGGTGAGTTAGAGCTGCGGCAGGCGAAGGAGAAAAGCGAAATGTTGAGTAAAAAGCTGCAGGGTGCCCAGACTGCACTAGAAAAGGATTATGTCAGTTTCAAAGAGCATGAGGGAATGAGGAGCAAATTGGCCGGCGAGGTCTCTGAGGCGGAGCTCGGGGCAAAGGAGGTGCAACTGAAGTACCAGTCTGCGCAGGAGGAAATCGAGAGGCTTCATAAAGAGATGGAGGAGCAGAAGAGGGAGCTGGATACGATTCAGGAGGCCGTCCAGTCTAGGTTTGTCTCGAAGACTGTTGTTGAGGAAAACGAGAGGTCCTTCAGGTCCACCTTGAAGGACTTGACTGAACAGCTGGAGGAGATGCGGGAGAGATACAGCCATGTGGAGAAGGAGGGAGAATGTCACAAGCAGGAGAAGGAGAAGCTGAAAGTAGAGATGAAGTCTGTGCAGGGGAGGTTTGAGATGGGATTTGTTCCCACTGAAAAGTACCAGGAGGTAGAGGGCATGATGAAGGAACTGAGCCAAAAGCTGCAGGATGTGCAACAGCAGTACCAGGATGTAACCATGCAGAAGAACAAGCTGGAAGAGCAGACTGCTCAGCATGACGCTGCCATCCAGGGCCTGCAGCGCAAAGTGGACACCGAGTTCCTGCCTTTGCAGGAGTTCCAAGCCATGCAGCAGTCGCTGAGCAGCAGCCTGCAGCAGGCACGGCAGGAATGCCAGCATGTGGCCGAGGCCTACCAGCGCGAGGCGGGTAGGGTGAAGGCCCTGGAGGAGGAACTGAAGGGCCACAACGGCGACGCTGCCCTGCTAACAGAACTCCTTTCCTGTAAGGAGGCCCTGCAGCAGGAGGTGGCCAGCCTGAGGCTGGTCCTGAGCAAGGAGCAGGAGAGCAGTGCCCAAAAAGCAGAGGATGTGGCCTCCCTCCAGGCTGAGCTGCTCAGAGCCACACGGGCTCTAGAGGAGTTCCAGAGCCAGGGCTCCGACGAGGTGGCTACGCTCCGTGCCGACAAGCGGAGGTTTGAGGAGGCGGCCGTGGGGTTGGAGGAACGGCTGTCGAGTTTGGCAGGGCAGTGTGAGGACTTGTACAGAGAAGCCACTCAGGCCAAGGAGGATGAGACCCGGGCAAAGTCCGAGACAGAGGCTCTTCAGGCAAAGAGCACGTCTATCGAGAACGAGATCAAAGAGCTAAAGAAGAGGTACGACGACTCGCTCAGCACTATAGAAGATCTGCAGAAGAGAATCCAGATGTCCTCAGAGCAGACGGAAATGAAAGATAAGAAGGTAGAACTTTATTTTTTTTCCTTTTTTCCTCTCCGATGTAATGTGGAATGACGAGTGGTAGCTGGGTGCCCTGTTGTGCAGTATTCCACACACATACCATAATAAATTAAAAATACCAGAACTTTTTTCCCTAAAATACCGGTCTTTAGGAAGTTTAGGAGGTTTCGCTGGGTCCGGGTCTAATTAAGCTTGGCTTCTGGGCCGCCTTTGCTGGCTGCTCTGACCACCAACAGCCGCATGTGTGCTTTCAGATCACAGAGCTGCTGACAGACGTGGCGCGGCTGAAGCAGGCCCTGAACGGGCTCTCCCAGCTGGCCTACGCTGGCGGCACTCCCAGCAAGCGGCAGGCGCAGCACGTGGACGCGCTGCAGGCCCAGATCACGGGCCTGCAGCAACAGCTGGCTGTGAGTGTGTGGGGGGGCAGGGGGCGGGGCTCGCTTCGCCATATAGATGTAATTGTTTCTTTTGGAATATTAGTTTTCAGTTGGGGTTGCAAATGGGGGCCCCTTCCAAACAAATGGTTAGACTCATTGTCTTGCTCCTGCTGCCTTGGCATCATTGAGTGTGATGTGTATATACAGAACACAGTGACAGCGAAAGCTTATATGTTTCTTTAATGTTTATTTTTTATGTTTTTAATGTATTTTGTATGAAGCACATGAGGCTCCTGTCAGTCACATTTATTATTCTCTCTGAAAATCTGAAATACGACGCACCAAACAGCTAATATTAGAAAAGAGAGGGTGCTGCTTGACTGACACTTGGGATGTCCTTTCAGGCTTCCAGAAAGCCCGGCCCCCCACCCCGCCCCCCCCCCCACGCGCCCCCCTACCCCCACCCGACAGCTGCCCATGCCACGACACT
>JAODKM010000008.1:1623478-1635840 GCA_026780845.1 Petrocephalus sullivani | reverse complement strand
CCCCGTGCTTTTATGCTGTTTCTTACCTCTCTGTAATTCAGCCCTCATACGGCAACACGACATTCTGAAGGTACGGATGGCGGTGGACATGGACCCACAGAACGCCCCTCTGCCCTTCGGCCCCTTGTTTGTCGCTCTCCCTGCCGTCCCCTTGTCAGTAATGGGCCATTAGGCAGCACACGGGCGGGGGACAGCTTGGCCTCTCATTAGTCCTTTTGGGGGTGAGAGTTGGGGTGTCTAGGGCATCTCCCGGCCTCCGCGGCTCACTTTGCAGAGTTGAAACACTTTGTTGCTTCAATAAAGTTCATTTATAGTATAATAAGGCTCTGGAGAGCATATGGTGCTGATTTGAGCTGGATGGATTCAGTATGTCCCCCTGTGCCCTGCGTGCCTCTGATCCTGCTCTGAGCTGTGTTTTCACACACCTGGGACAGAGAGGGCCGAGCGTGGGAGAGGACCGCCTTTCATTTCCCGAGATTTACTGCTTGACTGGGCTGTGGGTCAGATCAGAGAGCCCCCCCCCCCCCCTTAGGCCTGAGAGTGGCCCTGATATCCTACAGCCGGATTATGAACACATGCCAAAGTAAATACAAATATATACATGAGTGATTCTCTAAACCTGTCAGCTCACACGCAAGCCATCCTCAACAGGAGCAATGAGTGTTTGCCCAGTGGATCTAAGTAAAAAGTGCTGTAGTTTTGCAAGACCTCTTCTTGAAACAGTTAAGGAACACGCACCCCAACCCCCCCAAACTCAATAGCACAACTTACCGCTGAAGGGCACTTTCTTTTCCGAGAGAGGCCTCGCTAGAAACCGAGCTCTCGATCCATGCCTCCCAAGATACTTTCCGCTGAGGCCTTTGGCCCTCCCCCGCCTCTGTCTCCTGGATGTGCGTGCTGCCTCCGTCGCCATGACGTCCGGACCGCTTACCATCCGTGAGAGACTCGCACCAAAGGGATTCCCCCAGAGCCTCTCTCTGAACCGCAAATCTGGTTTCAAGTTTTTAACTGTAACATTAAATCCGCTTGACGAAGTGCCCTTGCTGCAGAGTTGCCGATGGGCATCAGGTAATGCCCGGGTGTTTGTTTAATCCTCAACTGTGAGGCCCCCCTACCCAAAATTCAGTGTTATGTCCCCATGCATGCTGGGGGGTTCACGGGGAGCCCATGCATGCTCTTTGAAGGGCGTAATAGCGTGCTGCTTACAGAATGGGACCTTTCATTACATATAGAGAGTGGCCAAGACCAGCTTGTTGTAATTATATCCACTGCTCACCTAGTAGTCCCTTAGTCAGTATTTGGACTAAAAATTGTATTTCTAATCTTGAAATTAACTTTAAAAGAGTATTTCACAACAGGTGAATTTTTTGTAATAAAATCAGGTGTGTAATTATCCAGTACTCTTCAGCACAAATGCGTTAAACATTGTGCCCTGTGACTAAACACTGGTTGGCACTTAGTGCCTTAGTCAAGAAGCTGGAATTCCGGCACTGCTGCTCCAAATCCCGGGGGGATTCTGGGCTGGTACTTAACCTGAGCTGAATATCCAGCTGCAGAAAGTGCCTAAAAAAAATAAGCAGCTTTAAATGGAAACAGCTATGAACTAGAACAACCCCTTCCTCTGCCGCTACCACACCAGACACTGTAGGAAAAAAAACACACAGGTCACTTCCCGTTATCCTACCTGGATAAGAAGCAGCCAATGTGGGCAGGGATGAGCGAGTGTTTCTCAGGAGCTCTGAGGGCCTATGGGAAAAAAAAGCATCGTAAAGCGGTGCAGCCGGGGCCCTGTGGGTCATTCAATACGCACAATGGCTTTGAAGCCAGCTCTGTCGTATGGGAACGTTTTTCACACTGGGGGTTTCAGCCGAAGCTCCTTCCTCCCACCAGTTTGCCTCATGGAGACGCTCTGATGCTGCCACGTGTACTGTTGCATTCTGGGTAATCCTGGAGCTGTTTGGAAACACTATGTTAAATGAACTAGGTTCTGTGATAACGTCATTGTTTATACAGAATCGAAATATGTAAGCAAACTAAGCAAATAAACTAAAATGGAAGACTGCACATGTGTTAATATTTTACTGAGACTCTAATCTCTATCCTTAAATAATCAAAATTTTGGTATGAAAAGGTAAAGAAGGAAACCTACTTTCTTCGCTTATGAAAGACATTGTGGGCAGGTTTATGTGTTGCAGATGTGGGTTTGTACCTTTTGAAATGATATTCTTTGTCAACAAAGTGTTTTTATGCCTGCATCATCTGAAAGCATCTCGATCTATGGACGTGCAGTGTTTTCTAAGCAAATCAAGCTTAACTAAGAATGACATGTCAATGTCAGCAACGTCTGGTTTCTATATAGGGAACGAGCTGCAGTATTAACAAATCGTATAGTAATATGTCATTATGTTATATAATATTATAATAGTCTTCATGATTTTAACAGTAGTGTCTTTTTAAACGTGGAAGTATTCATATCAGGACTGGAGATGTGTGGATATAAATTGTGCTTAGACATCCTTTTATCCAAATCAGCTTGGATTTTCACTGGAGTAATTCAGGTTAAGTACTTCAGTCAAGGGCACTAGAGAAGGGCCCCTTCAGGGATGATAACTCGCACCCATCAGATTAGCAGTCCTTAACCCCTGACACCCGCTGCACCACGCCAAAAGACGCACGGCCACTGCGTCTCCTGTCCCTGTCGTGTGAATTCCCAACCAGAAGCCACGCCGCTGGCATCAGCCTCACTGTGTGACGAGGTCGTGCAGCAGAGCACCCCCTTTTGGAGCTGGATTGGCTGCATTCAGGCTGTCCTCCCCTTAACTGTCACTCAGCCTACAACATCCCGTCAAAGACCGTAAGGGTCTCTGTGCCACAAATCCCGCCCTCTGCTGAGGAACGCGCTGACGCCATCGCTGCCGTAATGCCTGTAAATGCTCATCTGGGAAAAGGCTACAAGAAATAGATTTTTAATTGTACCTATTGAGAGTTAACTAAAAATAAATGGAATTACCTTTAAAAAAACAGGTTTCTGTCTTTTGATGTACGAGCAGAGAGGTAAAAGGCTCTCAACCAGCTCCTCTTGAATTTTAATTAAATTACCTACTTTTCCTTCCCCATTAGTCTCAGTGTGGAGGTAATACCTTTTAATATGGCTTTAAAAACTGATTTAATCTGCCGTCTTTCATCTCATCTTTTCCTGAGTTTGCATCGCTGTGATCCCCAGTCCTGTCTGCCTTTGATTGCACCTTTGTGCTATAAATTTGTCTTTGAATTAAAATGCAAATTCCCTGATTAGCAATTTCCTAATTCCACCTTATGTGCTGCAGCCGGGGCCTATGGGGAGCGTCATTATTCTCCTGATTTGATTTATTATTATTATATATTTTTTCTAACGGACAAATCAAGGGCTTCTGCAGCACAGGGAGGATCTGCCTTTTATGTCTTCGGTTCTGTGAGGGCGAGCTTACACCTTTCAACCTTGTCTGCAGGCAAAATCAAAGAGAAATATGTATAAATCATCTGCACAACAAATATTAACCAGACCTGTGCGTCTTTGCCGATAGCCCTGCACGCAAATCCCCGGCCCGCAGAAACTATAATAATTGCCCTGACTTTTGTTCTGCTGAGAGTGACACACAAAGGAATCTGCTGCAACCCGTCCCTTAGGTTTAGGATATTTCTTTAACCCCCCCCCCCATTTTATTCATGTGTAACATTGTTTCTTTTGATGGTGCTCTGTAACACAGCCTCGGATGCGCTCGCAGGGTGCAGTGTGTTCAGGACAGGACTGCTGCTAAGTGGCACACAGGGACGTCACCGCAGATGTGAAATGAAGTGGCGTCATAGCTGAAGGGTGATGGGACGTGTCGGCTGCTTTCGGCTGGAGAGCGAGGGCTTCGCTAAATGTGAGCGCTCGGCATCTCCAGGCCTCGCGTTCCGCGCCGCTGGGCGGGATCCGCCCCGATCTACCTGAATCTTAAACCAGTAAGTTCTCTTCTGCCGCGTTTTTCATGGAGGAATTTGCGACAGTATTTTGCACTACTGGGTGTCATGCCGAATACCATCCGTGTACCTCACAATTAATAGGTAAAATTCAGGCAAGTGTCACTTTCTTGTCGCCTGAGTGGCGCGGCATGTGACTCTGTCCCTCCATTACTTCTTGCAGTCTGTGTACATTTTTTTTTTCAGTCAAGGATAACCTCAATTTTCAAAAAATCTATAAATGCAATAAAAAAAACTAAACATGCCATAAATCTTTTCTTTTCTTTGGTTACTTCTGGTTAAGGTCAGGGCTGGATAGGGGTCATACTTGGGATTAGGGTTATGCCCATAGAAATGAATGGAGAGACCCCATAAAGATACAAATACATATATTGTGTGTGTGTGTGTGTGTGTGTGTGTGGAGTTAGCAGGTTCTCCACATGTCGTGTGACTTTCCGCAGGCTGTTCTTGTTTCCTCCTGTGTCTGTGTCCTGCATCAGTGTCCTGCGTCAGTGTCTCTGTCCTGTGATGGACGGGCATCCCATCCACGATGTCCCCTGCTTTGTGCCCTCCGGCCCCCCAGAATGGATATGTGGTTTGATTTTCACGACATCTGACAAGAAAAGATTGTGACGGAAATTTAAAATCAGCATGCAATGAATGCCATGGTCGACAGGCACTCCGTCGCTGCAGTAAATTAATAAAAATTCAGCTCTTAATATCCGTAACCCCTGCGCTCTGCTGCCATTGTGCTGTAATTACCATACCAGCACATTCGATTAAGTATTCACCATGTAATGTCTCATTAGGTTCTGCAGTTTAAGTGCTTTAGGTGTGCAGCTGATAGGTTATAATCGGTATAGCCATTCGTATTGAATTATTGCCCAAGGCAACCAGTGTCTAATCTACTTTGATTATACCACAGAATTATCCATCAGCTACGGCGAGCCCTTTCAAATCAACTCCCCAACGAGATACGGGGACCAAATGCATTCCCGCACTTGGAGGAAGTGACACGGCAGTTGCGGTTCCCCTGTTGTCCAGCAGGGGGCAGGCTTACATAGCACTTGCTTCCAAAACGGCGGCATGCCGCCACAAAGAAGCACTGGTGCTTGTAAAACCGTCCCACAGTGAAGGCAGTGTTTTGATCGTTGTGGTGAAAGACATGGGAAATGCTCCTGGCAGCCGTGCCGTGGGCCTCGCAAGCCGGCCGCCTCCCGCAGCTCTCGCCCTGTTTATTCTGTGACAGCGCCTCTTTGTGCCTTTTGTCAGGAGTCTTTTATAGTCATTAGAGATTGCAGAATGTGAATCTCCCTTTAACAATAGCTTCAACGGGGGTGGGGGGGTTGGGGGGGGGACACATTAGCCTTGGACTGAGTTTTTAAACATTTTTCTGTCGCCAAAGTTCTGTTTTGACGGGAGAGGGACTCGCAGATCGAGGTCCAACAGTGTTATTTTTAGTTTATTTCATTTCTTTTGGGTAACTGCCTGGGCGTTAGAAAGAAAGTAAGACGCACATGATCTGTATTGTTGCTGGACAAGATGAATTGTCTAAAATCAGGCTATTCTAATGTGCTGTGGCCTCTTTTTTCATTTAGTGGCTGAAATGTGGGATACAGAGTGGAGTGACGTCTGAGGGCTGATGGGACTCCCGCTCTCCACTACCACAAAGGCAGGGCCTGTTCCCTGCGGCCCTGTTCCCTGCGGCCCAGCCTGTCAGCGGGGAGTACTCTCGTTTCCTGCCCGCCAGCGTAGAGGAAGTGGTTTTGGAGCAGGATGGCGGCCCAGCCGGGCCCGAGTGCAAGGCCGCCCGCACATTCGGGTTTTCCTTCCCTGGAAACCTTGGCTAATTTGTACCGTCTCTCCCACCATATAAATATCCTCCGGGGAGGTGGTGCTTTTGCCTGGGGGAGGGGCGGGGCCTGCGGGGGGGGGGGGGCTCCGCGCAGCTGTGCTGGTGGGCCAGACACATGTTATACTGGCTGCTGCTGTCACTGGCTTCCCCGCAGAACCTCGTAAGTGCTGATGTGTAGCTATAGGCTCACTTGTACTGAAACACTCCTACGATCCGTCTGTTTATTGTCTGTCTGCTTTTTTAAAAAGGCAGGAAAAGCCGACTGGTTTCCTACAAGTAATTCCCCATAGTCACTCCATCTATGGGGCACCTCACCCTTTACCCTAAATCTCCCCAGGTCAGATGATTGATGGATGGATGGATGGATGGATGGATGGATGTACATACAGGCGAGAACAACATAAATGATGTGTCAGAGGTCATGATGACCTTAGCTACGGTACTCACCATATCTATCCTGCTGGGAATAACGAAACAGCATTTGGTAATGGGGCAGCTCAGGAATCCTTTGCTTTTGCACCCTCTCAGTAAGATTAGATTTCCAAAACAGTGGTGCAGTCAGGGATGTATATTACTGTTTACCTAGACTCAAGCAGGTGCAGCAGAAAAAAAACGTGAATATGAGCAAATATTTGAGCGATTTCCATGTACAGGTGTGGTGTGCTGATTGGCCGGCCCGGCCCGGCGCTGGCTGGAGCCCCCTCCCCACGGACTGCGCGGAGAACAGGCAGGGAAATTGCTCTCTAATGCCTTAACGAATATTTACTCAGTCATCCTCCCCACAACATCTGCCATGGTGAATTAAAAAAAAAAAAAAAAAACCTCTCCATTAAGCCCCAGTTGGCGTAACCAGATGTCACCGGTGATGGGGGTAAACATCGCTCATCTGATTGTCGGAGGCCGTCGAGGATGCTCTTGGAAGGTGAGGCTCGGCACACGGGCCCCAGTCAGTCAGATTAATCTGGAGGCTGCCAGCGTCCCCTCATTAAAGACACCGCAGCCGCACCGGGACAGACAGACTCCCCTGCATGGACCAGAAGAGAACTGGCACAAATTAAATGCCCCTCAAAACCACTTCCTGCTGAAGTGCCTGTTTTCCCTACTTAAAAACGTCATTATTATTGTAAAAGAATGTAACAGGTAATATATTCATAATGTATTCACAAGTTAAATTGCATCATGGCGGGGGGGGGGGTGCTGGTAAATTGATGAGTGAAGGAAGTTGAATGCTTAAGTATACCACAAATAATGTAATTAAATCAGCTCGTTTTAATTGCGGAAAATGTGGTCTGATTAAAATGAGGATTACGCTTTGAATAATTATAGTTATTCTGTAGACAATGTGAAATTTGGGAGAGGGCTGTTTTTAGTTTTTTCAGTTTTTTTTATGATATAAACCGTCCCGCGATCGCAGTACAAACAGCGATGCGGAGGAATGGAGATTCTTCTGTCTGAGATTAGCCTTAAGTCTTTTGATGGAAACATGAAAATTTAAATGGAAAAAGTAATTAGAAAATGTTTTTCATATGCATGTGAGGCGTTGGCTGCGCGGCGTGGGGCTCCGTGCATCTGCCGTTACGGGATAAAGAGGCTTCTTGAAGCCGGATTGTTTTTGTTCTCGATGAAACAGTAAATAGGTAAAGGCCATTAATGATTTATATGCAGCCTGTTAGCGAAGATGTTGTGAATGCTAATATCCCCCCCGAGATGTTTGATATTCTGATACCTTTGTGTCGGAACAGGAAGGCGGAATAGAAAGCATTTTGCAGGAACAGCTCATCCTCTGTCTGCTTTTCCATCCGCCCCTAGCTGCATGTGTGTCAGTTTGCTGCTTCAGGGTAGGTGGGGCCAATGGGCGTCGCACTCGGAAGCGTGTGATTGGCTCTCCCTGGGAACCTGAACGTCTAGCAACCGATGGAGCCGGAAGACATAAGGTGGTGGGACTTTCCTGCAGCTGGGCCGCGGTGCAGACAAGGCCCTACGGGGTGGGGGGGCACGGGGGGGAATTAAGACTTCCTTTGGACTTGGACCAAACAAGTTTGAATGGATCCTGTATATCCCTTAGCTGGAAATACAACATAAATTATTGCAGCTTGCAGATGTTCATGGAACCAAATATGCGAGAGTTGGTGAAATTGGCAGTTTTCCTCCAAGTTATTATTTTCGTGATGCATGCAGGAACAGTTGTTATTCTGGCTGTTTTACAAAGAGCATTAATCTAGGCTGTCACGGCCCTAGCCACTCTGCCAGACAGCATTTCATTCCTCTAATATAGGAACTTTGGGGCAACATTACAAATGGCAGTAAGGTTCCTGGCCTTGGAAGCAGCATAGACCTCTGGTTACCCCCTGGGCCTGGGCAAGCCTACATGGACCATAATATGGTGTGGACCTTAAAATTAAACTTCGGCCGACTCTTTAAATTATGAACGTTTTGTTAAAAGAAGCGTCTATCTTTGAACAGGTAGCTGGGTACGCTGTACGCGGGGTGTCTGCAGTGAGCTGTTTTTAAAGATAAGCTTAGTTGAAACTTTATTTATCCCCAGGGGATTTTTTATGGCATTTTTATAGCTTATTTAATTCATTTATTTTTTTAATTTGGCCCATTCAGTTTGAAGATATCACTTGCAGTGGATTCAGTTGGGATTCTAACAGGGCAGGGATTACAAACCCGTTTTGATGAGCCAAGCATCGTCGAACTGAGATGGCCACAAGTGACGGATTTGCCTTTCACTCCTCGGTTATAAACTGGCCGAAAGCGCCAGAAGGCTGTTTTATCAATGTTCACTATATACACAACACTGCAGTCTAGAATATGGATTTTTAGTTCTAGGCGGCTTATGAAGGTATATCTTACTTTTGTTATGATGAAATATTTGTGATGATGAGAAACACTTCAGTGGTTTCTACGAAACTGTCTATTTCCCCGAATAAAGAAAGAAAAAGCAATGGGCTGTACATTCACCCATAAGCAGGCTTTTGACTGTACAACTTGAAATCAAGCCCTGCTGAAAAATGGTGGGTTTTTGTCTGATGTCTTTTGGCAGGAACAGGACAGTAAAATGCCAAGGTGCTGCACCCTTGGAGCGAGACTAACAGAGGGTCTTTCCTGCCTTTGCTCCTCCTGTTTAAAGGCATTTGGTGCCTCTTGCTCCTGTTTGTCCTGTAAACTCTTGTTGGACCAGCCTGTAGACTCCTGTGATGAATTTGTGAATCCACAGCCATAGGAACACATCAAAAAGCCACCAGAGGCCACCCCAGAGAGAATGCGGCGCTCGTTCCCCTTCTGCGGGCCACGGCTGACTGGTCGTAACACTTTGACAAATTTTAGTGGTGAGAACTATTTAAAACTCTGTGTTTTTTTCCCTTCCTGGTTTTCTGGCTGGATCTTGGCAGACATCCATGAATGATAGTTTCCCCCTGAGGCCCTTTAAACATGAATCACGGAAAATTGGGAATTACAAATATCAAAAAATGCTAAATGTGAGTAATTACTCCGCTCGGAGGTGGCGAGGGATTCGACTGCCCCCCCCGGCGATCCCTCTACGTGGGCCACACTCCTAACAGCTCCCCGCTCTCCCTCTACAAGGCAGGACCACGCGCCCACTTTGACCAGCTGCCATTTTCGGCTCTAACCCCAGCCGACTTTTGCCTTTGGTGGCCAGCTGTGACGGGAGATGCGACGGGGGCAGAGCACAACACTGGAAATGACCCGGTGCCCCTTCCTGACCCCTCACACATGGCGCTGGCGTGCCGTGGAATCGGGATCCCCCCTCGGCACATTCCATCGTGACACAGGCAGCCTCTTAATGAAGAACACCTTGTGCGGCGAGTCGATTGAGTACACGGAGCGCCGGGTCGGGGGAGGCCGTGACGGGGAGGGGATTATATGGTCCGGACAGGGCTCTCCTCTCGTGTTTGTGTTTATCCCTTTCTTCGCCTTCCGTAAGATGGTGTTTTTCGCTGAGGCCAGACCAACAGGCTCCCTCACAAAGCCGGTTTTGGCCATGAGCCGCAGATAAGGGGCCTGGATATGCTCCAGATAAGTTACTGGTGCATTGAGCAGCTGACAGAGAACAGCACTCAGGGGAACCACAGGCATCCATAAATATTTAAGTCCAAAGAGGTTTATAGAGTTTGTCGTAAAGGATTTATGGCCAACTGCAAAAGCATGCAGTGACATGGGAGGCTGGTCAGGCCTTGTTTAACACGCAGCGTGGTGGCCCTGGAGCTGGCAAGGACTTGCCCTGTGTTTCGGGGAGAAAATTAAATATGCGTTCAGAAATTACGGGTAGCTAAACCCTGTGCCGTTGCCAGCGAGACGTTATAAACTCTGTGTGGTCAAATAAACACTTTCAGCCACTAAAGCTGTGTTAAAATAGATTTCCTGGGGTGGTGGATCTTATTCCTCAGAACTTTCAGGTGTAGATCTACAAAGTGCTTTAGTCTGCTTTCATCAAATTTCAGTGCTTTCCTAAATTTTACTCATGCTATCCATAAAGCGCACCATTCCCCATAAAGCGCACCATTCCCCATAAAGTGCACCTTCCCTCGATAGCTGCTGGACTCCCTGCCATAAATGTCATCTCTGGCAGTTCCTGTTCCTCTCCTTACGCTGTTTATTATTCATTATTTATTGTTATTATTCTCATCAGCAAAGAGTGTGCAGTGTAGGCCGATCGCCCGGCCTCATCGACCCTGTCTGTCAGGGCCTTCTGGTGTGTCCCTTGATGTGATGTGCAGGTGTAACTGGGCAGTGATGGTACCGTCCCAGAAAACCCACATGCTGAGACACTGAAGGGCAAGACAGGCCTCCTAAATTTGTCTCTAGGGGCTAATTTTTGTGATTCTGCAGCGTGAGTGTGGGTGTGCCCATTTGAAAAAGTCTTACATGAAAATATAAGATCATATATGAATCATATATGAAAGAGGCTATGATCATGTATGCAAAGTAGTACTCACATATGGTTCTTTTCTGTATGGGTGTGGGTGGGTTTGTTTTTACCACATTGTGAGGATCAAATGTCCCCCCACTGTGGTAAAACTTGTCATTTTTTAGCTTGTGGGGAAATTTTTCAGGTCCTCACAAAAATCTGCTAATGTGAACAAAAAACTAAAAATGTTTAGTTTTGTATTCTGTTTGGTTACTGTTTGGGAAGGTTGGGGCTGGGTTGGGGTTAAGTGATATAATTTGGATTAGGGTTTTTCCCACAGAAATGAATGGACAGTCCCCATTTAGATCGACATGTGTGTATGTGTGTGTGTGTGTATTTGTAATTATTACATTGTGGAGACCAGATTTCCTGTAACTTTTTACCTTGTGGTGACATTTTTTTAATTCCCAGAAGGATAACCTCAATTTAATAAAAATCTGTGACTGCAATCAAAAAAGATGATTAGGCAAGTCAGGCCTCCCTCAGGCCTCAGCTAGGGTGGCGATGCTGAGTCGGGGGTGGTAGGCTGCCCCTGCTGTCGGTTCTCCTGTCAGTCGCGGGTGAGGTGAGTCCCGAAAAGAGGAACTGGTGAGGAACGGGTGTGCCTGCTCTGAGCATGTGGTCAGACGCTGCTGTGTGATCTTATCTCCAAGAAACATTTAATTAAAAAAGATTTCAACATAGCGATGTCTCAAAAAAGCAACTCCGCAGTTACAGATGGTCAAACTGGTGCTGTGTTTTTTTTTTACACCCAAATCTTCACTAACAAACATGTATATCTATTGTTATCAGATAAGTGTGTTGCAGCTGGCAGTTGGTTTATAGTGTTGAGGCTGACAGATGAGTAGATAAGTATGTGTCTAATGTGACCAGTGACTGTAATTCAGGGCATAAAATGACTTTGAATTCCAGGACGGGCAGCAAGGAAACTGTGCCATGCCTAAATACCTTTCATATACACATTTCCTGTAAGGTGAAGAGAGGTGCCCCTACTGCCGAATGTCTCCCGTTGGGGTCAGCAAGAGGAAACGAATCAGTGGTGAGATTGTCATTTAGAGTGGGCGGGGCTCTCACACACGGGCACTCTGCATGCAATCCAGTAACAGCAGCTGATCCGCACACCCAAGCGCCCATGCGAAATGCCAGAATCGTCACTCCTGTTTCCTGCGCATGTTTAACAGAGAATGCCTCTGCGAACCATGACATTTTACAGTGGCCACCAAAACACGGGGTGTTGAAAAGGACAAGGGAAGGCTGTGGATTCTGCATTATAGATTGATCAGAGCTTGTATACTACACTGCTACTAACTACAGCTGGGTGAGATGCAGCTTTGAGACCCTGGGTGGGTGGCTCTGTAAATCACCGCCTGGTTTATCCCAATGGGAATCAAAGCAGCAAAGCCAATGGGAAGTGCGATATACCATTTGGCGAATGATTGACAGCAGCTGGTAATCCCGCCCACTGTGGCTTCCCAGTTCCCTTTGGCCCCATCCGTACTGCTCCTTCCTTCTATATCTTATCGTGCGTTCCTTTTACCTCTGGAGGTCGGGATACGAGTCAAATGACGAGCCTCGAGGCCGGAAGTGACGACA
>JAODKM010000008.1:1573821-1585484 GCA_026780845.1 Petrocephalus sullivani | reverse complement strand
GGCGCCCCGGCACGGGGCGGGGGGGGGGGGGGGGGGGCGGGGGGGGGGGGGGGGGGGGGGGGGGGGGGGGGGGAGAGAAAGAGAGAGAGGGAGAGAGAGGAGCCCTATGATAGTAAGGAGAATGGGAGGCAGGGGAGGAAGGAGAAGGAGGAGGAAAAAGATGAAGCAGCAGGATGGTGGCCGGGGTTTGTGGGCAGGAGGAGCTGAATCTCTGAATGGGAGAGCGGGGGGGTCAGGAATACTCACCATCCCGGGGGGGGGGTGGGGTGGGGAGTGATAAGGAGGGAGGAAAAGCCGTGGTGGGGGATGTGGGGGTCCAGAAAGGATACGTGCCGACTGTGCCACCCCCCCACACACATCAGGCCTGACCAGAGGCCATGACAGAGAGGCCCCCTAGTGCCATGAAATCACCGTGCTCACCACATCACCTTCTGACACTACGACCAAGTGCCTCAAATTATATTACTGCTTTTCAAAACAGATATCCCTGGTGGGGAGAGGCAGAGAGGCAGGGGGAGGAACTCAAAGTGAGATTATTACCGCTTTTTTAAATGGATATTAGTCCTGCCGAGGCGAGGCAGAGAGGCAGGGGGATCAGACTCAGTAAGTTCTGTGTGGTGTCACTTTGCTGGACAATGTTAATTAGCTCGGATGTGCAAAATCTGCTAATGTCCAGGCTGGTCCTCCGTTCTTTGAATTCACCCCTGAGCAGATGTTTCCTCCCTAATCAGCACTACAGGTTTTCACCCTCCATTCTTTGTTTTTGGGAGTAATGCAGCCTTCCCCTCCCAAAGCCCACCCTCAACGAGAGGCAGCATTATGTAGCCGAGCAAACTCACAAACCAGAAAAAGAAAAATTAAATAAAAAACAATGATAAAAATACTGCACCCGAAAGTTTGAACTTGAAACGGCATTGTATTAAAAGTGTTGACCGTATACATAAAAATGTATAATGTATAAACCAGAAGTCTACCTAACCACACTAGACAGACAAACTGTACGTGTAGCCAGGTCCAGTCATTCTGCCAAAGCGCCAGGAGGCTCAGAGGGATTATATAAACAGAGGGTTACCCCAGAATTGGCAAAGCCATGCCCAGTAACTGAGGGTAGGGTGTGGATTCCATTCCAGAAACACCCCCCCCCATACTAGAGTAAGCCCCAAGATGACAGTCGGCTTGGGCTGTGAGGACACTACACTCAAACCCCACCATGCTGAAATCTCACGACCCAATGGCACCCAATTTGAGGTTGAGTCCCTGCATTTACATTTTATTTATACAGCCAATGCTTTATCCAAAGTGGTGCACATTTTCACAAAAGCAGGTTCAACCAGTCCCTTGAGCATTTGGGAGTTAAGGGTCTTGCTCGGGGTCTTAATTGTGGTATCACTCTGCCGGCCCGGACTTGGGTCCTGACCCACCGAGCTAGACGGTGCCCGCACGCTGTCCAGGCTTCAAATCCTGGCAGACGCTGCCATTTTTCTGCAGCCCATATGAATAATTTATTCACTAAAATCAATTCAGTCGAAGCGAAGCGCTAATCCCAAAGAGCCGCCTGGTGGCCTAGAGGCATCAGCACCAGGGCGAGAATCACATTTACATCCGCAAACTGTCACCGCCGCTCTGCAGCACAGCACGCCAGCTGTCTCAGATCTCACACTTCGCCTCAAATTACATTATTACCACGTTATTTCCTTATCAAGGTCCCCGTCTAGGGGGTGGCATTTCCCCCCACTGCGCAGGAACAGCGAGCGCAGTGCCAAATCGGGCATGGGAGCCCGCCAGACCCCCACCCTACCCAGAGCTTACTCGGCAGCCCTGAGAGGCCGAAGCCACCACTCGAGGCAACGCGGCAAACATCGGCAGATGGGGAGAATCTCCGCACCCGTCCGGATCCTTCCAGGCCCGCGGACGTCGCAGAGACAAAGCTGACGGTAGTAAACAGGGCCGCTTCGGTCATACGGCGTCACTCGCGCGAACCCCTTATCTGGTCCCAGATGCCACCTCCAACGGTACAGCATGTTTCAGGGATGGGGAGGGGGGGGGTTTGTTTAAACTGTCATTAAAGTCACCGTTGCAACCTGGGAAGGAAAGCATCTGCCTGCCTTACAGCATCGCTCAATATTCAGAAAGATCCAACCGGGCGAGAAGATGTTTGATTTATCACTTTGGAGGAATAGGAGAACTGTCATGGCCAATAGGGGAATCCTGACGAGGATCTAGGCAGAGAAGCTCAGACAGGAAAACAAGGGGTGGCTTCGAGATCTACAGCGCAGAGTCGGGACGCCACACGCCACCTGATGCAGGTGCGACTGCATCACAGTCAGCTGCTCCTGCGCATTTACAGGGCTGCTGGGTGCAGGAGGGAATGGAACACTGACTGTGCAGAATGAAGAGGCGGGTTTTTCTGGCACTAGGTTTGGCTCCTGGCTCAGCATTTCACTCGCGCTACTCGCTCCTTTCCGTACGAGTGAGTCAAACCGCGGATAACGCGGCTGCAGCTCCCGCCACCTGACCCCCGCTCATCACCGCAACACATCTGGCAGACCCCTGCCTCCCCACAAGCGACAGTCCTCCGCATCCCGTTCTGGCCGGACGGCTGATTCCCTGGCAGACTTACAGAGTCGCTCAGCAGGCGGGGGTGGGGGGCTCCTTCCCAGCTCTGTTTAGGGTTTAGGCACAGATATGGCATCCCCCTCTGGATGGAAGCCATCCCAGCTTACATCAAGCACATCCAATTCACAAAGAACAGGAAGTCAGCATGGCCGCCGTGCCATTTTATTTAATGTGTGGCGCACTTTTGCTAAAGGGCAAAGGCAGAAGGCTCGGGGACATATATAAGCCTTTGAAATCCGCACACTATTTCAGAGATAATGAAATGCCAGAAATATGTCACCGATGCTCAGTTTATGGAGGGCCCCGGCCCTTCCCCTGTGCTGATGTAACCGCACTGGGCAACGCAGTAATTTGTACCATACACAGACTATGCGACTTACGACAATTCGCAGATTTATAAAATAAGTAGCCGCGTTTAAAACTGAATTGGGGGGCGGCCGTATGCCTGGCAGTGCTGCGCTAGCCGCTGCACACTGGGAAAGACCTGCTCTGGCGGCAGCAGCACCCCAGCCTCACATTTCTCAGTCACATAGGGTAATCGCACTGAATTGCCAATTCCAGCATATGCCCATTTCAAGTGCGATGTGCCTGTCGGAACAGAGCACAGTAATAAGATGGGGACGGTATGTGTATACGAGCATCCAGCTTTGGCTCCGGAATGTTCCGGACCCACTCTATCCATATCTAAAAGACAATCCTTAGCAAACGTTCTTGGGATGGGTTAAAGACCATTTTAACCAGGGAAGCGTAAGAGAAGATACTCAAAATGAGTGACTAGTTGCTGCTGCACCCCCCAAGGGGACTGGGTGTGATAATTAGGTAAACCATCACGCAGCAGTTAGTGTTTAACAAAAACCCAAGGATTTCCCCGGCGTGTGGACGACACAAGCATGATATTAAAGCAGACAGGCGGTGAGAGTGGGTAGCTGTGTTTCTTATACTATCACACTCGATACAGAAGTGCCCCCAGGTTGTGTACTTAGCCCTCTGCTGTACGCCCTCCACACCCATGACTGCGTGGCCACACAGACCTCTAACTCCATGGTAAAGTTTGCTGATGACACAGGGCTGTTGGGCTTCATCTCCGACACAGATGAGACAGCCTACACGAAGGAGGTGGAGAACCTGGCTTCGCGATGTCAGGAAATCTGCCACCTACTGAACATCAGCAAAACTAAGGAGCTGGCAGTGAACTTCAGCAGGAGACTGCAGGGGGTACCACAGCCCCATCGACACCGACGGGACAGCAGCGGAGAGGGTGAATACCTGGGTGTTCACATCTTGGATGACCGGACGTGGACTGGATATAAAAAAGCCCAATCCGCATCTCTATCACTTGAGACAGCTGAGGAGGTTTGAGGTCACTCAGCGTTCATAAAGACCGTCTGCTCGGGTTTGGTAACAGCTGTGCCCAGGACGGTAAAGGTCTGCAGTGGTGGAATGCTGCACCTGATCAGCCCCCCCGTCTCTCCAGGACACCAACATCAGGAGATGCAGCACCAGAGCACCTGGGACCGTCAGGCACTCATCTCACCCCAGTAACCAGCCGTCTCGCCTGCTGGAATCAGGCAAAAGCCCCAGGAGTATCATGGCCAAAACTAAAAAGGAGCTTCTATCCTCGGGCCTTAAGACTTCTTAACTTTGCTTTTAACATTATGTCATAATACAAACTGAACTCATAATATGGTACTCTCTGAGCCTCAGAACTATGATTCAGTACACAACACAATTGCATACTGCACGATAATATACACGGATTATGGTACGTAAATACAGGCGGGCTGTATAGTCAGGCATACTATGAATAAGACGTATGCACTGCATACCTTCTGTACTTTCTATATTTATGCAGTCTTTGCAATGACCGGGTGTACATTTCACTACATGTTGTACTAGTGGCACTATGTACAAGACAAAAAGGAATCTTGAATCCTGAGGTGTTACAGACTAACAGTCCCAAGCCAGGGAACGACAGCGGTGCCAGCTTGGCGGGTCCATCTAAACCCCCGTCAGGGCTGAAGTTGGGGGCGGGGGGGCAGCCAGACAGGCAGGAAGATGCAACAGAAGCTTTTAGCTCGTTTGGACACGAGAGGACCTGAGGTGCTGAATTGTGATTCAGTGTGTGCTTGGATCTCGGTATGTCGACGAGGGATCGGGACTTTTTAACGAACTCGTATATATTTCACAAGTTACAATGAAAACTTTGTGGATCTGCAAACCAACAACCATGAATTATATACAACACAGGATACGGGAGATCCAGATGCAGCCGAAGGAGGTAAGAAGGCTTTCCATGCCAGCTGCATGCTGGGAACTCCAGACCCAGAGCCGGCTAACGTCGGCCCCCATTCTGTGCTAGAGAAAGGGGCGGGGCATGTGTAGTCGATGCTGATGAAATAATTATTGACTTTACAAGGTGAAAGCAAGGCTGGCCTTAATTAACGGGCTTCTCCCCCCCCCCCCCCCCCCTTTCCCTTTCAGGGGGGGGGGGGTAATACCCCCGGCCGGCCCCCCCCCCCCCCCCCCCGGGGCTTTAGACTGCCGAGCTGGGAGATGGTGTGAACAGATAGCGCACAGATGGCGGACACTCTCATCTTTGTGTCCTTTATTTCTGCTGGCAGGACAACAGCACCCAAAGACTGGTGTCACCTTTCATCACGGGCTGCAGAACCATGGATCTGGGGGGTGAGGAGAAGCTAGAATGTCTGGGAGCTCCGGGCGGGGGGGTTTTCCGTACCGGCAGTGTGAATACAACATTTAGACTGTGCTTTCTAAATTTAATAAAAACTGAATCCCATTAACACGCACTAAATATACAATTTGTTTTAAGCTTGCCATGGGTGCTGATTATGGTAATGTGTCTGGAAGCTGGAGGCTTGTTTGGAAGACTTTTGGAAGGTACGAGCTGATAATTAGGGAACCGTCCAAAGAAAGTTAGACCTTCATTGGAAAGAAAAGCAAGGTGCTCCCATCTGCCATGCAAGGAGCACGCAAATGTGCTGATTCGCTCCATTTCTGCCTTGATGTTTTTGTTTATGCATAGAGGTGCCCCCATCCTAGATGCTCAGGAAGCATTTGCTTCATACTCTGGGAATCAGATGTGCTTTCCACATGATGACAAAGAAGGTCAGAGAGGCTAAATCTCACTCAGGAACCAGTAATTCGCCAATTAGGGTGCAGGGGGGCAGTGCACCCGGGACAGATGTGATCCGGAGCGGCCAGCTGTCAGTGCACACTCGTCCACAGTCTTGGAGCTCCTCGAGGTGCCCTTGGGTGTGCTCCACGGGGCAGGAGGGCTGCCTCCTGGCAGAGGAGACTTTCGGTCGGATCCCCGGCCATGTCCCGATCCCTCGGCCAATCATTCCGTTCTGTTCCTTGTTCCCATCCCTTTGAATGGCTGCTGATGTGACGTTCTGGGGGGGCCCTAGGCCGACCCTCAGCGGAGCCAGTGTCATTCGGCGGGGTGTGAAAAATGTTTGTGTGAAGTCAATTCTGCCTGGGGGGGGGGGGACAAAGGGGAGGAATCATCTTCGGCGGAGGTCATAAAATTAAAACATGAAAATGAATTGTAGGCTGCCTGGAGGGACAGATAGCCTTTGTTTGGTGTCAGGTGAAAATGGGGCCGCTGTCACGACTTGTCTCCCTCTGCCGCTCCTCCCGGTGGAAAAACTGAAGCGTGTTCTTTGGCATCTTGAAAGCGTAGAAGCAGAGAGACATCTCAGGATCCTGCCTTTAAAGGGCCAGGGCGACTTGTCCACCAGGATGACGGGAAGACTAGATGCTTAGCGGCTTGATCAGCCACAGTAAAAACAGAGCTAAGATTTCAAGGTTTTTTTTTGCTTAAGTCTGATGGCATGCAAGATAAACGTACGAAGGTAAGCATACCAATACTGCAAACGCGTGAGAAAAGCTCTGGGTGTTTCAGTCCTGTGCGCAGGACGTCCACTCCCTTCACCTGTTAGACCATCTGCTGTTCTTGGTTTGTTTTCCTGTCTATTTCCCCTCATTTTCTTTGCCCTCCCCCATTTGGCTAAATGTGCCTCCCCTCTTACTGGCGTCCCGTCCAAGGTGTGCCCCGCCTCCTGCCCTGGGCCTGCTGGGATTGGCTCCCGGCTCGCAGTGACCTTGTCATGGGTAAGTGGCTCCGAAATCGGATGGAGGTCTGCGGAGCCCTAAAGGCCCGGCTCTCCCTCCCCACCACGGTGTGTTTCTCCCTGCAGCGAGTCTGATATGAAATGATACATTAGGCTGTAGATGCGAAGATCTGTTTGTCAGCATCCTGCCGTTTTTCTCTGTCCCTCACTCTCATATTCCTCTTCGCTGGGTGTTTCCCAAACTCTGTGATCTCACTGAAAAATTCCCCTACCGCACGGCCTGTAAATGCGTTGCAGTTCAGAAAAACTCTCAGAAAGGGACCACGGCATAAATGAGGGGAGCTTCAGCGTCCAAAATCACATGCAAACATCCACATTCAGCTGTACAATCTACAGGTAAGTTTCTGAAAGATAAACCACCCTGGCAGTGATTGTTGACCTATTGACCTATTTGTGAGAGTAAGACCCTTGAAGTATGCTCGTTAAATGTAACAGCAGAGCGTGCACCTTAAGGGCAGATTTATAAATGATAATTGAGTTTATCTATAGAATTTAAGGTGTGTTTCTGACATAAATTGAATATGCATGTTCTATTATAATTGTAAAGTACAGCGTGCACTGTGAAAATCCTTGAACACGTTCAAAGCCACCACTGAAGAGACGGGTAGGGCTCTTCTGCCGCGGTGTGACCCAACAGACACCAGAAGACGTCTTCCAGCACTGTGGGGAGGGTCTCTTCTGGGGTGAATGGCCCCCAAATTCCACACCAGGGAAGCCTAGAGGCCCCATCACCTGCCATTGGCTGATGGCTCAGTGGTATTCTGGAGCTCATTAACCAAAAACCTTTTAGGATACGTCGGTGGGGTACGGGGGGTTTAAGTGTGATTGAAGGTAATCTATTTAGCACAGACTTAACGGGTCCTGTCGCCGTGGAGCTGAGGCACACCGTTAACACTGCCCTCCAAGGCCCACGGCTTTGGATCGATGCTGTCTCCCTGCCATTCACCAGGATGCTCTCGCTGCTGCCCAGACACCCTCAGATGTGTCCCGGGGAATGGCCAATCTGTGGAAGGCGTGAGACCTCACTCCTGAAATCGAATCTGGTCTTGGGACCAGATTAGTATTGAACTTTATTCCATATGAGCGGAGTCACCGCAGGATTAATTGAATCTTGGTTGAATGTTCCTGAAATCCCAGATCTCGCTGCATCGCTTGACAAATTAAAATTCACTAAAAGGGATATTTCTCCCACAATTTAATTTGGAGGAATGGCACCAAATCACACAAATATGCACTGCACTTTTTATTAGCTTTAACAGTCGCCAATTAAGAGTTTACGTCCGTCTAACAAACGTAAGGATTACGCAGTGACTGGTTCACTGGCAGTGACCCGTTCTCGTACCCCAACCAGGCCAGAGGTGGGCGGGCCCCCCGTGTGCTGGAGCAGCCCGGCCCGTAGCTGGAGCGTGCGCACGGTCGTCTGCGCGGGGGCCTGACGTCAGCTGATGTGGCGTGGGACTGCGCTGGGGGCCGGCTGGGGCTGTCTGCGAGCTGAAGAGGCACTTCAGTCCTGACAAGCGCCATCCCACTGGAGGAGCATCTCTCCTGTGATCCTGGCCTGTTGATCACGCTCTGCCTGGGGCCCCCGCTGAAGTGTCCGCACGCAGGCCATGCTGCTCAATGGGGGCCACTTGAGCCCCCCCAGAGGCAGAGGGTTCACAAAAGCCATGCTAATGAAAGGCGGCCTCTCCATCCTGCTTCCTTGATTCCAGTTGTCTGCTCCTTGTCTGACCATGTCTGCATAGTAGAAGCAGGACTTATAATGGCTTTTTCTCTGATCGCTATTTCTGCCTTTCATCTAAAGTTTCCAAATAGATCTCTACACTCATCCCTCACTCTCTCTCTCTCTTTTTACATATATATATATAAAGTTTGGCTGAGTTTAGGTCAACTGAATATGTGGTTGTTGTCACCACAAGGGAGGTCAACGCCGGGTGAGTGAGCCGTCGGCCCAACGGCCCCCGGGACGGCCCGGTGGGGGCTGATTACATGCTTTCGTTCTAAGTGTGCATCTGAAAGCTCTTCTTCACATGATAATTCAGTTATTACTTCCCATCCTACAGATATGACTTCACTGTGTGCCATGGCTGTTTCTCCAGATGAGAAGGTGAAGTGGTGTCTTTGTGGCAGCAGCTGATCTGTAGGCCATCCTTAGAGCCATCCCTAACCCTAACCCTAACCCTAACCCCAACAGCTCCTCCCGAGAGACCAACACGTAAAAGGGTGATGTGTGCGTGATCAGCATCTATTCTAAAATCCAGCATACTAGACACCAGTAACCACAGTCCAGCTCAACTGGTAAAGTTGGTAAGCTGTCTGGTCGCTGCCCTGGTTGATTCTCTCTCTCTTTCTCTCCCTCTCTCTCATCCCTCCAGCAGGCCTCTTGTTTCTTGCCAGACTGCATCCCTTTCATTCTCGTGGCACACCACGGTGGGAAATTCACGGCCTGTAGGTTCTGGGTCAGCAGTGACGTAAGGCCCAGCCCCAGCAGTGTGAGGCTGAATCACGGCTCGCGCAGGGGCGGTGGAGAGGGGGGGGGGTGCAGTGACAGGAACACTGCAAGGACGCTAGAGAGGGCCTCCATATCGCTCGCTGACTTCCGGGTCGCACGCGATGGGCATCGCCATTTTCACCACTGGTGGCTAATGGGGGCAGAGCGGCAGTGATGCGACAGCGAGGGACCACCTGTCACCTGCTGTCAGTGACGGACGGGGGGGGTGGGGGCGCAGACGTGTCGCTGCCGGTGTCAGACCATGATATTGCCTCTCTGAGCAGGACATGGACACCAGGGGGCATTTCACACGCACCAGCTGTGTTCCTCCTGGGGTAATTCTTGACCAAACACTTCAACAAGTGCTCCTCCTGTGGCTGGATGTCCACAAGTGTAACAGTCTACATCTCCCTGTGTCTGCTTGCTGAGTTCCGCTGTCCTCTCTGCATCTCTATTGAGGTTGAGCTGGGCCTTGCTCTGACGCTGTCACCCGAGTCAGGCGCTCACCGCGTGGCCAAATGACCTCTGTGTCCCTTCAACAGTGGACACGCCCTGGTCATGACAGAGCCGTGACACCCGTGGCGGTGCCAGGCAGCCGGGGGCCCCATGCACCGCTGCTTCCAGCCCGCTGCAGCCTGTCACCTGTAAGACGCGGCGCGTGTGTGTGTGGGGGGAGGGTTGAAAGTGCTCAAGGGCTTCTGGCTTCGCCTCACTGGGGCCCCCAAGGAAGGGCAGTCACTGCACAGGAGACATTTCGGGCAGATCTCCAGAACCGCATTAAGTGGACAGCGGGAAGAACCTGATAGCTGGAAAATGCCACTCAATCAGTCCAACAAGTCTAAGAAATGACAGCTGTGTTGCAGTATTGGGGGGAGGGGGTTATGCTATTAGTGAGAAAAGCACCTTGGCAGATTTCAGCACCATTGGGTTGGGGGGGGGGCATGTAAGGCCTGCACTTCAGGTCCCTGCTCAGCTGACCTCAATGCAGATCATTGCCATGGAGATGCCAGCCAATGGGAGCTACGTCTGCAGGTTCATAGGAGGCACCAGCCAATGGGAGCTCTGTCTGCAGGTTCATAGGAGGCACCAGCCAATGGGAGCTCTGTCTGCAGGCTCACATGAGGCACCAGCCAATGGGAACTCTGTTTGCAGGCTCACAGGAGTTTGGGATTTCCCTCACTGGAGGACTTCACACAGGAAATGACATGCTTGTTTTTGCAGAGGTAAGTGCAGTCGGGCTCCCCTGCTAATACCCTGGCTGCTCCTGCCAGAGTTCCCCTGCTGGTAACCCCCACCCACTAGCACTAGCTGTAGCATAGCTCCTTCGCCTTGCCAGAGAGGCTGCTCTCGGCCAGAGAGGATCACGGTGACTCGTCAGCCTTTGTTCCCTAGGAAACGAAGCTGGAGGCCAGTAATGAACTTCTGTGCACTTCTTACTGGTAGAGAGAAAGGTCCATTAGCATTGCTGTGTCAAAACTGGAGAGGAGATTAAGAACGTAATAAAAAAAAAAAAACAGGTTTGCTGTAGAAGAAATGTCAACGATCGTGAGGTAGGGCGACACGATCCCGTGACGCTGCTCCTTCCAAACTGGCACTGATGTCACCCCAGAGCTATTTATCCTAGAAGAATGAGGGGGCAGGGAGCTTCAGGCTGTTCCAGGTGCGTGAGAGACTCAGCAACTGGCTGAGTGGCCGAGACCAAGCAGAGATCAGACGCAAGGTAACATGAGGGCTGTGTTTATATAGGGCTGGGTTCAGCCGAGTCATTGTTTCTTACTTTGTTTATCACGCCCTTGAGAAGGGGCCTGATTCATACACCAACCTGTTTGTGCTGTACTGGAAACCCAGTTTACGCTTGAGGGCAGAGTTAAACGCTTCGCTGCTCACCCACAAAAGCACCCCGAGCCGTCCTGCCAGGATTGACACCTGCTGTGACGGAACGGGGTGCCCCCCGGGACGGCCTGTGGCCGTGATTGGAGGGGGCGGGGTCTGTCTCGCAGCAGCCAGTGAGACGGGGCCAGGGTGGCCCCCTGGCCTCACAATGGGGCCCGTTTCACAGGTGTGGAGGTGGTTAAATGCTAACTGTGGCCCATTGTGCAGCTGTGTGGGTGACTGTCCTCAGGGGACCATTTGAGCGCGGCGCTTTGTAGTGTTTACGACACGGAAGAAAAACAGGGAGGATTCCGCTTGGATGTATCGGCAAAAGGGGGGGGGGGGGTAATGATGAAACAGTGTGCGAAAAGCTCCAGCCAGCAATGGGGGGCTTCATCTCGCCTTTTTGAAGTGCCCCGTGAAACCAGTGGACGAGGCTGAGGGCCCGAGGCACTTCACAAACAATGCCGTGGTGATCACAGTGTGCGAGTGGCCACGAGTTAAGTTGCAGGGTGTCGCTTGCATGCCCC
>JAODKM010000008.1:1540119-1553772 GCA_026780845.1 Petrocephalus sullivani | reverse complement strand
TAAGGTGTGTTTGAGCAGGGAAATCTGCAAACTGTGTCGCAGACTGGCCCTCCAGGACCGGAGTTGGGGAACCCTGCTCTATTGCTTTCTTGGGGAGTGGGGGTGAAGCAAGCTGAAAGCCACTGCTTTCAAATCTCAGGGAACTGCATGTATTGTTTTAATTTTGTTGTAGAAAAATAAAGAACTTTTAATTTCTCAGTCCCTCCAGTTGCTCGGCATCCTGTCTGTTAAATTTCAGGGGTGCTGGTGGGGGGGGGGGATGTTAGGCCACACCCACCCCCACTGCATTGTCATCCCCTCCGGCACTCTGCACTTTAATCCTACAGCATAATCTTTGACTGCTTTTTAGCATCTTGTGCACTCCGCCCGGTACTGCACGTGATTTGTCAGGGCAGGTGGTCACCTGGGTCTCCTCCTCCTGGGATTTGGTGCGTGTGCCTTGCTGTCCTGTGACCTCATTCCCTCTCCTTCCGCGGTTGTAGAATAACTCAGTTTCGCCGTCGGACAGCCTGCGCACCACCAGCGAGAAGCATCGCGGCTCCTCCGAGTATAATGTGGACTCCAAGAAGCGCAAGGTGGAGGAGAAGGACAGTATGAGCAGATACGTGAGTGACCCCCCCTCCCCTCGGGCTCTCCGCACACTGGCTAGCTCCCTGCTGGTTCTGGCCCCCCGTACTGAAACGTCCCCCCGCTCTGCCTACAGGACAGCGACGGAGACAAGAGCGATGACCTGGTGGTGGACGTGTCTAACGAGGTGGGCGTCTGGGCGGGGGGGGGGCTGGGCAGGGCAGGACTGCCGTGCGTTTCCGCGTCTCCTCGTGTCGGTGCGTCCCCTCGCACGCTTACCTCTTGGCACCTGTTGTGCAGGATCCGGCCACCCCGCGGGTCAGCCCTGCCCACTCCCCTCCCGAAAACGGCCTGGACAAATCGCGGGTCCTCAAGAAGGACGCCCCCAACAGCCCTGCGTCGGTGGCCTCGTCTGGCAGCACGCCCTCGTCCAAGACCAAGGAGCACGTCCATGTAAGGCTCGCTGCTGTCAGGGAGCTGCCTGCCCCCCCCCCTCACTTGCCTCTCGTCCCCTCATTTTCCTACTAAGATGGCTGTCTTTCATCAGGAGTATTTCCACAACACCCTGAATTTTTATTTAACCCCCACCCCAAAATAGAACGACAAGTCCTCCACGCCAGTCCTGAAGTCCAACACGCCCACCCCGCGCAACGATGCCCCCACCCCGGGCACGAGTGGCAACCCTGGACTTCGGCCGATCCTGGGCAAGCCCCCTGGCATGGAGACGATAGGTACTGGCTGGCATTCCCGCCCACGCCCCTACCCCCCCCTGCCGGGGCCCTCGGGGCAGCCTGCCATTTTTCTCTCACTCCCCCCTTCAGCAGCCCCGGCACTGAGGACCCCGCTCTCCATCGCCGGCTCCTACGGCACGCCCTTCGCCATGATGGGTCACCACGAGATGAACGGGGCCCTCACCAGCCCCGGGGTCTACGCTGGCCTGCACATCTCGCCCCAGATGAGTGCAGCTGCGGCCGCCGCCTACGGCCGCTCTCCCATGGTGAGCCCCCCACCCCCCCCATATGCGTTTGCCTTTGGTCGATACTCTGTGCCCTCTGGAGCCTCACCTGCTGACCTTCCGCCTACAGGTCGGCTTTGATCCCCACCCCCATATGAGAGCCCCGGGCCTGCCTGCCAGCCTCACGTCCATCTCCGGAGGAAAACCGTGAGTGTCCTCTGCTGCTCAGGCTCCACTCGAGACCCAGTGTCTGTGTGGCTGCCCTGCTGTGCACTTCAGTCTCTCTTATTAACACACTTATGCCTAATTGAGCTAACGGAGTTGTCTGGCCCTGTGCAGCAACCTCTCCTAGTTCCCGAGCAGAAATAATTGGCGACATGATTCTCCCCACCCCGGCCCAGGGCGTACTCGTTCCACGTGAGTGCAGACGGCCAGATGCAGCCCGTGCCCTTCCCGCCCGATGCCCTCATCGGGCCCGGCATCCCGCGGCATGCGCGGCAAATCAACACGCTGAGTCACGGGGAGGTGGTGTGCGCCGTCACCATCAGCAACCCCACGCGCCACGTCTACACCGGCGGCAAGGGCTGCGTCAAGATCTGGGACATCAGCCAGTCGGGGAGCAAGAGCCCTGTGTCCCAGCTGGACTGCCTGGTGAGTGCCTCCCCCCTCCCGAGGACGGGGGCAAAATGCGACCCCGCTGTGCGCTCCCTCCTGATCTGGGTTTCCAGAAAGATGCTTCCCTGACTCTGAAGCTTTGTTTACCGCCGTTCTTCTGGAACAGAACCGGGACAATTACATCCGGTCCTGCAAGCTGCTTCCGGACGGCCGCACGCTGATCGTGGGCGGGGAAGCCAGCACGCTGACCATCTGGGACCTGGCCTCGCAGACGCCGCGCATCAAGGCCGAGCTCACCTCCTCGGCGCCCGCCTGCTACGCCCTGGCCATCAGCCCCGACGCCAAAGTCTGCTTCTCCTGCTGCAGCGACGGCAACATCGCCGTGTGGGACCTGCACAACCAGACCCTCGTCAGGTAGGCGGGGCTTTCCGCGGCCACGCCGGTTTCTGCGGTTCCGGACGCTGGCCTCCGGGTTCCGGTCGCGGGCACGGCCTCCGGGTTCCGGTCGCGGGCACGGCCTCCGGGTTCCGGTCGCGGGCACGGCCTCCGGGTTCCCAACGCCACCCTTGTTCACGTGCTCGCAGGCAGTTCCAGGGCCACACGGATGGGGCTAGCTGTATCGACATCTCGCACGATGGAACCAAGCTGTGGACGGGGGGGCTGGACAACACTGTGCGCTCCTGGGACCTGCGGGAGGGGCGGCAGCTGCAGCAGCACGACTTCACCTCTCAGGTACCCCCCCCGTATCACGTGGGGGCTGTGGGCCCGCTAAGTTCTAGCAGGCTTTTGTCAGGTCGTGACCTCTGAATTTGTGTCTCCCCCCAATGCAGATCTTCTCTTTGGGCTACTGTCCAACGGGGGAGTGGCTGGCCGTGGGCATGGAGAGCAGCAATGTGGAGGTCCTGCACCACACCAAACCCGACAAGTACCAGCTGCACCTGCACGAGAGCTGTGTGCTCTCTCTGAAGTTTGCCTATTGT
Organism: Petrocephalus sullivani; assembly: GCA_026780845.1. Classification (NCBI taxonomy): domain Eukaryota; kingdom Metazoa; phylum Chordata; class Actinopteri; order Osteoglossiformes; family Mormyridae; genus Petrocephalus; species Petrocephalus sullivani. Next base: position 1,550,655 of record JAODKM010000008.1, on the reverse strand, counting down.
GGTGAGTTGGGGGCTGTATTCCTTGTTGTTCACCGTGGGCCTCGGTACGACATGGCCGCGTGTCCCGTTAACCTGGGTCGGTGTCTGTCTGCAGGTAAATGGTTTGTGAGCACTGGCAAGGACAATCTGCTGAATGCCTGGAGGACTCCCTACGGAGCCAGCATATTCCAGGTACGCCGGATCCATCCGGGCAATGGGGGCACAGATGGGCCGCCGTAAGGTGACACCGGGCCTCCGGGATGTGCGTTTGTACTTGTGATGCGTTGGCTGCTGAATAAATGATGACGCATTTAAAAGAAGACGCGCTGAGTAGGCTGCAGTCATGACGGGAAGCCGGCGTGCATCGCTTGCCCCCCTGGGGTCGCCCCCACCCCCTTGTCCTGCCGCAAAGCTGCATGTTGCCGGGCTTGCTGATTGGGGTGAGGGGGGTGGGATGTGGTGGGGGAGTGGGAGACGAGCGTTTCATGATTAAGCATCTTTCTGTGATCGGTGCAGGATGATGTGGGAAGTAACTAGATCATATCCCCTCCTCTGCAGTCAAAGGAGTCCTCGTCCGTCTTGAGTTGTGACATCTCGGCAGACGACAAGTACATCGTGACGGGCTCTGGTGATAAGAAAGCGACAGTCTATGAAGTCATCTACTGAGTCCTGAGGGCAGCGCACTGGAGCACCGTGGGTCCTGGTGGCGAGAGACAGACACACACACACACACACACACACACACACACACACACCCTACCTGCCGGCCCCCGCCGCTGGAATCGAGGTCTCGGACACGAGTTGGACTGGGTTAAGAAGCGTTTGCTCGCTCTGTCACCCCTGTGACCTCCCGCGTTGGGAGCACCCCCCACCCCCCTGACTGAGCGCGCTCCTTACAGCACTAGAGAAATAAATATTATCTGGCTGTAAGCCCCCTCCCCTATGTTTCCTTTCTCGGATTGGTTGATTTAATTTTTTTTTTTTTTCTAACGAGAAGAACTCTTGTGTAAAGCCGTTGGAAGCAGCCTTTTTCCTTTTTTAATCGTGCTCCCTGGAAGTCTTGTGAAAAGTGTAAATATTGGAGTAATAAAAACATTTTATATATACATACTTATATATTTTCATGTTCCTGGTACCTGGTGATTATTCTCTTCCTGTCATTTTTCTTTATGCCTGATGGGGAAGTTGGAGTTCGTTAATACCCTTTTTTTCTTCTTCTAAGGGATATTTTGATTTGACTCTAAGTGCTTTAGTCCAGGCTGACCTTCACTGTTAACAGACTAGTTTTCCCAGGAAACTTTCTTGCTCTGGAGTGAGTTTGCAGAGGATTTTCACGGTTTTGGATGCTGTTCGTAGGCATGGTGGGGACTCTGGGTGCCTCGAGCCCTGCCCTGGAGCATGCTGGGAGAACGAGGTAGAAGCCTGCTTGTAAATGAACATGCTTTAGGTGTGCAAATGGAACTGATGGGTTTTTTTCTGCTTTTTGGTTACAAAGTGACACGTGCTGTGTGTCATGGGGTCCGTCCCCATTTGTCCTGCTGGAATTGCAAATGGTGCTGCCTGAATCTGTGCCGCGTGTGTTCCCTGCTTTGGCCTGCACCAGACAGATGAGGTTTTGCTTTCCTTTTAATTTTTTTTCTTCCCCTCCCAGTGTCTGTATTGCTGTGCGTAATATGTTGGGGGTGGGCGGGACTTTAACAGGGTTAACGCTGCAGTGTGGCATCACGAGGAAGTGGGGGGTGGGCATTTGATGCAGGGCCCTTGGTGACTGACTCCTGCGGAAGCTCTCCGCCCCGAGCTGGGACCCCTGGGGGGGCAGGCTGGGGTGAGGTGGGCCACGCTCTCCCGCTCTTACTGGCTTGTCATTTTCTCAAACTCACACCAAAGTATGTAGCAAGCAGTCAGCACTGAAAGTATGTACAGTGGTTAATAATTCAATAAAATGTTTTTGTAAAAAAAAATATATATAAATATATACACACTTGGGTGTAAACGGATGTATTACTTCCCGAACCTAATTTTGTCTTGAGACGTTTTAAGATGAATTTAAAAGCCACATTTATATAGTATTGAACATATACATAGAGGCTTTAACCTTGTATCATAATGGTTAAATTGGTATGTAACAGTTTAGGCACTCCTTTATTTTGGAATGAGGCACCATTCTGTAATAACTGTGACCGTAACTGCAAAAATGTAAATAAACTGATTTTCTTCGTAGCGTTAGCGCTGGCTTCGCAGGGCAGCATTTGGGCGCGTTGTGGCCAATCTGAACCGGCGATTTCCGCAGTAATGGGGGCTCGCGTGCCAGTGGGCAGCCGGGAGACGACTACTGCACAGGCTGGATGGGTTTGGGGGGGGGGGGGGGCAGCCTGCCATTTCTGCAGCTTTTCTCGGCTTTCAATCTGACTCGGCGATGGAGAGAAACTAAAGAGTGAAAAAGGGAAACCTGGAGACGGGAGTGGCTCGCGATTACCGGCACTCAATTCGAATCGTCGCCGATTTTTAGCGCCGGGCGGACAGGGGGCCGTCCCGACTCGAGGCCGGATGCACGCCCTGGGTCCTGCGGCGTGCTGGGTTCCGCAGACCCCTGCGAGAAGCTGCCGGAGCCTCCGGCGGCTGGGGCAGATGTGCGGGTGTGGAGGCCCGTTCCCGGCCTGTTCCTTTCTGCCCTGAAGCTGGATGTTTTGGTTCTGAAAGGAGCAGGGAAATACTCACCGGCCTTCAGCTTGTACCACGGAAAATGAGGAGCTTGGGGCTGGCGCAAAGAACACTGGCCACGGACTTACCCGGCCCCCTTCAGAATAAGGAGGTTGTATGCACTGCTCCCCCCCCCAGGCATATTTATCCATTTCCTGCTTCCGTGTGTTTCTGCTGCCCCCCCCGTCGCCTTCACGTTCATTTTCACGTTCTGCGGGAGGGCTCGGGGCAGGCTGTCCACACCGTGCTGGGGGTGTGATGGAGCCCGGGGGGGGCTCCAGTGACCGGTGAGCTGGACATGTGCCCTGAGTGTTGGGGGGGGGGGGGGATCCTCTGCCGTCCCAGATGGCCCCCCCCCCCGAAGGGCAGGAGGTCTCTTTGGATCTGCTTTGTTTGTCTCGTTGGCGTGGGAATGAAGCCTCAGCTTGGCGTGATGGATGGTCGGGGAGAGTGAGTTGGACCGTGGTCAGAACCCGCTTTGCAGTCTGGAGTCCCCCCCGCCCCGTGTCACTGTACCTCCCGTGGCCTGGTTTATTTACCATTTCTCTGCGGCATGTGGAATCCGACCTCTGTCTGTATCTGCATTTCATTCTGAAACCTGCTTTCTGATACTTGACCTGGCTGTGACAGGGTTTCCAAGCCGCGCCTCATATAGCCAGTCCATAAATTACTTGCAAACAGTCATCTATTTTTTTTTTTCCTTCTCTGAAATCACACGTGTTGGCTCAGCATAGCTCAAATCAACCCCGAAATAATATTAAGTGTTATACTTCATTGTTTAAAATAAAAGGGCATGACGCTGGTTCCTCCGCAGCTTGGTCCTGCTGGCCTCTTCTTGCCTTTATGCTGGTTTGAGATGAACCCCCCCCCCAGCACTCAGGCTGAAATGCTGGGCTTTCACATACTGGGTTCCTGCCCCCCCCCGTCCTGGCTCTTCAGATATCCTGGCACTGGAGATAAAGGCCGGGCTATGGATGCTTTCAGTGCGAGGGGGGGGGCGGCCCTCAAGCCGGGCTTCTGTAACAGTCCTCACCTCTCGGCTCCTTTGTGTGGTTGGAGTGCTCGTCCCTGAGTGCATGTGCGGCTGGACGGGGGCCGGACGGGGGCCGCGGAGCCCCGCTTCCCAAGCCGGGGGCTTTCCTCCTCACTTAATAAGGCAACTGAAGAATACCTGTAGATGAAAGACCCCCGCCTGCGAGAGCCCCGAGCCTCCAGGAGGCTGAGGGCTTATTGTTCCCAGCCGGGCTCCATCCAACCTGCTGACCTCTCGTGGAGGAGGCTGCTTTCATCACCGTGGCCAGGAGTGACCGCTTCACACAGGGCCCACTTTGGATGGAGGGGATTTGTAGATGGGTGTGTTTTTTTTTTTTTTTTTTTAAATAGCCTTCTCTGATTTCTCGTGCTCTTGATGGATAACTCTGCACCAGAATCCGCTTTCCTCACAGAGATCTGCTGAGATGACGAGCGGCTGCCAGGTAAGATGGTGGATGCGGGGGGGACATGATCGCACCCAGGCACCCCTGATGCTCCTTGCCTCCTGATCAGGGGTCAGCAGAGTGCTTCATTGATGACGTGCTGGTGGGAAACGCCCCCCTGAGTAATCCTTTAATCGTCAGAGTATTGCCAGTCCTGGGTTTTAGCTGAGAGGGACGTGAAAACCCCCAGTGCTTTGTGATTAAAATGTTTGATCTGGGTAATAATGTCTTTACTGTTTGGCTGTGTGGGCCCGGGGCTGCAGCTCTAATCCGCCGCGCATTCCATCAGAATTACGTTTCACAAAAGCCGCGGGAACACGCTCTGCCTAAGGGGGGGCGGGGGGCGCTCAAGGCAGCGCTGGACATGTGGGCCAGTGAAAGGGGCAGGGCAGCCTCGCGGGGGATGGACAAACGGACGGCGGGCCGCTACCCGCCTTTGTCACATGGTGCACTTCCGCGTATCGCTGATGCTCCCAGACCACCAGAGGCTTTCACCGGACGACCTTGGCTACATTTGACCGGATTCCATCTGATGCGGTTGTGGTAACCAGTAGATTTGGATCCGTTATCTTGACGCTAATGCCGGTATCTCTGTGGTCACGGAAAGATTAGCTTAGTGCCTGTGACCTCATAGTGTTCACTGAAATATGGAGGTTTTTTTTAACCTTCGTAGCGTAAGTCTCTATGTAAAGAAAACTCTAGAAACTAGAAACCCCTGACCTTTGACCTCAGCTGAATGTTTCATAACATGCAGTGTGGTTTTCAGCATGGCTGTTTCTGTGTTTTTTTGGGGGCTGTGAGGGTACGTCATGCCTCATGCCTTGCTGACGATTAGGTGTGTGGCGTGCCCTGACCGATCAACGGGAATTGTAAGTACTCATGCGCTGATCTGCGATATGAATAACAATGAAACATCCTGTCATTTTCGCTCTGTACGACATTTTGTTTTATTTAATTTTTTTTTTGTCATTTTCACAAGTAAAGTAAGAAATTCCCCTCTGGCGTGTTGCGTAAGTGAGTGCCCCGTTACAGTAAGCGGCCGGCCCCCGAGGTGCAGTGCGCCGCCTGACCGCCGCTGGCTGACTCACTTCCTCCGAGAGGATGCGTCGCCGTGACTTGCGGCTGTGGCCTCCTACGCCTAGCTTTCTCGCTCGCTCGCCCGCTCTCTCTCGCTCTGTGTGTTAGCAGGTCATGGGTGGGTGTAGCACACTGCGGTTCCATGGACCGAAGATCCCCAGAGATCTCCCCCCCCCCCGCCAACTGCAGTCAGCTGCTTCCATGAAGTACAAGTGCTTGGCGCGGACGTGATCATCAGCTCGCCGACCCGCACTGTACCCTCCCCCCCATGTCGAAACCACGTCACGGGGTCGTGGTACCCTGTTTCTAGCTGTGCCTGGATCTCCAGGCCATGTGTCTCTCGGGGCGGGAAGCCAGTCATGTCAGGCAGCCTATGGGACTCGCTTCCCCTCTCTAAGCTGTAGGAGTGCGTAAACGATGTCATGTCTGGATAGAGATCCCCGTTCCGCCCCTCCATGCTGAGTCACTGGCTTGAGTGCCCTGCCCCACCCCCCTATCTGGCCTCCTCACATATTTGCTTAATTATTCATGATTTTATCATGTATGACTCACAAAAAGTTTCATCTTAAAGGCTGATGCTTCTTTGCCCGCATGTCCAGGAAATACGCACCTAAATTTAACAGCGTGTCGTCTTGCTGGGGCCCCTAAACCAAGGGCTCACGCAAAAACCGCCAGGAAGTCCCACACCGACAGGCGGTTGCTGCCCAGCATCTATTTGATGCTGCGGGGCGTCTGATAACCACGCTCCTGCAGACTCCCTGGTCTGGGCATGTCCGGAGGCCTCCCCAGGTGCAGGCCAAGCTGCTCTCTCTGGGTGACACGGCAGCTGACTGTGTACCGCGGAAGTGAGGTACCGAGGACGGGCGACACCGGGCGACAGCCAGCGCGGGGCGACCCGCCGGCAGACGGCTGTCTTCTCAGTCTCTACTTCCGTTTCATTCTGAAAGTAGCAGCATTAAAATATTAAAGAAAAAAATGCAAATTTTGAACTTTTACAAGAATGTCATGCAACAAGCCTAACTTCAGGGTGGAAAAAGCAAACTAGCAAAATGATGTTTCTTGGACTGGCCTCTGTGCCAGATAAAGAGGTCATTTATGATGGAGCATGTCATTCTGGCCGAGCGCACATGCTGAAAGGCTCCAGTCTGACCTTTTTTAATGTTAACTGTCCGGTAATAATACTCCCCAGCTGTCTCACATGTGTGTTCCTTTAGTTACACGTTAATCCCCTGCAAGGGGCTGTAAATTAAGAAATCTTTCAAGTGAATGAATCACAATAAGAACATTGATGATTATTGTAATGATGATAATGACAGTATTTAAATAAGGAGCCATATGGGGCTTTGCGCCCCCCCCCCCCCCCCCCCGCATAAGCCTGTATGAATTGATAGGCAACATGGTGGCCCCGCCCCCTCTCTCTGCCCCCCCGTGGCGTGGTGCTGATGGGGGTGGCGGCAGGCCTTTGGGTCTCACTCACATGGCTTAGTCTGTTTGCTTGGCTTTTGTTCTCAGCCCCCGACATGACAAGAGACCCCCCCACCTCCCCCCCCCATAAAAACAAAACAGAACGCTCCACTTAAGCGTGCAACATGTTCCCTCACGGGGCCCTCGGCGCTTAGGAACAGATGGTGCGGGGAAGACACAGGGGGCCACAGTCAGCTGCGTCCCCCCCCCCCCAACACAGAGGAAAGTGTGTGTGTGCGTGCATGGGCGGAGGGGGTTCCACCAGCTCAGGCCTCGCAGGTCCCCTCCTCTCACTGCCGCAGATGCTCCTGCATGACCCATCGTCATAGAAGCCTGATTCCAGAAACTGCCACCACCTCCTACTCCTAGCCCATACTGCTAAGGTCATGTCACCCTTTCAACTCAACGGCATCTTTGCTTTAAATAAGGTAGGAGGCATCCCATCACCCCCGTAACGCATGTGACAGAGTGGAGGCCATCAGCACATTCCCCTCGCCGGGCTTCTGTAGTGGGGTAAGGTAGGAGGCGCCCCATCACCCCCGTAACGCATGTGACAGAGCGGCGGCCATCAGTGCATTCCCCTCTACAAGCTTCCATGGCGGGGTAAGGTAGGAGGCATCCCATCACCCCCGTAACGCATGTGACAGAGCGGAGGCCATCAGCACATTCCCCTCGCCGGGCTTCTGTAGCGGGGTAAGGTAGGAGGCGTCCCATCACCCCCGTAACGCATGTGACAGAGCGGCGGCCATCAGTGCATTCCCCTCTACAGGATTCCATGGCGGGGTAAGGTAGGAGGCGTCCCATCACCCCCGTAACGCATGTGACAGAGCGGCGGCCATCAGTGCATTCCCCTCTACAGGCTTCCATGGCGGGGTAAGGTAGGAGGCATCCCATCACCCCCGTAACGCATGTGACAGAGCGGCGGCCATCAGTGCATTCCCCTCTACAAACTTCCATGGTGGGGTAAGGTAGGAGGCATCCCATCACCCCCATAACTCATGTGACAGAGCGACGGCCATCAGCACATTTCCCTCGCCGGGACTACCACTTCAGGAATGCACCAGCGCTGTTACCTGTGGGGGAGCATGGCTGACTTAACCGTTATTCCTTAGAGTTTCTTAGGTAACTGATTGTACTATTACACAACCTCGTTCTGGATTCATTGCTAGCCACTTTTTTAAGGTGTCAATTTTTAATGCAGGCTACCTGTTTGCTGTCACATTGTCGGCTGATATTCTCTGCTGATTGGTCCCAAGATGTGTTCATGCTGCTCATTATATAATGTTAATATATCAATGTCTTATGAAATGGCATAGCATCAGCTTCGCTCACGAAATGGAATGATTTTAAATACTTTTGAAAAATATTTTCTTTAACGGAAACATAGAACTTGTACTCCGCCTGTTGACATTAACTTAGTTAGCTAAAGCACGGCTGGCTGGGAAGGTTATCCTGCAGGCCGCCGTCTGTGTGCAGTTTGCATGTTCTCCCTTCATCCTCTGGGTTTTTTTTTTCTCATACAAATATATGTATTTTTTATATTCATGGTGAGGGCACATTTGTTTTTAAATTTAATTACAAGCACCACAAACAAAACAAGGCTGCGCACACACAGGTATTATCCCTCATTTGCCTGCCTCGTGGTGGCTTATGATATCCCATAATTTGCCTATTAGCTGTGACTCCATTGAGGAGTCAAATGAGGTGTGTTTGGAGAAAAGGGAAGTGTGATGTGAGTGTGGTTCTGCGGCCTTGGGAAGGGGAGGGATGACCCCGCCCACGAGCAATGGGCTAGTGAGGGGGGCTCAGGTAGGTGGACTCAGTTCTTGAGCTTTCAATGACATTTTTATGCTTTATTATTTATAGTTGGGATAATATTTTTTAAGTGAGAAAGTAAAACTTGGGAAATTGTCAGTTTACCAATATGCACCTTATGTCTTGGTCCTGTAGGAAAACGGAATGCACTGGAGACGTTCCGCATGCCAACATCTGCAGACCCTGCGGAGGAAGCCTCCAGCCCTTGGCTGGCTGTGTGGCCAGCTGAACTTTTATGAACTTAGTGTAGCCGACTTCTCCCTCTAAAAACAGCAGCACATAACGCGATTGGTATCAGAAGTGGCTCCATGTCTCTCATGACATTTGCATTGGATGGTCTCCAGAAGGAACTTGCTCTATCTGTGATTGCAAATCTCCGGCAGAAATGCAGCATGGATAGATTTATCATGCAGGCACGCATGCAAACGAAGCGGTTAGGCGGAGCTGCGAGACGCCCAAGCGCACACCCACTGCGACCACGGATGTGGTGTTGGCGGGGAGGTGCTGCACTCTGATTGGGTATGTCGCCCCTCTCCCCAGCCACGCCCTGCCGGACTGGGGCCCTGCGACTTCGGAGGGTTTGACTCAGACGTGCCCACAGTGGTCTCACTAAGGTCCATATCCCAAACGTTTCTCTCTTTCCCAATTTGTTTCCAGCCTTCTCTCATGCCTTTTTCTGAGGCCAGAAGGCGGCAGGGAAATGGCCAGTTTCCCGCAAAAAGATGAAGGTTATGCTGCATCAGGCCTGAGGCTTTTATACAGCACTGAAACTTTATTTAACTTGCTGCTCTTTCATCCCCATCCAAGCGGAATGAATATTCATTACTTCTTCTTCCGTTTTTTTTTTTCCTCTTCAATAACGGACAGGCATTTTGCTTATCGAGATATTCGGTTAACCCATGCAAAGCCTGGGCTGTGGGCCTGGACCTGGGAGGACTGCCGCACGCCTTATGCCAACTGACTGAGCTGCGGTGTGGTTCTGGGTGCTGTATAAACAGATCGCAGGGTGGGTGCGCATGTCAGGTAAACACACGTGGCCAGCACCCAGTTTAGCTACACAAAGGCTAATAAATGGTACACAAAAGAGAAATGGTATCAGATTAACCCTAATGCTTTAGTGTCAGCAAGCGCCATGAGGCCCAATAGGAGGGGAGGAAGCAAGGTAAGAGGGAATTCCCAAAAGTGGAAGGGGAAGCCACTGGCAGCTTGATAAGCATCTCGCATTTACACATGCAAGCAGCGCGGCACGGAGCTGCTGCATCCGCCAAGGCGCTGAGCTACAGGCAAATTAAACCGCTTCCATACGTTTTTTTTTTTATAGTTTTCTGTAGTGGGTGTAACATGTCCTGCAGGTTTATGGATACACCTGTGTGTCGGGGTGAGTCGCTGCCCTGTGAGACACTTAGGGGGCTTCACTCAGAACTCAACAAGCCTATCGGAATCCGCTGTGTCGCCGGTGCGTTAGCATAGCATGCTAATGGCCTCATTCGCTGGGGAGGCGCCGTGCGAACATCGCTGTACAGAAACATTATATGCAGTTGAAATATGCAGTTATATTATATGCAGTTGAAATAGGTGAAAATCTGTACAAAGAGTGACACTAGATAGGTCTAGGGGACAGCGGCTTTATTTTGATCGTTTGTCATGTGAATATTAGCATATTTATGTGCATATCAACACGCTAATTAGCAATGTTGGTGGATATGTTCTTTCCACACTAAAGCGTGAATCTATATGTATTATAAATATTGCCGCTATGAACGAGTCCCCTAAACCAGGGGTTCCCAAACTTTTCAGCTCACGGCCCCCAAGATAACCGTGCCAGTGACCCCCACTATCCTCGGAAGTGGTTAAAATATACAAATGTTGCGCAAATGAGGAATGTCGGAATGTTTAGCATGGTGCTGTAAATTGATCTGCTGCAACTGACGCTATTGATGTGTCGTTACTCTGTCGTAATCACCTCAGGGGTCGCAATCAAATGGAAAGAAATTTGAAAGGCTGATGGCTTTTTAATTTGCATGTT
>JAODKM010000008.1:1522655-1539019 GCA_026780845.1 Petrocephalus sullivani | reverse complement strand
TCCCCGCATTAACAAAACCCCCAGAGGGCCGGGCAACCTCACGCACACCCCCCCCCGTCCCCCCGCCCCCCCATCCAGGCCGCCGATTAAAGCAGGAGGAAACATCACGGTGGCTTCGGTAATTGCCCCGGTGTCTGCAGCAGACAAAAGCCTCTGCTCTGGCAAATCCTCCAGCAAATTGTCAAGAGGCAGTCAAGGATTCTTCAAGACCGCGGCAAATTGTGCAGCTTTTCCTAGCGAGCGACCAATGGCTGGATATTATGAGGCAGCTACACAGGCCTGCTCATAATGACAGGCTGCTCCCGTATAATGGAGTGCCAACGCGAAATGGCTTTTTTGTGCGTGTCGCCTGAATGGGAAGCCGTCATCTTCCTTGCTCTCGATTCCCCCCCCTCCCCCCTCCGTGTTTTTTTGGTCCCGGTCTGCTGGCTCTGTCTTCCCTCCGTGTCGGTGCTATTGTTCAGCTTGGCGTCCGTGCTAGCCTGCTTAGCGCCGTTAGCGGAGCTCCCCTTCCGCACCAACTGTGGGACCTCTCGCCGGCCCTCACCCCAGAAACCCCGGCCGGCCCGTTTTGTGCCACTCACAAGTTTGCAAGTAGCTAATGAGCCGCTTGCCGCGCTTGTATTAAGGGGCATAGCAAAATTAATAGGCGCTTTTGTCAGGGATCCCTGAGGCCCTCTCACTCGCTCGCTCGCCCGCCCTCTCTCTCCCCCTTTCCCCCAGCTGTTACCCTCTCACCCCCCTTTGTGTGACTGCTACCTGCTTGGCACTTTAATCCGTGCAGGGTGTGGGGGGGGGGGGGTTGCAGGCAGGACTCATTGTCGGTTCAGACATGTTTAGGAATCAGCCGTTTTACAAGAACAAAGGAAATTAATTGGCGGTTTAGGTCTAATGAGACGGCTGTGAAAATTAACAGGCCTCATCAACAGAAACAAACAGAATCCTTTGGCGGATTGCAGAGGTTCAGCGATCTGGCTAAGCTTGTGGCGCAGTAATAAATTGCAGGTCAGGAGAGACCATCTGTGCTTTTATAAAGCGCCAACGAACAGAGCGGGAGCAATGAGCTCTCGCGGGAGGAGATGATGATTAAGGAAAAGAGAAGTGGGATAAGGAGAGCAGCATAAGCTGAGTGGGATAAGCAGAGCAGGATAAGCTGAGCGGGATAAACAGAGCAGGATAAGCAGAGCAGCATAAGATGAGCGGGATAAGCAGAGCGGCATAAGATGAGCGGGATAAGCAGAGAGGGATAAGCTGAGCGGGATAAGCAGAGCGGGAGCTGAAATTAAGCCCAATTCCTCATTTCGTTTTGTTTTTTATCCACTGTCCACACCACAGTCTGACTACGGCGATGGGGCGCAAATAAATAAACAAACAAACAAGCAAACAAATAAATAGATTAATAAACAAATGGATAGATAGATAAATAAGTAAAAGTCGCTCTAATTTCCATTTGAAAAGCCACAGGCTTCCGAATATACGTTCGGAAAGCTAAAGAGCTCTAATTTCAAGGGATATTTAGCCCCTATTCAGGGAGCAACAAAAGCCAGGCATTCAGACAGCCAATAGCGGGTCCAGTCTGATTAGATGGGGGCTGCAGGGGGGTGTGGGGGGGCGCCCTGCAGAGCTGTCCCAGATCTCATTTGTTCCCTCTGTTTACTTAAGCCTCCTCCTTCTCTCACTGTGGCTCTGTATTTCTGGGATGGGTGAGTAGCTCCAAGCAGTGTGCGTGTATGCGTGCATGCATGCATGTGCGTGTGTGTGTGCGGGCATGCATGCATGTGTATGTGTGTGTCCCCACAACCTGTTAATTTGAAGTTGTGGGGACCATTTTAATCAATTTAATATAAAATCTGTGACTACAATCAAAAAGCTAAAAATGTCAAAAGTCTTCTGTTTTGTTTGGTTACTTATGGTTAAGGTTAGGGCTGGGTAGGGGGTAATGTTGTAATTGTTGGGATTAGGGTTATGCCCACAGAAATATTTGTGTGTGCATGTTGTTGTACCGTGTGGTAGTCATGCCCACACTTACCCCCACCCCCCAGACTGGTCCTCTCTAAAGGCCTTTGACACCCCCGGCATCAGGCCTGAAAGCAGATTGTGTGCTTAAGTGGAAACTTATTTGATTGCCGCATGATGGATTGGACGACGTCCTGTGAGATGAGCGAGGCGGGGGGTCAGTGGGATGTGTGTGCTGTTCAGCTGTCAGAGTTAGATAAGGCACCAGGATTTGGGATGTGTAATCTAACCCCCCCCCTCCCAAAAGGAGGCTGATGTAGGTAGGCTTCAGCAGGGCGTGCTCACACTTGGCCCAGTTGCCTTGTACCAGTGCACTTACCGATCCTGGCCCGGGCATCTTTCGTCATCACTGTGTGAGTTTTCCGTGTTGTCGAAACATAGGAAGGAAAGCTCTGTAGCACAGCAGAATGGAGTTCGTGATTAATGGCCTCATTTTGTAGTTTGCTTGGAGCCGTTTTGGGCACGCGGCTTCCTTATAGATTTATGGAGTATGCAGCACAGAGAGTTTCATTTAGTCGTGTCGCACATATAAGAAAAAGCCCCTATGTTCCACACTCAGGCACGGTTAGTGATCACACTATGGGTGTACTCATATCTGAGCCTAATGTCCCGTTCATTTGACTGGTGTGATCGCTCTGTACGGTGCCCGGGTGCAGTTCACTTGACTGTGCCCTGGCTCGCTTGGCACATTTTCCGTACCAGTATCCTGTGCAGCATTAATCTGCGTAATCTCTAAGATACTCGGTAAAATGTGGGACTGTCTTCTTTTACAGAAGTCGTCATCGTGCCCAAAAACGACTCCAAGTAAACTACAAAATGAGACCATTAATCATGAACTCCATTCTGCTGTGCTACAGAGCTTTCCTTCCTATGTTTTCTACAACACAAAAAATTCACACATCGATGACGTATGGTGCCTGAGCCAGGTAAGTGCAATGTGAACGCAGACCAGCAGGGGGGTGGGGGGGGGGGGGGCAATCGTGCTCATAGTACGGTACAAGGCAACTGGGCCAAGTGTGTATATGCCCTAAGCGTACCGTGCCTGAGCCCAACTGAGCCGAGCCCCGACCCAAGTCTTCAAGTTGACCCAGGCACAGTTCAGTGTACTGGGGAGTAGATGGGGGCTGTCAGGCACTAGCCCCGCCAGCGGAGGGGAGGGTGGAAGTGCAGACTGACTGTTACTGCGAGAGAGAAACAGTGATAGCCCCCGCCACCTCCATCTGCGACTTGCAATAACTGCATGGTAAGCAGGTGGTTTCCGCGGCAGCGTGTACAATCCCCCGGCTGATGCGGTAATAGGACGAGCCCGGAGGTAGCTGCTGCCGCCGCCATAAATCACCGCGCGGCGTCACAGTAACGGCACACTGTGCCAGCATTAGAGCGGACGGCGCTAATCGGCCTGTCCTTTCTGCCAGTGATAAAAAAGAAATCTCCTTCGCCACTGAAAGGGAAGCATTGCTTAATTATAATCTGCGTAAATGTTTTCGCACACTTAGTTCACAGTGCCAGTAATTGTGCAGCCGTGCATTTCATAGGTGTGCCGCACTGATACAGGGGTTTCTGTCACTTTGTATCGATGTTTTAGTTTAGGGTATTTTATACTCTCTTTTGATTCCATTGGGGAAAAATATTGCAAATCAATAAAAAAGCTTTTCCCGTTAAACTTGCTTGTACACATGCACTGTGCTACATACAATTTAATCAATAAAATAATTTCTGTTGTCCATCAAATTTGTAATTGCAACTGCTATGGTCAGATTAACATCACTGTGGCCACTGTAATATTTTTAACCAGTAATAGATAGTAAAGATCTAATAAGTTAAATATCATGTGTCCATATGGGGAGCACATGACAGGACTCATCATGATTCACCTTCCAGTACAGGTCAGAATTCCCGCCTCGGGTGATGTGCCCTTTGCAGCATTGTGACCAGGAAAAGCAGGCAGAAGATGGATGGATGGATGGATTTGGGCAGATATTTTTGAGGCCTAAACACCGAAGTTTAGTGCTTGTTTCAATTGTTTGGTGTAAGGTCATCAAACAAACTACAATTATTTCCAACAGCTAACCCAACTAAAATTAACGTCAGTTGTCTGAAACTATGACCCTGGGCTGGACTTGGCCAGTTTAAGTACAGCTGATTTTGCTTCTCGCTGTCAAAGTAAACTCACCAGCAGACACTCGCTGGAGGCACATCACTCTACCATCAAAGGGAATTTCTGGAGACCTTCTGGAAAGCTGTAGGTGTGGATCTGCCTGGGACGTGTTAAGAAGCCATTTCTGAGGTTGTATTATCCACTAGACTGAATTTAAAAGCATATTGTCCAACGGAGAAAGTCTGGGAGCATAGTGACTGTGCTGAGGAGCGGCCATTTAGCCGAGACAAGACCGTGCTGCATAGCAAAGAAGGCCGTTACTCCACTTTTTAAAGGAACTGGGAATTTTGCGTGTATTTCTACATGTTAACAGTTGCAGGCCATCGTAGTAAACAGTATTAGACCACTTTAAAGGGTTTAATTTTCCTACCAGCAAAAGTATAGGTAAGAAGACGCAGTGTATCCGGTGGGGTTGTTAAGCACGTCGCCAGTCAGTGGGAGCTGCAGCAGCGTGTTATACTGGGCACTTCTTCTGTCCAGCTCCCTCCCAGCCTGGGCGGACATCAGGTGTCAGGCGCCTTGTTTCCATGGTTGCCAGCTGTCCTGCTGGGATGGTGTTGATGACTCCAACATCAGAAGTCTGGGCAGGAACAGCACACATGGCATGGTGGGAAGCACCCTCACTAAATGCTAATTTATAGACTGATGGTAGCGTAAGCCTGTAGTTGTGTTTTTTGGGGGGGAGGGCAGCACATGGCACACGGCTACTAGGCTACTACACACCTGACAGCACAGGTTCTATGCAGAAGTATAAATCAGCCTTAAGAAGGAGACGGAAGCTGAAATCAGCTGCATTGTTTCCTTTTTAAGTCAGCTTGCTTTTATCTTTTGTTTTTTGTTGACAATCTGATAACATTCAATGACAAAATATTCGAAAGATGGGTTGCGGGGGTGGGGGGGGTGCAAATAGTTGTTCCTGGTCTCGTAAGTTCCCACTATTTCAAGGCTGTTCTGTTTTTATCAGCCCTGTGATGGTGTCTTAGCGATGTGTGGCGTTCTGATGTGGCGGGCCTGTGCTATGGCTTCTGAGCATGCTCGGATGCACATTCTTTATCTCAGGTAAGAGTTACATCTAGGGTTGCCACAGGTCTGGATTTCCCGGGATTGTTCTCTTTTATTTTGAGCAACTGTCCCGAAAAATGAATATTCTTTCCCAGGACATAGAATTTCATAGTTTCAGATAAATCCTCACTTGTACTTGTTATGTTTGTACATCCAATCCTGTGTGTGTAAACGGTTAAAGCCGGTGAAACACGGTGTCGATTGGCAAATGTTTTGATATGATCGACAGCAGAAATAGCTTATAATTTTTTCTGTGGGAGAAAACAGAAAACTTTTCTGAATGGGTAAGGCCCAACCAAGAAGCCTTTTGGGGTACTCCTCAATGCAGGATTTTCCAGTTAGCTGGATAACTTAAGTCGAAAGTGAAAACTGAGAGATTAGTGACCATCCAATTAGTCCTTATATTCGGGTAAAGTTATCTGGCTAATGAGATAAATATTGCTTTGTGGAATGACCCCCCACCACTCTCTACCACTCATGTTTTGTGTCCAGCCAAAATTTCAGTAAAATATGAAGGGAAAATCATGCAAAAACAAAGAAGCACCAAAGCAGAACTTTGGGTAAGATTCCGCTTTAAATGGTGATGTTTGCAGTTTAGAGCATTCATGAGGGACAGCGGGGGCTTCTGCAGGCGGCAAAGGGGCACGAGAAATACACATGGAGAAAGAGGGGAGGGGAGTCAGTGTCGGGCTGCCCAAAGTCATTTAGTTAAAAAGGTGTTTATGATTTATTATAATATGTCTAATATTTCATCAAGATTATAATCTATTTATAATTCATTATAATTAAATAATATATAATTACTTAAAGCAAAAAATCTGTATTTAATGTAGAAAGGGGCCGAGGCAGACAGAGTGAAACTGTGCTTGCATCAGGACAAGTGCAAGTAAGGGAGGCAATAGAGAGTTCTACAACTTGGTTTAATCCTCCCCCCAAAAAATTGTCCAAGTATCCCGGTTCTTCCCAAATCAAAGGTGGCAATCCTCGTTTCCTCCGTTCTGAAGGCAGCCCTGGGCTTCCTCTAGCTCTGAAAAGCATTTCCGTTCTGCTAGAGAAACCCAAAAGGCTTTTCCAAACACAGCTGGGTCACTTGCTTTAAATGTTGTCTTTTCATAGTACGGCTCCTTCTGCTGTAAAGAGTTCTGAATATAGGCCTTGTAAGAGTTTGGCTTGTTTTCTATATTTTTATGTCATGTAATTGTCAGGGGCATGCTGGTTGACAGGCTCGGTATGAAACTGCGTGACTTATGATGGTTCTTCATTATTTCAAATCCACGCGTGAGTGTTTTGGGTTCTGTCGACTTCATCTGCATGACTCCATTGCAGCACGCTCGTCTGGACTTTGGACATTGTCTCCCTGCGACATTCATCACCATCGACATGACCCTACTGAGAGTATAACAAATTGAATTCCTGGGAGTCCTCTCCATCAGAAAATAATAACGCTGGGGCAGTCGATACCGCTCTGCCTGTTCGTTTAAATTCAGCCCGTTTCCCTCGTTAACAAAGTCCTGTTCTTTTCAGCATCTGTCCATTTATCGGGCTCCGAAGCCACACTTCGCCACGCACACGCCCTCCCAGGAGCGCCGGCTTAGAAATCCATTCGTATTGATTAGTTGTTTACAGCATCATTGAAAGTGTCATTTAGGAGCCCCTTCTGCTGTGCTGACTTTCCGTGCTAACCACGAGATATCGCTGGAGCGGAGAACACTCTGGAATAAGCCATTAATGTTACAAAGCTTCTATCATGCTGAGCGGTTCTGAGAAGGAGTCTCAGAGCACGACGGGACCACTTTGTCCTGCGACATCTGTCCTCAGTCTTCGCTCCTCGACTCGATCCTTCGTGATCGTCGGGTCTTGCCCGGCAGCAGGATTAGAGTCCATTAGGATCGATGGGCTCCTCCGCTTCATTTCAGAACCGGACCTTCTGCATTCCAGACAATTATGCTACAATAGTTTGCAAAAAAAAAATAAAGGTTTCTGTGGAGCAGACTGCATGTCCGGCTTTTGGTGTGTCAGGTGAGGCACTGCTGATGGTGTGGGTGCCTGGCCTGGATCTTCTCCCTCCTGACGGGCTCTCCGCCCACTGGGACTGCAAGGGTCGATGCTGCATCCTGATAACCGTGCCATGATCGCTGGGGCCAAGGTGGGGGCGCGGCTGCTCCCGTCTGGGGTTTCTGTGGGCTGCTACTCGTTCCTCCTCTGCCTGTGTAAATCGTTAAGCATGAGGTATGATGTCATATCCCTCCGGGCCCTCTATCTGGGCCACGGGCTGTATGCCTTTTAGTCGAACCGCTGGATATAATCCTGAACTCAGCGAGTGTTTCTCTGCGAACAAAGGGGCTGCGAATGCTAATTCCCCGCGACCGTCACCCCCCGCTTCCCCCCATAGCCCATCCATCAGGGAAGGCCACAGGAGTCGTCCGCTGTTGCTTTAATCGATTGCTAATGGATTCAATTTGATAATTGAGCAGCTGCCTGGAAGCCAGTGCTGCAAGCGAATGAGGTGGAAACACTAGAGGCAGTCAAGCAGGCAGATAGCCCCCGCTGGCAGGGTCCAGCCCCCCTCCAGCCCCTCTCCGCTTTTTGTCCGTCGCCACGGTGACTGATCCGTGGATGTTGTCTTAACCTAAACTCTTACACCTCTAAGTCCTGTCCCACCCTCACCCAGAAATGCTCTAAGACCTCTTCTCGGGAAGCAGCAGAGCCTTTCAGTTAGCAAGTAGTGGGGTGGGGGGGGCTTCCCCTCGTCTCCCCCCGGATCAGCGAGGCTATGGCTGCATTATAGGTACAGGCCCGGGATTCTGTGCACAGGCGAGTATTTGTAGCCTGGCTGTGTGGTAATCCCGGGTTTTTGTGCTTGGAAATCTGAACCATCTCCATGGACCTTATAGGGCTGCCAAAAATGCTGCGGGCGAGACCAACCTCGCCCGGTGTCCCCCTGGCCCTGAAGACGGTGCTGTGTGTCCAGTGAGACACTGGCCCTTGCCAGGGGACACTGGGGGGAGCTGCGCACTGGATCTGTTCCACTGGTCTCTGTCTAGGAGGCGAGTTCATCCAGCCTAATCCAGACATGGTGCCGTGAGAGCGGTGCTCACTCTCTGTTTGATATGTACTTTAAAATATGCTTTTTCCCCTGGAATTCTCCCACTTTGGCTTGATTGTCTCTGGTGCTCAAAGTTTAGACCTATGACTCAAGAATACGTTTCAAAACATTTAACTGCAAGGAGATTGCCTTTATGCATACAATGTGGGGCCACAAATAGCAAACATTTCTTAAAATTTGACACATATTGACACATATGCGGGGGTGGTGCATTGTGTCATGTCTGAGCTCCCCCACTGCGTTCACAGATGGTTTCTCCCAGGTGTCCTTCTATGGTCCATGGTCCAAAGCCATGATCTACATGAGCTGGTGTCACTAAAACGCACGTAGGCTCTGGGGATGTTTCCCGCAGAGGGCTGGCATTCTGGCCGCAGAGCTCCGCCCCTCGTGCCACGTGCTTCCTGGGATAAACTGGAAGAAATTTGGGGGGAAAAGGTGGATGTTTATAGTAATTTATAATATGTCATCATTTTGTTCTCATCCTGACCTCTGACCAGTTAATATGGACTCTGCTGTTTGAATCTATTTGAAAATAACTAGTTTCACAGAAACAGGTTCAAACTGATCTTGGCTTTTCCCAGATTTTGCTGAATACCTGGTTTATTCTGGTATGTCAGTGTTTTCTGCCATAACGCATTTTAAATAAGGTAATTATCCCAGGGCGCGGCATTGATTAACACATACTGCTAACTGGCTCCTGCCAACATACATTGCTGTTAACCTGCTGGTTAAGCATCAGATGCTTTTCCTGAAATTCTCCTTTTCAGAAATTTGCCCAGAGTCTAGTGCTTTTTATTCTCTCCTGCATTAGGTTACGTGACAAGTACTCTGACAGCCTATTGGACAATTAATAATAATAATAAAAGGCTATATATATAGGGGGGGGGGGGTGGCTGCCATACCGTCTGCAGAGCGTGGGCTGGATCCCGCCCTCTCATTAACGCCCTCTCTGCCCCAGTGCACTCCCTCTGACACATCCAGCCTGGAGGGGTGGTACACCGGGCCCCACCGGAGGATCCTTGCTCGGGGTCGCCTCCAGTGCTTTGTCATGCGACCAGGCCGTCCATCGGCCGTCTCCGTGGTCTGCGTTTGAAGGTCACGGCAGCTGTCCGTGGTCACCGCCATTGATCTTCCCAGCAGGATGGCGGCCAGCCGTGGAAGCAAGGCGCCCGTCACCTTCCATTCGCCCGGGATGGGAGGGAGCTGCCCAGGAGCTCCCTGTTACACGGTCCTGCGCCTCTGAGCGCTGACGTGCTTAATGACTCCACCGGCAACACTGTGCCTTCTGCTCTGGACCTTAGCTTGCTATGAAAACCATTTGAAATGGTTTACTACTATGAACTAGGACTGTTAAAATATAGCATATAAATATAATTCCTAATTCCTCTCCAGTACCGTTTTGTATCCCGATCTCCACTTCACCCACACACTGCCCTCCATAATCACCATGGCAACATTCTGTTTATAGTGGTGCCTTTAGCCTTTTCAACATTAGAAACATTTCAGTGTGTGTCACTCTTCCGCTCCCTGTGCACCGGCCAGACGGCAGAGACGGCCCGAGGCGGCTTTCAAAGTGCAGGGGGAGCAGTGCGGGGGAAGGAGTGCGGGGGAGAGTGCGGGAGGAAGAGTGCAGAAGGGAAGTACAGGAGGAGGAGTGTGGGGGGAGGCACGCGGGGGGAGGACTGCAGGAGGGAAGTACGGGAGGAGCAGTGCAGGAGGAGGCATGCGGGGGCGAGTGCGGGAGGAGGACATGGTAACAGGCGTGAGCGCTCCAGTCGGTGCATCTACCGCCTGAGGTTAATTATTGGCTCTGCTCTTCCTCGGCTTTGATTTTTGCCTTTGCTTATTCTAATTATGTGCCCATATGGAGAAATACATATTTATGTTACAGATTTCCCTTCTCTTTTCCTCTTGGTAAGATATCCCATCTGGACATGACAGACCCGAGGATTTATGCTCCTTCCACCTCAGGAACAATCAGCCACGGCTCCACCCCCCCCCCCCCCACCTGGACTGCACCTCCTTCACACAGGGACCTGGCCAGCCTACAAGAAAATGACATTCTGCAGAAGCCTTTGCGAGGACGGCTGGCGTGTGAGTGGGCTGCAGTGCATTGTGGGTGACCTGGTGCCTTCATGTCTGTATCGCTTTGTTTCCTGAGCTGTATGGCTCTGCAGGAAACAGTCAGTCTCAGCTTGTGCTCCTGTTCTGGTGTCACAGTGCAATGCCAGCAACCTGAGGACAATCATGCCGCCTCCGCTCCTGGGCCATGATTTGGGACGTGGCTGCCCCCCCTCCCCCCCGCACTAGGAGTTCTCCAGTTGCCAAGGTCCTTGATCCCTGATCACATGGCTCAGAACACCTGTCTGCCACCGTAAGGGGGGACATTGCACCATCTGGGGGGTAATTACAGACACGGGCCTGCCAAAGTGCGAGACAGAGCGGGCCCTCTCATCAGGCCTGCGGGGAGAGTCCTGCAAGCAGCTTGAAACACAGAGACCTGAAAAAACAGAAATTATGTGCAGAAGGCTGTCGTTTCGCCCCTGTGCAGACTGACATGGCACGCACAGGCACATGGCACGCACAGGCCTCGATGGGCTCTCTGCTAGTGAGAGCTAGACACAGCTAGGCTGCTGCTAGCTAGCTAAACAAGAGAGATAATCAAGCCCCTCCTTCCCCCCTGACAGCTAAGGTTGAAAGTAGATCCTTGCATTTGTGGTCGGTGTGTCTGTGTATGTGTTTGGGGGGGCTTCAGCTCCCACGATTCACTTTCTTCGGTCCTGAGTGGCTGAATGAAGCGTCCCGCTGGATGGGGAGCTGCCTGGTGGGGCTGCGAGCCGCCGTCCAAGAGCCTCCTGCACCTCCATGGTGCCACATGAGGTCGGAGGGTGCGCTGCTGCACGGATAATGCACGGATTAACCACATTGATATTTTAGTTGTCATTAAATATAAGACAGAAGGCTGCAGTTTTAGAGCCCAGACCTTTCTCTACATTTTTTATCTAAACCACTTAGTCTGTGTAACTCAAGATTCAATTTATACAGCAATTGGTCACATGTAATAAGGCTAAACACAGATAATTAAAGCTGAGATATAGAGCAGTGGGACTTGGTTCTAATATTAAGGTACGGCTGTGAAATGGCAAATGAGGACATATTAACGAGGGGGACGGCTTATCACACGATCAGCAAGCGCTCGCCTTCGCCCGGATGGCTAATGAGAGGGCTTGTCGGCGAGCGCCGCGCTAGGCGCTAATTAGCGCTGTTATTTTCTGGTCTTCACTCGCCTGAGAGCCCGGCTCGTGTTTACACTTCTCAAACTGCAGCGCCAAGCAGTCAGCTTGACGATATCCAAAGTATCCCCAACAGATGCACATTCTTTGAAGAATATCTGGGCCATGGATGTTTCCATGTTTGTTCAGGACATCAGAAAAATAACTTGTCTGTTTTTTTTTGTTTCTTTTGTCTTAGATTGAGTACAAGAGAGTAGCTTGTTTCGACTTCTTAGAAGGAATCTTCGATGCTACTGTCTGTATGGTTACCTTGAGTCATGCTGGTTCTGAAAGTTTTTACATTTATGAGTTTATGCTCGTCTGCAGCCAAAGGCATTCTGGAGTTTGGGCGTAGATGACTGGTGTTCAGTAGCCTGTGGTTTATCGTAATGGTTTTATTGGGTTATATATGATTAAATGGAAAAAACCTTCCAGATGTTTCCATGAGTTTAAATCTTAATGAAATTGATTAGCTATGTATTAATTTACAGAGAATAAATGAAGAATAAATGCAAAACAAAGAAAAAAAAATAACAAGAGTATTTGTCACATAGATAAATCATAAATACATCGATATATCGATAAAAGTGCAGGGTGAGGCTGGAGAAGGAAAGTTAAAAGCTGAGTTTAAGTGAAAAACTGACCAACTTTTTTCCCGTTTTCTTCTCCGCACACTTCAGACTCTTCCTGCTAGTAATGTTAACAACTAAATTCAGATTGCGAGCGCGTCAACTGCAGCCAGCTTGTGCTTATTCTCCTGCTGGCTATATCTATGTCATCAAGACATACATCGGTGTTTTACTGCAAAGCTGAATAACCAATTACCAGCACGATGGGCAGTGCTGTAGAAAGATCGGTGTTGTGATTATCAGACCTCTTGGTTTGGCCGCTTCTAGGACTTGCGTGTGTTTCTTTGTCGCTCATCGTAATGCCACAGTGCCTCCTAATCTGCGTGACAGAATCTGTTTCATAGTGTAATTCCCATGTTTTGTCTCTCCGGGATTAGTAGCTGCGCCCCCCCTCTCACTGCCGTGCAGTTCCAGTCCCCTCCAGCGCTGCCCGACTTTATACGGGTGCCCCCCCCCCCACACCATTACCTCACCTTCATTGTAATCTGCACAAATCTTGTCTTCCAAATATCTCTCGAAGTGCAATGTAGGCGATCATCCGATTGTCATTTTCCCCCGTCGTTGTCATGCAGGGGTAATTATGTTTGTGCGCAATAAAAAATAATGTGACTCTTTCATTTAGTCGATGGTCTGAATGTCTCCCGCTTTGTGCTGCTTGCTATGCAGTCTGTCTGTGTAAAGGCAGGGCTGCACACCACTGTTAGCCGTTAGCAATGTGAGATTTATCTCAGAGTCTAACAGTCAGCGGAGCTGGTGGTCATTAGTCAGTGTCGTCTTTCTGGAAGACAGGCCTTGTACTGTGCTGATTCTCCTGCATTTAACATCCCCACTGGCAGAGGCTCTGCAAATCCAGACCATTAAACCAGAGAATTTAATGATGAAAGAGCTTAAACGCATGCTAAGATGGCATTAAAGAACACGTCCCCTCTGCTGAGCCTCTTCCACATGGAACCCCCCACCCATCCAGTTAATATCCAAGTCTACTGTAAGCTCATTTTTCTTCCCAAGTTTAATGCATGTAGGGCTGCATAAGGAGAGGTTTCTCTCACTGTAATACTTTGTCATGATCCAGTGCTATCAAATATGTCGCAAAAAAAACATGAAGCGTTTAAATCCTTGAGTCAGTATCCTTCATCCTGTAAGGTTCTTTATAATTCAATAAACCGGATTAAAACGCGCTCCCAAGCAGCCATTCTGCCCGTCAGCTTCAGCCGCGTTCAGGCGCTCCTCAAGCCTTGCCAGATTACAGCCGCTTAATCTTCACAAACACATGTTGTGAAGAATAAAAGCAATTTTATTTAGGAAACCGGAGTCCAGGTTTAACAGGAAATTAGCTTTTCTTATAATCTCGTCTTTGGCCTTTTTTTTCCTCCTAGTAAATGGAAAGCCGCATTATAAGTCCGGGCAGCGTTGGTGTGTGTCGACATGCCCCCCCAGGAGGCCCCACGGTTTCTTTCCCGGAGATGCACCTGGCCCTGGCGCCCCCTACCTGCAGATGACAGCACTAGCTCCTTACCCCTCCCCAGGCTGGAGTATTTGCGAGAGTTAGTTGCAAGCTGGGGCAGTAAATGCGGGACTTAGGCGCCTTATCGAGAGCTGCAGGAGTGCGCGGCGCAGTGGGATGCGTGTGCCACGAGTCTCGGCTGCAAAATGCATTAACACACCCCTTTACTCAGCGGCTCCTGTCTTCCCCTGTGACTGAGCGTGCTCACATTAAACATTCTGAAGAACGCTACCCTTCCAACCCTAAATCGGAACAAAACCGCCATGTGCCGGCGTGCATCGCTTAATGCACGCTTTGTTTTGATGCCCCTTTCAGTCACAGTGCTTTAGGCATGCTCTGATCCCGGCTGGAGATGGGCTGGAGAAGGTACTGAACTTCAGTTCTTACACTGTTCTGCAGGCAGGCGCTCTGTCGTCCAGATGACTGTGAATTCTTCTAACAAGAACAACTGCTTAACTGTCCAGTTCATAGGCTCAATAATCTGCCTGGTCCTCTTAATGGAAATGTTTTCACTATGCCTCTCAGGCTCAGCAACTCCTTTGGGTGCCGTTCTTCAGAATTCAAATCGCCTTTGACCTGTTCAAGTAGGACTAAATTAAACATGCTAATCAGAGCCCCAGCCTCACTTTCGTGTCCATTTGATGGACTATTTCTTTTCTCCCAGCTATGAAGCCAGAACTTCCCACTGTGATGATTTTCATTGCTGGACTTTAATTTAGACGTTCAATCCAAGTTAGCAGTGCTTTGCACTCACCTTCGTAATGCAGTATTGAGCAGAGAGGTGTATGCAGGACCTGTTCAGGAATACACACTGTTTTTGTTGTTATTTTATGAACGATCTATATGTTGGCTGAGTCTCTGTATGTTTAAAGGGGACTGAAAGGGAGGGCAGGGTAGTGGCTGATCTCTGTTAATGAGTCTCTGAGCCCAAGGTACTCAGGCGATCAGAGTGCTGGGCCTGGCAGAGTCCCAGGGGCTGCTCTCGTGCGTTATCCGTGCTCACACTCCCACCCCTCGTGACCCCAGGCTCATCCTGTTTACTCAGGTGCAAGCGTACTGGCGTAATGAACTGCAAGGTAGACTTTAATACTTCACTGACTCCTCTCAGACAAATGCCAAAACAAATCTTGTCATAATTAGCAGTAATCCAGCTCATTACAGTCTGCTTAATTATCCTATTAATAACACTTCCTGTGAGAGCTTGTTTGCAGCGCAAGCAAATGTTTGTTCCCAAATTAGCAAACAAGGAGACGGCAGCATTGTTCAAATAGAGGCTCTGACAAGGCAGAGCAGGCGGGATTAATTCTGGTGACAGCGACAGGCCGCCTGCCACTCCAGGTACCCCCTGTGGCCGCCCCGCACCCGTGTCCAGTGGCTGGTCCCTTTCAGCAGGCATCCGTCATTCTCTGCTGGTGCTGGCCACTTAATGTCTGTATACTGCATTATAGGCCACTGGCGACTGACGCTAAAAAACTGCTACCATTATCGCTAGTTAATATAGCAAATATATATATATAAATATATAAATGCGTGCGTGTGTGTGGTTTTTTTTCCCTTTAATGTTATATATATATATGTACAGAAACACAGAAACATATAGTGTATATATATATATAAATATATATATATACATATGACCCTTTGACCCACAGGCTCCTCCCCTTCCTCCAGCAACGAGGGCAGCAGGGACATGCTGTGTCTGTCCGCCAACAATAGATTGGCTGACGTTGCTTTCCTGTCTGTAGATGCCGGGGGGGTAAATTAGTGCTCCTGATAGTGCTGATGCTCATTGGCCCCCCTGACACGCCACACGCTCCCCAGTGCTCCTCCCTCTCCTCATCTGTAAGGAGCCGTCTGCCGAGGGACTCCCCAGAGCTCTATTGCGGAAACAGGAGGAGGTCGTGCTGAGTGCTCTGTACAAGACATATAAATATCGCATGTGCCTGCGGCTTGCAGGCTGGCAGGCAGGCAGACGCTCGGTCAGCTCAGACCACATCCTCGCCCCCCCGGCCCCTTATATAATAAATGAGGCCTGTCTGATTATCTCCCGTGCTGGCCGGCTCCCCGGCCCAGTGCGATGCTGTAATCCCTCTCCGCGCGTCATGTGGCATCTCCTGCCTGCAGGACCGTTGCCCCTTTACTGCCTGACACTTCCCCTTTGGCCCCCACATGAATGTTTTACAGGCAGGTTTTATAATCACCTGAAATGTTGCACAGAAACACACTTGTGATTCAGATCGCCTTCACTCAGCGATAGCTGTTTTCCTGGTGTCATGTTGCATCGCATGTTTTGACACATGGCTTGAAGACCGGTAAAAATCTGGAACCACCAGCAGAGGAACGTGCCAGAAAAGGCCTGGGCCTCATGCTGGAGTTTTACAGCAGCTACCGGTGTCACGTGGCCCTGTGATACTGAAGCGTGACCCGGCTCTGCTCCACTGCATGTGGGTGTGTGTGCGTGCGTCTGTATGCGCGAAACAGCAGCGTGGCTTGTTGGGGGGGGGGGGGGGGGGCGCTTTGACGGACGCGCGGGGGCGCAAGACCAAAAATTCACCTTTTTTTTTCCACCTCCCCGCGCAGATATTTGGGTACCTTTTTATTGTGGCAGTGGAACTAC
>JAODKM010000008.1:1420053-1438327 GCA_026780845.1 Petrocephalus sullivani | reverse complement strand
GGCTTAAAAATAGGCAACAAACACTTATTTCACCCCCCAAAGACAAGCAAAAAAAAAAAAAACGAAAAAGGAAAAAAACACTAGGGACACGTACGGCAAATAAAATGTACCCCCCCCCCCCCCCAATGCCCAGTCCAATCCGTACTGTTCAGTCTCAGCAGAAAAAAACTGCAGCAAGAAAAAAAAGGAATAGAAAAGCATTTAAGAGGATTTAACTGCCAGTAAGTGTTCACTTTATTTCTGCAAAATAAAACAGGTTATCGGGTTTATTTCTGATTCCTGGCACTCTTAATAAATCCGCTTAAGCACAGCCTTACAGCTTCATTCGCTGCAAATCTGTCCGTGGCAATAACATGCACCACCGGGCACAGATTAATTTAATAACTATTTAATATTCTCTGTAAAAAAAGGATTTGAAATTCCGCAGCACGCAAGCCCTTTATACGGAATGAAATATTGGTGTGACTATATATTGAAAAATACGTGATCATTTAATTTATAAGCCATACACCTGCTCTGCGGCTACTTTTAGTACTTTGTCGCATTTTGTAGCACAGCGATAAATCTTACACTGATTTACGGCAGGAGCCAAACACGTAAATCGCAAATAGAAATTAACTATGACACCAGGGTGTTAATTTTTAGCAGGGGTAAGGTGCACCGGGCCAAAAAACACTAAACGGTTGGCTTAATGATTTTTTTAATTTTTTTTTGCCGTCGTCCCATTTACGGATGACACTAGAGCATCGCCGCAATGCGAGTTCTGCCAGATTTCCTACAAAACGTGCAAGTTTGCCGGTGTTTGTGAAACAACCTGGCCCTCAGGCTTTGGTTGATTCTCCCCACGCCACTTAGCGACTTTATTTCCGGGGGCCCCCGGCGCCCCGCACAGCCGCCCCCCTGCCCGGTCGCCCCCTAATTACTGTTTACTTGCAGATCACACCTTCAGTCAAACCCAGGAGGGCTTCTGTTACGCCGATCACATTTTCGTCGCGGTGATCTGGACGATGAGACGTGTCCCGCCGGTTCAGCACGTTACCTAATAGCGCAGCGCAACGTCCTGTAGCGTGACTCCATTCCGGGCAATATGCCTCATTTTGGTTAGCCCCAAAAACCCAATGTTTTCATGGACTTTAAAAAAAAAACCAACCCTAACCTCTACTCCAAAGCCCTACAATAGCAGCTAAAATAACAAGGATGTGGGTTTGTACAACAAGATCATTTACTCAGAGGGGGGAAAAAGATATCTGTTTGCCATTACTGCAGGGACACTAAATATCCAGCAATCAGCAAACAGAATTATGCGTAACGACTAACATCAAATGTATGTCATTACAAGTGGTGGTGACGGTACAGCCAGCTTTAGCTGGCTTATAAGAAAATAAACAGAGTCAGCTGCAGACTATGTAATGAGAATTTGCTACATTCTGTGGCTGCCCACAGCAAAGGTCCCATCTGTTTTATGTTACATGGGAAGCCAAGTCCTAAAAAAAATATATAAAATATAAAAAGTCATCTTTGTGCTACACTGACATCTCATGGCCGCCGGAGAGATCACACTGACGGTGCAGATGCTGGGGGGAGTGGGTGACGGGCCGCGGTCCCGATGCGAGGGGTCCCGGGCACATCCGCGACCCGCGCGCCTTCCACGCGCTTCCCTGCAAGCCAAGCCGACTTTGCTGCGTTTGGTCTCTGTGTAAACATCGCTTCCCCGAAAGACCGACGTTAAAAATTCTCGTTACTTCTGACGGGCAAAACAGTATTTAGGAAGACAGAAATATTTTCTTTCACGTTTGTACAGTTTACCATAAGCAAATCTTTACTTTGGACTCACCTTTTATTTTGGTTCCTTTTAAAATCCATGGGGGTTCATGGAACAGGAATGTATCAAAATTTCACTGAAATTCTCTTTCATGGTTCAAAAGAAAATGTATTTCTGCTCTAAAAAAGTTTTTAAATTTGTATATATAATAAAATCTTGCTCTTTCTCACTGATGACCCTGATGAACACCGAAGCACAGATGCACAAAACTCCATTTTCCCCCTTGGTTGTAAGAGCCAGATGCAGACATCTCAGTAAGGGCTCGCATGCTCTGCAGCATATGGCATGGCCAGCCTGCACAAGTGCTTTTTCATTATAACGAAGCACCTTAAATGAATGGCTGATATTCTCTTATCGTCTTTAATTTCCTGAGCAATTTGGAAGACGGGAGACCAGGGCCAAGATGATCACTCTGCAGCGACGACAGGCCCCCGCCATCATAAAAAAAAAATATATATATATAAGTAAAGCACTGTTTACTAGAGTGACATTTCATTTTAGATACTGGACTTTGCTTGCAGAGAGACTTGCCGGCAGAACAGGTTCATTCTGAGTGTTTCCATTTCAGGATATGGAAATGGTAAGCATTAAACTCTGCAGTAACCTGTAAATTATCTGGCTTTGGCTGGCTGAGCTGGGCTGGCTTCTTTCGGCTGCACCTACCCCCCCCATCACCACCACCACCACCACCACACACACACACACACACACACACAATCACACAAGGGTGACATCTGTGCTCTGAGTGTCAAGGGAGAATTTTACATCAAGGTGAAACACCAGTCGATGTTAAATGTGAAGAAGTACTTCAAACAGTAGGGCATTAACAGCACTATTAATGTGTGTGCTTAAATTGGAGGGGGGAGGGGGGTTGGCCTAGACAAACAGGCCCCCAGCAAACAGCAGCACCACACCAGCAGCCTTTCTCCGGTCACCGTGTCTGCTGCCCTCAGCCCTGGCTCAATATTTGCACTTTTTCTCAGTGGATCGTTTTGTTCGCTCACAAGGCGTGCACAATCGCGGCTTTCAGAGTGCACACGCAGCCCTGCCTGGGACGGCCCTCGGCCACCGTGCCCCCCCCCCATCCCCCCATCCTGGGTCCAATCACTCACAAAGAACAGAAACTCTCTTACATGGTGAATGATTTAATTTTCAGGTTTTTTTTTTTCTTGACGAGGACCACACACCCTCAAAGTAAAACCACACATTTTACACAGGTGACTTCCCCCATGTACAAATGCACACACACAGTCATCAAATTCAATCACACATGCAGTTTCACTCACACACACCTGCATAATCGCCCTCCCGTCCCAAACAAGGCTTAATCGGCACCCGTTTCTTCTGCTGAGCTGCTGACCTCGGTCGAGTGACACTAAGCCGGATTCCGCACTCCACTCACCTACCACGCTAAATACTGCACATAGTCCCCGAAGGCTCTTCTTTGATTGTCACATTATGATATCCATAACGTGACTGTTTTCCCACTACATAAAGCCCCTCCCCCTGGGCGGGGGCCGGATTGGCGTGGCCCTCTACCGTAACCAGAAGATATGTGGTGACATTCAATTATAGGAAACTCTCAGGTCTCCAGGGTCCTTTCAACAGGTGACCGAGATTCTAGAATGAGGAAACGGGAAGCAAGTCAACTTCACACAGCCTCTAAGCCTCATTGTATACTTTAAACACGGTGACGGCTGTGCAAACACTCCCTGTGTAATTAAGGCAGGGGTGGGGGGGGGGGGGGGCTGTCATGTATTTTCCACAACAATGGTTTAAGAGAATGTCTGTCATGCAGGGGAGCGACTGTGTACACAGAGGGGAACTTTTGACCGGCCCGTCTTCGCTTTCAGTGCCCTGGGAAATGATCAATGGCTGCATTCATGCATGCCGGGCCGGAGCGGGCAGCACCGGCGCTGCGTAAGGTGTTGATTTCCAAGCGCAGCTGGGAAGGGAGTGAAAAGCAATGAGAAAGTGCAGCGTAGAGTGTGCTGGGAGGACTCGTGAGGGGGGGTTACTCAGCCAACAAAGACCAACAGCAAATACCACGAGGAAAGCGGAAGGCAGCAGCCCCATGTCGTCTGCAGATAACAGCCCAGCTGTCCGAAAGGAATCCAGGGAAATCCACAAAACTAGTAAAAAGTTTAATGATAATAAAAAAAATAACACCACTACTGTCACCAATATGCAGGGGTGGAGTAACTAGTCTGGGGCCCTGGGCTGCCAGCTCCATTTCCCAAAAAGTGGGGCGGGACCTTGATATTTGATGGGGCCCAGGGCTACAGCCTAGCTTAGCCTGAGCAGCAACCCGCCCCCTGCCAATAGGCAACAAACGGTGGCTGTTTACAAGTTCAACAGGAGGTGAAAGGTAGCCTCCCCTGGTCTCAGGCAGACTTTGTAACCTGAAGTATATTGGTTCAAGTCCCAGGAGAGGAGACACTATCATACCCTAGAGTGAGGCACTTAACCGGAATGGCTCCAGATGTACAACTGACCAGGAAAATTAAATAACTAAGGGAAAAAAGGTAGGAATGACAATCTCTTATCAGCTGTTTATAGCCAGGAAGCTGCGTGTATGAGAACAGCTTTATATGAAATGGATATGAGAGCGCAAGCAGAAAGAAAAAAAAAAAGACTCCTTGCCAGATTTCACATTTTCCATGCTGTTGGAGAAGCAGCTTGATTACCTCCAGCCCTGACAGAACTGGTTCAGGGCTGTTGAACAAGGGCTGACCTCCTGAATGGCTGCTGACAGACAGACGCACGGGACGGGCTGGTCCTCGCCTCGCTAAACAGTCACTCAGCTAGCCCGCAGGTGAGAGCCATACACACGGAGAAAAAAAAAACTAAAACAATGGCACAAGAATAATAACAAAAGCTGACACGGCAGCATGTGAATTCCTCCTCAAACGGAATGTCGCAGCCTCTGAAACAGGCTCCCTTTCTGTTTGCTTTGCACGCGCAAGCCCTGTCAAAATAACAGTGCTCAGTGTTCATCGTTGTGGTTTGGCAAGCCAACAGAACACAATGCTCTTATGCAAACACCGGCACCTAGGTAAGAGGGCATTAATGCAGCCATTAGCAATCGCGAATAACGGGGGGTGGGGGGGGGGCACAGTAAGCTGCAGGCCTGTCTCATATTTGTTCTCACAACGCTCAAAGGCTGCCTGCTTACACAGAACAAAGGCTGGAAAGGAAGGTCAATATTTTCACAGGCAGTCCTGGAAGAAGAGCTAGTGGAGCTACAGACTGGCTGAGAGTCATCACCCAGCTCGTGTAAGAATCATACCCACACTAGGCACAATTTAGCCATGGGCGGGCCCCCTCCCCCACCTTTAATTCAGAGGTTAATTTGTATTACTTTTAGCCCATTTAAATATGACAATAGTTTTTATATATTTTTTTTGAAACAAAATAATGTGTTTGTATGGCTGCAGCCTATCATGGTAATTGCTACGCACTGCATCCCCAGAATCTTTTCACACAATGCAAGGATATTTGCACAAAGGATAATTTGCACATAGAACATTTGGCTTTTGCTACCCCAAAAGAGGATTAAAAACATCCTCTGCTTCTGAATCCTCTGTTAACATTAAAAGCCTAATGAGATGTAGTAGGTTAAAATGGGGAAAAGCCATCTAAACAGTGGAATCTGATTTGTGGCTCATGGCTGCCACCTACTGCTTAAACTGCATATTACACCATGGGATGAATGTTTAACCCTTGTATTAATGTGAAATAATTTTGCCTGTTGGGTAAAATGTACGATTAACTCATGAGTAAGACTGAGTCAATAAATGTTAATATCAACAAAAATGGGGGGAGCATTGGGAGTCACCTTGAGTTCATTCAAGGACCAACCCATGTAAACCACCAATATCAAATGCAAACCTGTTGTGCAATGCACCATTTCTCAGAAGAGGAAAACACCTTTTACTATAGTGACAAAGCAGCAGCCCCCATACAAAAATCTTTATTGCTTTTCACAACAGGCCAGAGGAATTTAACCACAACCGTAACGCAAATATAAAACACTCAAGGTTTTGCTAGCAGGGTGAAGAGAGGCCTGTCAGCGCACGCCTGCTTGGCTGCAAAGCTCACATTAATGTCACTCAGTGACTAAGCAGGCCAATGAATGCAGAGCAAACACCTGCAGCCACATGAAATGGCCATTTGTAAGCACAGCAAACTGTGCACTTAACAGTCAAAGGGGTTTGAATAGAAACAGAGTAGCTTCTCTCTAGGTCAGATACGAAAAGGCAACAGTGCAGGTCGTCCCAGTTAATGCAGCTAAGGCAGAGCTGCGAGGGACAAAGGGGCCACTGGCAGCCGCACAGCACTGCCGATTCAGTGCCAAAACCAACGCTCACTCACACAGAAGGCTAGTTAGTGACAAGCTGTATGCCAATGGCCAGTCCCATTGAAAGTGTGGATGAACAGACAAGCCTCTTTTCTTCAGACATTTAATCACTGTAATACATGGATTTGTATAGAATAGTTTTATATGCTTAAGTACACCAGAAATTTTACATAAATGTATTTAACATATAAAATAGCAAGTGACTGAGCACCCATCTAAATTCACTAGAGTATACAGCAGAGACCAGAAGGTAAGGGTGGGGAGAGTAAATCTCACAAAACATTTTTACAGATGTGACCTTTTACACCTATGACTTGGATATTCTTAAAACCACAAAAAAGGCACATTAAAGCATCAGATTCCAAAATGCACAACGGTAGCCATGCTAATTGTAAACCATGATTGATTTATATCTCTGGCCTTATGAATGATCTCCATTATACAGTTTCAGAAGTACATTTACAAATCTCTCTCTCACACAAAACATATTGCACAAGCAATGTGAGGATTAAATAGAAAGTGGCACTTGGTTCCTGTGCTGTAGTGAACATGGGCATCAAGGTTTTCTGCGTCTGTGGGAAAAAATTTGAAGCGTTTGTAATCACCCATCTAATTATACCCAAAAGAGAAATGGACATCATTCTGTGATTGAGAAACAGAGAGAGGATCTTACTTCTGATACCCATGATGCTGATAGCCAGGTCCCAGGTGAGAGCCAGCCCTCATCTCCACAGCCATGGAGCACTATGGAGGACAAGGAGAAACCACAAAATGCCTTATTACATAAACACCATAAGGTAAGATACTAATAGTCCTTTATTAGTCCCACAAGTGGGAAATTTGCAGTAACTGCGGGATACACAAAGAACATCGTTCATTTAACTGCATTGGGGGCTACGGTTTAGTAACCATCAATTTTGTCAGGTTGCATGAACCAATGCCTGAAATTCCATTAAAAAAATAAATAAAATAATGTACCCACACTAAGGAACATTGCGGGAACAAAGCTTCTGAACACCTCTATCTGCATTAGCACATAGCGAAACTGATGGTGAGCAACATCTTTGGTTTGTACTTTTACCCAATGCAAAAACTATCCGCACAAATATCACTCTGGAATTTAAAAAAAAAAAAAAAAAAAAAAAAAAAAAACACCCACACTAGCCAAGCCTTCATTGTTCAAAACCGTTAGCTGCTGTAAACAGTCAATGTTCCTGGGTTCTGACCCTCAAGAGAAATATCATTTATTTTTAGATTCTGTCAAGAAACTCCCACACCATGCTTTTAATGGGAGCTTGGAAAAACCAAGTTTAGTCATGCTTCAGGTAAACCTCTAAAAAACCAGATCTAAGTAAGTGTCAACTCCTACAGGAGCACTGTACACATGGTCACCAGAATGGCCTATCTATGGGACAGCCGGCAACAAATCTCTCAACCAATGGATCTGTCACTTTCCACATTGCTGCACCACTAAGGTTAGATCGTCACGGAAATGGGATGGTCACATCAACTGGGGAGAACGGCGAGGGCACACTGCTGGTTAACAAAATTGACAAATGCCAAACAAACTTAAATGCCATCTGCTCTTTATTACATGACCCGTTTCTCTGCCTCTCTTCCTGTCACGTGGTGTAACCCAGTCCTGTCATGGGTTGATACAGCTTACGGAGATAAAGGGAGCAATTGGTTTGATGTGACTGATCTCCCTGGTAATGCAAACATGACAGAATCCCATGTCATGCAAGAATGAGATTACACAGGAGTATGAAGCAAGTTCTCAGATTCCTGATCTATGATGGAAATCCATCCACAGTTGCACTATCAAACAGGTCAAACATTGTGAACCCATTTCAGCCCTTATCCTTGAAGGCCATGGGGTATGTTTATATCATACCCTGAGAAGGAATAACAAGGCCACCAGACCTCCAACTTCAGAGTTATCCCACAATCTGCTGCAGGCCACATCTGTTATATGAAATTAGCTCTTCCATTATTTACTGCAGAGAATCCAGTCCATTGGATTTTAAATATTTCCACCCTCTGATTTCTAGTTGTTGTAAATAACGCTTTGCTTGGATAAATGAAAAGGTGCTAGGATTCAACATAAATGATTAGTTACTTTCCATCTTTGTTTCCAAGTTCATCAACTGCATTACTGCCTGTTGGCATTTGGGTCGCCAATCACTAGTAATTCATTCATTGCATGTGCTGTCCATTTACACCCAAATCTAGTCAGGAAAACCTTTACCACCCACATTAGCATAAGCCCATATAACTATCATAATGAAAGAATATGAAACGTATCACCACACAAACAAGGCAGAAAATGTTTCTTGAAGAATGAATATGGCCAGTTGAAACTGGAACATGGGTTGGGTGAGACCTGAGGGCCATGGTTTGCCCTACCCTCCTGCGTGCGTGCCAAACATAATTTCACTACTATTCATTACACTTCGAACGCTGGATGAGATCCAGGGTCTCACAGGATGCCTGTGAAATCAGCTTTAACCACACCTTCAACAAGAGGCCTAGAAGCTATCCCGTTGGAATAGGAACAGGCACCCAAGATACCCTGGAATAAAACACGAGGAGGCATGGAAGGCGAAGCAGCTTACTCTAGTCTCCACATCTGTCCAGTCACCATCTGTGGCTGCATTTTGTGGAGGGTCATTTTCAGATGATTTCCTCTTGCGACTTGGGGGGGGGGGGGCACAAACACACACACATACAAAATAAAAGGCTGTTTAATTCTCACCTTTATTTACAGTAAATCACTAAGGCTTACAGTGTGAAAAAACCTGAAATACTAAACTAAAATTTTAAATGCATTTATTGGGTACCAAATACACTTGAGGAGGAGATACAGACCTGGGAGGCACAGGCCATTCCTGCTTCAGAGTCTCAATATCTGTGAATTGCACCGCTTGGCCACCTCCTCTAGTTTTTAACACTTCTCCCTGCAGGACAGGAGCAGACATAGAGCATTTAACTGTCCAGCACCAGGATGATGAACAGAGACTCACCCCCAACCCAGAGCCCTCCATTTCAGACAGAAGACCAGAAGCATGACAGACCCCAGATAATTTGTAGCAGTCGATTTAAAGAAGAGCCATTACCTTAATAAGTTTTGTCTGAATCTCTCCATCAGATGCAATCTCCTGATGAGTGAGGGCATACTTGTCACATTTAGATAAAGCTCTCTCACTGGGTGCAGACACCTTGATTGCATTGGGGAGATTCGGCTGCATGACCGTGTCCAACTCCAAATTAGTGGATGGTTTGTGATCTACCCATCTCTCCCCACCTGCCGAGTGTGAGCGTCTGTGCAGGGGGCGAACCGGGGGCCCAGTCTAATCGATTAAGAAAGCAAAGCAAGAAAAGGTGATTTTGAAAACATTCAGGGGATCACCATCGCACTCCACCAATTAGATATCTTAGGGAGTTATACAAATGTAAGTTGTACAAACTGTTGGCAAAACTATCAAAACTTTAAGCTTCTTGTAGCGTGTCAGTAAGAGGAAATGCAGGAAGTCACTTGGAAGTTTATTTTGCATGGCAGTGGCATGGAAGGATCTAGTCGCAAGATATTGCTTGGAAGTAATACACATCTACACACACAGCCTTTAAGGGCCAGCTGCCACCAGACTAAATTCCTGCTTTAATGCCAACTTTCATACAAATTACAGATGCAAACATCACATCACATTTACTAGAAACACAAGAAGCCAGAATGAGTCAAAATTACTCTTCAAGCACTCGTTAGACTCATATCTAGAGCCCACTGTGTTAGGCCCCAAATCTTAATCATAAGATCTGAAAGCTGGCTTCAGTTAAAGGAATTAAAGACATCTGCCTTTGATTCAGTTTAAACACTTACTGACACCTTCAGGGGCAGGACTCATTAAGAAATGTTTGCCTTTATCAAGTTCAGAATTTGCTTTCTCTACAATGCATGTTGGATTTTAAGTGTTGTAACCACAGAGTGGTAGTGAACTAGTAATGATCAGCTACAGAGTTCCCGATCAATCTATGCTGCACCATCTGTGTGGTACATTCCATAAGCCATGCAGATTTCAAATCAGAAAACAGAGAGGAGCCAAGCAATCAGGAACACCCATAGCATAATCTATGTGTATTTCATATTCCCTCTAGTATTGCTCTATATTACCTATAATTATGTTTTAGATCAATAAGGTGTACAATTGCAAGAAACCAAGTTAGGAGACAGCACACAAGAGCACATCAGCTTTGCAATGAACAAAATATACTGTATACTTGGACTGGTAAATATTTTGCCAAACTAACAGAATACAGATCTTCATTCTGCTATAGGCCAAACCAAAGATTAAATGGAAAAAAATGCCATGTTAGAGGTATCCTTCCGTTTTAGCACTCTTCCCGGTCCACCTACTAACTTACTAACTTGTCTGTGCCTGGTGAGGTGTCAGCAAAAACCTGAACCAGTGTCGATCATAAGATTTGTAGAGTGAAGATGGAAAGCTAGTCTCAGTTTCTAAAACTAAGCTAATGCATAATAGGTAAACAGGCTAATTCTAATAAATATCTACCTATAGCTTAAAAAAAAGCAAAGAACTAACCCTTTTATCTAAATCTTCAAAGTCTACATCACACAGCTGGACAGGGACATCGCCGTCACCAGACCAACACCTGGCCCTCCTCCTGCTGAGGTCGTCGGGGGTCCTAACCCTGCCTGGTTCCCATAGCCTACTCCTACAGCTGGGGGGAGACAGACTAGCCTGCCTGACGCCTTGGGGGACTTGCTGCTGCCACTCCAGGACAGCAGAAGCTACAGAGACAGAAGGGGCGCTGGGTCCTTGCCTGACGAGGGGAGGGCTGAAGAGGCCGCACTGGTCGAGGTACCGGGGGAGAGACTGCAGGCAACACCACAGGTAAGTGCACATGCAGGAGCCACTGATTTGTGCAGCCTGAGGGCCTCGGAGACTAAATTCCATTAATCTCAACCAGAGAGGGGGCATCTTTCTCCTTTCACGCGTACGAGGCCTGGTATTTGTGTAATGATCCAACAGCCGGAACTAAGGCCACCAGCTCATAACCAAGCTTATGACCGTGTAGTAAGACTGAGCGACAGATATTGTGATTATGAGCCAGAGCATGTGAGCGGAGCAGTGAGAATTTCCACTCCACACTCACGAGGCTGCAGGCTCCGCCCACACCTCCCCTCTAATTCGCACTAAGCTGCTCCGCTCCATACCACTCCTCGTTCCACTAAAATTTCCTCCCGCTCCAGTCAAACCGCTCCAATTTAAGAGGGAGGAATAATCTGCATGCCTAACAACTGTCACCTTAAACCGTTGTGAAATGTTTCGCAAACTCCATCTCAGCCAATCTGGCCACTTTTCCACCACAACAAGTATGGTACTTTTGTTACTTTAGCTTTTCCATGGACTTCCGGTGGAGTACCAGTACCAAAAAAGTGCAGATCAGCTGGGGTACTTCTTTGGTACTTCGGTGCAAAGAGCCCGATTCTGAAACACAATGGGACTGCCGTCTTGGAAAAAAGTTACGAACTCAGAAAACAATAAACAAAGTAAATAAATAAATAAATAAATAAATAAAATTGCGATCTGGTCAGAAAAACAGATGCAAGCCCAGGATGGCATAAGAAATTTCAAATGTAATCTATTTAATATACTAGGGCAGCATAGTATTGAAGAATTTCCAAATATAGCAATGTGATTTTTTTAATAATAAATATTGGGGTCTTTATCAAACAAATATTTTAAATTTCCTCACAAAAAGGAGTGATTTAAATAGCAATGGAGCCCCCTAGCAAAAACGGCGGAGGTAAACTTTAAACTGATTTTAAAAACATATATTGAATAACCTATAAAAGGAATAATCAATAAAAATTGCAAAGTTAGCTAAGCTTTTTCCCTATTCCAAAGTGAAAACCATTAACCCCCTGCGCTGTCCGTAATGTCCGTACAGAACCGAAAGTTAGAAAAAATCTGATCTTAAATGTAGCTGATGAGCGATGTAAGAACTGCATGTGCATAACATGCGATGTTAGATTTAATATCCACCATCGTCCAGCTGCATACTACAGCCATTCGAATTCAGTACAAAGTGCCCCGCCTCACGCTGTGCTTTTATTCAGCGCCGGTACCAGTTTACGGCAGTGGAAAACCAACAGCACAGAAGTACCGAACTTTTAGTAATTTATTGAGGTACCGAAAGTACGGTACTTGCTGTAGTGGAAAAGCATCCTTTGTGTACCAGTCTTGATAATTGTACAGATCAATTCTGGGTAGATTTGGGCATGCCCCAGGCTCGTGGTACGAGCGGTATCGGAGCTAAATTGGAGCGAGACAGAGTGACCGCTCCAGCCTTAATAAAAACTGCTCCGTGCTCTGACCAAATTCCGCCCGCTCTGCTCCTTGCTCCGCTCACATGCTCGGTTATGAGCATACATATTGTTATCAGTTTGCATATTGTGAGTATCGCGGTATAGCCTAAACACTTGTGTCACTTTAGAAAGTCACTCAAATAGCTGACAGAGTAGAGCACAGTTTAGTAGTTGGTACGACATCACACAGGTTTGCTTACTTGCTAATTTGTTACGTTAAAGTTCACAGGGAAATCAGAAACGGAATGAAGAGCCTAAGGTGCCCATGAAAGGAGAACGAAGGAGCGCAAGCGTGACCTACCGGTGCTGGGGAGGGAGAGGCGGAGCGCTTGGGCGGCACGCGGTCTTTCTCCCGGGACGGACGCTGCGGCTTGGCCGGCGGCTCCGCTTTGGTCTCCGTCACGATGGCCTTCAGCTGTTTCAGCTTCTCGTCCTTCACCCATAGCTTGTTCTGCATCTCCAGCTGTTTGGCATTGACGCGCCTCTCCTGGGGGGCACACGAGCAGGATGTCGGTGTCGGGTCGCTGCATACACGGGCAGATGCACAGAGTGGCCGGCCCCAGCACTCACACACTCCTTCTCCCACTTGAGCTTGACGTCCGTCACCATGCCCTGCATACGAGCCTCCATCCGCTTCTTCTCAGACAGCTCTCGCTGCAGTTTGTGATCTCTGTTCTCCAGCTCCTGCTGCAAGGAGCGCTTATCTTCCTCGTAGATATTTGTGGTTTTCTGCAAGATGTCGATCTACACACGAGAATCAGATAGAAACTAGCCCCATGGGAAAACAAGGCACCAGAGAATACAAAACACTAGGCCAAGTCTTACCTTGTACTCCAGCATTTTTGATTTCTTCTCCAAACGTTCAATTTCAGTCTTTTGGTTCTGAATGAGTTTATCCTTCTCTCCCAGTTTTCCTCGCTGTTCATGGATGACGTTTTCCTTGGCTGAAAGGTTACCATCAAACTCCTGCAGCTTTGATTTCAACATGTTGGCTAGAAAAAAGGATAAGAGATTCAACATAACTTTTTAAGTGCTGATGTAGGGTAGCGGTGGGTGATAGGACGATAATTACCGTGACCGGATTGTATACATGACAAACCCTACTTTCACCGTACAACACTACTATTATAGTGACAGAACAAACGGACAGGTGCCCACCACATGATGCCTGTGTGTTCAGAGGCTGCAACAAAGACTGGTGTGAGAAAGTGATTTCAGCCTGCATAACGTCTGCTGCATGGATATACATCAACATTATCAATTATCCGTCTCAGTGGATCTCAGCTTAGCGACCAGATCTTTAGCTACAAAATTAAATCGATGCTTTTCTAACAAGGTAGCTAACCAGAAGAAATGGTTTGAATTAGTGAAACTCAAAGTAGACAAAGGTACTGTAATTTGCAAAGATATTATAAGTACAGGAGGCAGCTACATCAGCAAATTTTATCTATCATTATTTGATTGCATTTTTGTAAATGTTCAGAAGTGCAGTTACCGATTGTTCAGCATCTAAAATACTGTTCAACTACACTTGAAACTGTTTAAAAAAATCATTTAAGCATGATTGTTTTGATGATTCAGTTACTTTTACATGCACAGTATTTTAAATGACTTAAGTTGATTATAACGCAAGGACAGAATTGCTGATTAAGTAATCAGTAAGGAGCCAATTAATATTACCAAATACATTCAAATTTGGTTCACAAAAACAATGATGTATATGATTCTAACTGAAAATATTGTTATATGACATTTTGGCCATATCGCCCATTCCAAGATAAGGGCACAATTACATTACATTACACCTAACAGACATTAAGAATTACCATTCTAGCAATGTCATAGAAGCATACCAGTTCAACTCAGGCCAGTTTAAATTTCTTACCGGTTTTATTAAACTCTTCTGTGATCATCTGGCGGATCCTGTACCTCTTCTCCAACACCTCAATGAGCCTGGGCAAGGTGTGGTCATCAGAGGGATCCATAATCTCACTGGGGGGCAGGGGCGGGAAGCTCTGCAGGAGCTGGCTTATGACTGACGGAGCATCTGGGGAGAACAGCGACATCAGGAAAAACCTTCAAGCACACCACAGCGCAGCCCTCATCTCAATCCCACACAGAGGGCTGTTTCCTTCTAGTTGGGACTCCTTTCTCAATCATAGATGTTACCTCCATTCACAGGCCCCCCACGTTCCTCCAGACGCCGAGACAGCTCTTCTTTAAAGGCCTGATTTCTTTGCCGACGCCCAGCAGTAAAGCCACAGATCGGCCTGTCCACTGGCCGCGCCACCTCCACTTCTTGCGTCATTTCCGCAAAGCGCATTACGAGCTGCACAGGACGCAGCCACACTTCGGTTTTAACACTTGGGAAAATGCAACTACATATGCAAATACTACCCAGTACTCAAATTCAAACAAAGTGCCATTGCAGTGCACCATGAATGTTCAGCAGAGCACAGGGAGCCCAAACCAAAAGACCAAAGACACCGGGACAGCATACAGAGTCTATGGGCCAGCCAAATAAAAGCATGCACAGTCATTGGTGGTCCTGCACCATCCATCCATCAGTGTCTTTTCGCACTACTCTTCATGCACTACTGTACTTTCCCTATGTACTGCTGTGGCAGCAGAGTTTCCAATTTGGGACCAGCAGAGACAGATACGCAGAATCAAGTGCGAATTCCATTCTCTGAATACAGAGCGAAGGTTTGCTTAAATGACTTACCAGAGTTTCTTCGTAATCATCTGCCTTGGGGTTAACACAAACCACCATCCTGACCTTTCCTTCCCCATCGAAATAGTTTTTAAATAGATGTGTCACTTTAGAATCTCGGTACGGCACCATCTAAAGAGAAAAGAATAGTTTTCAGGGTTGTCATCCATAAATCAGTTATCAGTCTAAGGGGACATTGCTTGCATTTCCCAAACAATCCCCCATACCAACCTTGTTTGTTCCACACATTTGGTTCTCACGAAGAACCTCAATACATGTACGCAATGTCATCAAAGACTGATTGATGTTGCCTGTAAGGTTGAGATTAACAAATGAGTGAGTGTTCTCCAAGGTAAATGACCAAAAAAAAAAAAAAAAAAAAAAAATGATCGATTCCGGGCTCACCTGCTTCTCTCAGCCGGTTCCCCTCAGCCCGAGTCCTGCTGGTTCGCTCACTTCCAGCCAGATCTACCAAGCACAGCTGGCTCACACTCACCTGGTTCTTGTCCTTTATTGGAAGGACAGCATTTGAATGAAATTCAACATTGAAATATACTTATATTTAAAAAGAAAAAAAAAAAAAACATAGAAACCTAATTTTCACAGATGTTGCAGGGCATAACAAACCTGAAGAACATTATCTCCATCAGCATCCAAAGGAGCCTGGGCCAGTTTGATGATGAACACACTGTGTGAGCGGCTAGACTCGCGATTCAACTGGGTGTTGGCAATCCTGCGTCTCTTTTGACCTATAAAACAAGGTAAGATCAGGCTTGCTAGTTCAGAGTATACCTTATTTATTTAAAGAGTCTAAAAACAACGTACCTCTCCAGAAAACTTCAAAGGCTTCCTCCGTGGACTTCACTTCAACCTCTGTACATCCAGCAACATACATATTGTGATTTTGATCTTCTCGCAGAATTTTCGACTGAGGTGGTCTAGAATTAAAGTTAAATGCGATTACTCACAAACTGGCTATTATGAGAAGTTGACCAACATTATAAACCATCACAGCACCTCAAATAATTGCCGAAGCAAAGCGGCATAAAAGAGTTCAAGCCCTAAATGAAGCGAGAACATATAGCACTGCAAAAGGTACAAGAACAACCCAGAGTTAGTTACAGGAGTGTGGTTATTTTTTCCAGGAGATGACAGGCACACAGAGAGGAACATTCAGAAATGATGGCACCCTAAGCATATGGGGAGAGCCCGCACACTCTCTTGTGCACATACACAGCGAGAGCCCGCACACTCTCCCGCGCACATACACAGCGAGAGCTCGCACACTCTCCCACGTACATACACAGCGAGAGCCCGCATACTCTCTCGCGCACATACACAAACCTAGGCATACGGGGAGAGCATGCACGCCAGCCACATACATGAAGCTAGGCATACATGCAGAGCATTCACACCGGCCACATACATGAAGTCAGTGTTCCGCAGAGGAGTGCCTCCACCATTCCACCTAACAAAGGAAGAGAAATCTTCATCTGAAAGCCAGATCAACACCAAACCTGAACACACCTCGGTGCAGAGAATATGGTGGGAGGGGTGTTTAAGTAAAGGTCACCTAACTAGATTGAAAAGACAGACGTGTAAAACTTCTGGCTACAGACTTCATAGTGAAAACATGCACAGCAACATGCAGTTTACATACAGGCAACAGCTTCAGATCTGAACAGGCAATACATTACAAACATACTTTGGTTT
Organism: Petrocephalus sullivani; assembly: GCA_026780845.1. Taxonomy (NCBI): domain Eukaryota; kingdom Metazoa; phylum Chordata; class Actinopteri; order Osteoglossiformes; family Mormyridae; genus Petrocephalus; species Petrocephalus sullivani. Next base: position 1,421,331 of record JAODKM010000008.1, on the reverse strand, counting down.
AATTGGGTCTACTGGCACTTCTTCCAGAAGATCATAAATGTAGTTATTATATATTTCTACGTAGGACACAAAGACACTGTAGCTGCTGTCCTCGTCAATTCCATCCGCTCTGCAGGCTTTCCCTGGGTTGATCATGTCGGCAAACTCTGGGTCGAGTCTTTGCCTGGAACAGAAATGTTTTTTTTGGGTTTCATAGAAAGGATGACAAAAGCAGATGTAAAGCTAAATGAATGGATCTTACAGATATACCACCAGAATTTTATGTTCACATACACACATACTATATCATATTACACACATCTTTGTGAAGAAAAATTGATTTGCTTACTTGGAAAATGGAGTTTTCAATAAAGACTGCTGACTTTCCCTTTTCTGCCTCTCCAATAACGCATCAACTTGGTTTTGGATCTCCATGCCATTCTTATCATCAGTTTTGAATACCTAAAATGCAGACTATGTTAGACATTCAGAATGGTAGACAAATTGAGCTAGAATATTTCAAAAAAGCGGATTTCACTTACAAATCGTTTAGCCTGGTACGGCCCTACGCTATTGAAAATCATGTCCAAAGATCGAGGGAGCAGGCCACCGTGTCCAGGAGACCCAGTCATGGTAAAAGTTTTACCACTACCAGTGACACCATATGTGAACAGTAAGCCTAGAAAAAACACACCGAATCAGCATTCAACAGCAGATTTTGAACTTCCAAGAGCTCTGAATGTCTCACATACTGAAGACGACCGAAGCCTTTCTTACCATTTTTACCATGAATAAGGTCCTCGACTAATGGCTTAGCCACATCGTCGAAGAGCTCGATCTGCGAGGTCTGAATTCCAAACACTTTTTTGAACGAGTACTGTGTCTATAGAAAGCCAGAGAAAAGGCAGAGGCTTAAAATGGCAGTTAATCACATTATAAATGAAAACCATGACTGGTAAGTGCCATGCACACGCACCTCTTTGAACTCGCCATTACGGTTGGCTTTGATGCCATCCGGAGGATGCAGCTGTATCGTGGTACCGCTGATCACTTCGATACAGCATTCTTCATCTTCAGCGACAAGCGGGCGCACACGGCAGTACACCTGCACCAGATGCCCACAAAGCAGAAGATACAGATACCTCCAGAACACAAAATTCAGTAATCAAGTACAGAAATAAAGGGGATAACAATGTACAGTTTCAGAGAACAGAGCTGTCAGTAACATGCCAACCTACACAAATTTTGAATATGGTTCAATGACTTAGTCACATTCACACCAACACCAGCCAGTCATTA
>JAODKM010000008.1:1396271-1407073 GCA_026780845.1 Petrocephalus sullivani | reverse complement strand
CTCTGCCTTCTGTGCAGTGTGCAGCTCTGCCTTCTGTGCAGTGTGCAGCTCTACTCTATGAATGCACTTGGAAGCTGGGGGTATTTTTCTTTATTGATATATATAGTACTATGCAAAAGTCTTAGGCAGACAATGTAAATTAAGTCCAAATGATCTTTATTTTGGTGTAAAGACTTATGGCGTCCCAAAGTCACCCCAGTATTTGCAGCCACCATCCAACACTGCCATTGATTTCTTGGCTTGGCCACTAGCACACTATGTTTGACTAAACAATACCCCACTGAGTCATTTAACTAATTAATGTAATTAATTAACTGAGCTAGTGGTGAAAATTAACAAATGCGTGGTGTGGTCGGGGGGCCCTTGAGGAGAGGTTTGGGAATTGAATCGGTGTTCAACTAGGTACCAGGAACTTTTTAAGAGAACACTTTGTTCTTATTGTGTTACTGTTAATTTTCATGTTTTAATGTTAAATCGTGCTTTATTCTGAGCAGATATACACTTCCTACCCAGATAAATATATATATATATAAAACATTAATTACTTTAAATGTACTCCTGCACAGGTGTGCAGACAGTCAAAACAGCGCTGCTATAAGAAAGACTTTAAAAATCAAGACCAAGCAGCACCAGGCAAAGACACTGTATGTGCAGTCAGAGTCACTTTGCTGGATGCAGATTTTCGTGTTCGTACATAAACCACCAAACAAACCTTTTTACAGGTAAACAAACGCCAACTGTTCCAAATCCACCTCCCTTTGCTTAAAATTTACAAGTGGCAAATGTTTAAGGGGGGAGTACGATTTACCAAAGAACACAAACAGAACAGTAATATTCTGTGAGAAACTTTTAAATAACTGGAGGAACGTCACTGAACTCAGCAAAAATTAGGCCGGATAAAGACCCCAGACTAGTAAGAAGGACTGGACCCTGGAGGCAGAGCTGAAGAGCACAAAGAGAGGCACCGGGACAGGCCCGGTCACTCGGCGGCCTGACAGGCACACTGCGCCCTAGAGCACAAAGAGAGGCACCGGGACAGGCCCGGTTACCCGGAGGCCTGACAGGCACACTGCGCCCTAGAGCACAAAGAGAGGCACCGGGACAGGCCCGGTCACCCGGAGGCCTGACAGGCACACTGCGCCCTAGAGCACAAAGAGAGGCACCAGGACAGGCCCGGTCACTCGGCGGCCTGACAGCCACACTGCGCCCTCAGTCTGCTGCTGCATCAAGCTAATAATAGGTAACTGTAAGCAGCCATTAGTCACACTTCATATACGCAGCTGCGCGGCTGCCTGCAAGCAAAGGGACAGTGTTTTTTCATCTGTGCAACTAGGGGTCTGTAAGAAATGTATACCTGGAACATGTAAGTCTATCTGGATTAAGACGTTATATAAAAAAATAACTCCAACAACAGAATTGTGAACTTTTGTATTTCCCGGCAATGAAACAAGACAAAGTCACTTTTTTGAAAGCTAAATAATCCAGGAGAGAGCTTTAGGTTTGGAGAAGGCTCATGTCAGGATGGTAAACTCTTCACTGTAGTTAAATCAACCAGCAGAGCTACCAAAAATATAACCTTCAACAAACATAAATATATAATGAGTAAAAGAGTATTTAAATGTGCATATAAATAAACAGACACATAGGTATGGTTGTATACAGTATTGTTCCTAAGATGTTTGAGAGGCAGAACCCATAAGCCTAGAGTATATTCGTTCTTGATGGATTACTAGTAGATGGAAAAACTAGATAGTAATTAGACAAAAGCTTTTGGTCACGACATGGATATATAACGGACAGAGGTGGACAATCCAGGTCCAGAAGGTTAAACTGTAGACCATGGGCCTTCCTCATCGCACCAGGTAGCATACTTCCGGTGTGGTACTTTTGCTACCGTTTCCATTAATCAGCACCGAAAGTTTCAGGGCCGAAAGTGCCAAACCAGCTGGGGTGCATTTTTGGTACTTCAGTACTTTGGGGAGGAACTTTCTTAATGGATAGCTTATGCAAACAGCCTGCATCTGAAACACAATACAACCGTCGGCTTTAAAAAAGTTACAAACTATTACAGTACGTTAAACGAAGCAAACACAAAAAAGTAGTAATAATGGATGCCTGGCCAAATAAAAAAACCCAAACTTTAATTAAGATATGGTCGGAATAACAAATACAACAAGATCAGGATGGCCTGACAAAGTATTTTCTATAATAGGCCTGTACTAGGGCAACACGGAATTGGACATTTTGCAAATATCGCGATGTGGTGTAATACATATGGGGTCGTTTATAAAGGAAGAAGAAGCATAAACTTCTCACAAAGCCATCTATGAGCGATTTATACAGCGAGGATGAAAATGATTCTCAGGCAAACTTCAGGATTCTAAGGTAAACTTCAGGCTGATTTTTAAACATGTAGGCCTACTAGATGGTCTTGAAAAGGAATAATAATTATTAAAACTTGCAAAGTTTGTCAAGTTATGTTTTCTTATGACAGAGTAAAAATGCTTTAGTGGCACTTATAACCCCCCCATAATGTCCGTAAAGCCTGATCTCCATCCAGCCGACCGCGACCGCGGCTCTCACTGGACCGGCTGGCGGAAATACAAGCGCCGTCTAGACTTTCACTTTCTGGACCTGGACATCTGATGATGGGGGCACTGAATCATTTCAGTCCACCACTATCCGCCTAGGAATATGCCTTCGGCCGTTGGTGGGATTAAGCACATTTTCCTCCGCAGAAAATGAAACGCAGATTTTGATAGCACTTCGGGAGGAGTAATCCGTTCCTGGAGCTCGGAGGGGTGCAGGTCTGTCGCACGGACTGCATGACAGGGACCCGAAAGACAGGGCTGCCAGCTCTCACGCACTTGGCAAACCTATAGCATTCCCTTATAAACCGAAAGCTAGCCACATCAAACGTGCTGGGCTAGTTTGCAAAGCCCACAGACTATTTACAAGGCGATGGAACTGTCACATATGTATAAAGGAGTGCGCAGACTGGCAACTCCGCAATTAAGGTGGGCTGTGTCCCATTAGCACAGCCCTGCAGTAACCAGGGACGTGATTATAACGTGATCCGGTGCCCTTCCACAATGTACGCACGCTACTCTAGTAATGTTTGCAACTATTAAGGATTTAGTTGCAAAACCCGAGGCGATTTTTTCTGAGTCATCTGGCAACATATTACATGCTGGCATGAACCAGTAACTGGGTATATATAGTCTGGAAAGGAATGGGGAACCCGGGGTATTATCTAGAAGCGGTTCATTTAAATGTAAAATGCGCGAGATGAAAAAATAAAACTGTAAATATGAATGCTATGCATTTTTTCTATAACATTCTTATTACTGCAATTGAAGAACGTGTATCTGTAGACAAACTGGATTCTCTTCTGTCGGCTCATTGCAGTCTGCCAAACCAGTCCGACGGGCAGAATAACTACGTTTTGTCCTCCGTCTCCGTGACTTATAGCGTAGGAGTAACTTTAGAGTACAGAACACCGCAATTAGCAGAAACACGGCATTCGGGAAACAAAGACGGGCCTGTTTGCGTGTAAATCTGCACCTGACACTCGGGTTAATTCATTCCATTCCTGGAAAAGTAACGCGCAGAGATATAATGGGTGACGATCTAACGCGTGCGGTTCTGGCTAATGGCATTTACTTGTAGAATACACTTCCATGAAACTCTCCAAACTTTCCTTTTCTAATGTCACATTTGTTAGGGCATAAGCACCGGCACGGGGGGCTGCAGGAGACCCCAAGCAGGAAGCGCCTTTTGGGCAGGTGGACCGGCAATTACATCCACATTCATACGAGCAACACTCACGAAAACCCAAGGTGCTTTCTGCCATCCCATTAAGGGACATTTCTGAACTAACCAAAGATCAACGACATTTACAGGTCCTACTGGTAACAGTAATAACGAATAACAAGGTTTTTTTTTTTTTTTTACTAAATACAAGCGAAAATAAATATATCTAATCGTTTCTGTCTGGGATGTGCTCCTCGACAGCTAGTTGGTTTCAGGGGCGCATGTGCCCGAATTGGAAGGAGCATATCTGCACACACCTGAGTTCTGTAAATCATGGGAAGCAATAAGGAGCTCTTACAGGTGCGTCGGAGGCGCCGGTACCCTTCCCAGGTAAGAGCGGCGGACCGTCGGTCCTCTGGGGGCATTTTCCGCCGGCAGCCCGCAGCCTTCGCACGCCGACTGACGGGTCACCCGCCTATCGGCGACTGTCCCGGCTAAAGAAACTACTGGAAACTTACTCAAACTTCAGGTAGTCTTGCTCTGGTTACCTTTTCCGTTCGCTACCGCTCATGTAAATGCATTTCCATAAGATTGCCCATACCTGCCTAAAAGCGCATGTTGGTGGGTTCGGCCGTCGCTCTGAGACTAACCCGTACAGCAGGGGGACACTTTCTGCGAATCACACTGGTGTCTGCTGGCCGAGTAACGTCATGGTTAGGGGTAAAGCGCAGCCTAGACCAGCTCTGTGTCCTTGCTGAGATATACAGTATACACAGACCCAGGCTACCCACACGTTTTATATTGGTCTGCTTTTTCTAAGTCAATAGATAACCGTTGGCACATAAAGCTACACACGCACACCAGTTATATATAAACACTACGTCCCCATAACCAAAAGCAATGTTTTTAAAAACAAGCGCCCAATATTTCGTAAGACTATAGTGTATATATACACTATAGTACATAGTGTATAGTACAGTGTACATGCTACAGTCTGCAGAGCCTGCCTTGCATATCCTAGGCACCTCATGTACTATTTTATATAGCCAATATAACAGAACCAAAGTATTGTTAGAGACAAGAAACAGTAAACGTTATATGGTACCATTTCCTTCAAATATTATTTGTGAAATAGGTAATTATCTCATTGAAACTAAACTCAAGGGCAATGTTCAATATAGACTAGTAGTCAAGGCACATAATTAAGAAGGAATGAGTTAGTATTGAGAAATACATTATGATTCTATTACCGATATGGCCTATCATAATAAATGCAGAAGGGCAGCGGTACAGTACACTGTCATTTTGATATGTTTGAACACTAACCTATAGGTTTTACTGAGGATGCCAACCGACAATGTAGTTTAATTAATTTTTCACTAGCAGCTCCGAGCTCATATCCAGCGTTTTCTTACCAGTTCAGATAGGTGACGGCTTTAGCTTTACAGTAACCACCGGCAGTTAGTCATTAAGGGAATTCAGGGCATCGCGTCAGAGATGTGATCGAGTCTGACATTTCTGAAGGTGACTGAAAACCAATGCATATGCAGCGATCCCCGTCAAGCGGTGAGGCCCATATAACCCGCAAGGTGGCCAATTCAGCCCCGTGGGGCCGTAGAATATCGATATTTCTGTAAGTTACTTTGAATAGATGGATAATTTGGATATTACCATTAGACTAATTCTGAGGGAAGCTTCCTTTTGTTGTAGGGAGTGCACTTATTGTTTTAGGACTCTTTTTGCATTCCTCCTCGATATGGGTAGTTTGAGATTAAACTCCCCCCCAACCCCCCTCTGCTTTATAGAGCATATTCAGCCTGCTAAATGATAAGTAAGCGCCAAGCTGTCATTCCCGACACTAACCACACGATGGCAGTGTGTGAAAGGAAATCGAGGCCTTGCTGTAATGAAACGTCACTTCTCCTGTTCGCACTGACGTTCCGAGCTTGGAGTGCTGCTGGAGTTTTGACGGCAGTCGGTTTTAATTCAAGATGATTTTCTTTTGCAAAGAAGTGCACGTAAATAGTCATCACAGATGACAACTGCAAAGCAGGCTGTTCTCTCCTCACCCCCCCGTCCCGTCTCTCACATAAAGGGGAACGAGCGCCTGTCTGCTCCTCTCATGAGAATTGTCTCTCCGTGGTTTAAGTTTAGTCAGCCTCCTTATCAAAAGTGTCACACTTTTTCTGTCCTAGTGTGCAAATGCGCTGCCGTGTTTGAGTCCCAGTAAGCCTTCGTTAGTAGAGTTTCCAGAACCGTTGTCTTCAGTCCAGAAGGCTGCCAGTGAGACCTTGCTGTAATAGCGTCAACTACACTAGATGGACTTAAACACTAAGCACCTTCACTAGGGTGATCAGATTATCCATGTCACCCCGGACTACTTCAGGTTTTACAAAATGCCATTTGGAAAGTCACTAACCTGTTCTGTCTGACCCCACCCTTTCCACTACTAACGTTTGTTGCTGGAGATTACGTGACTGCGTATTATTATTCACCTGTGTAAGTAACGGGCATAACTGAATTAGCTAATCCCTCCAATTAGGCTGTCCACATACTTTTGGCCTTGTATTGTGTCATTATGTATTAATTCATCATTACATATTGTCCCATGGATTTGCTAACACTGAATTTGCTTACCATATTCTGAGTTTTCCAGTTTTGGTTATGGACGAAGGGACGTGACGTGATTCGTCACCAGGTCAGCTGCGGTGTACGTGTAACCTGGATAATTGCAGCGGAAACCTTGGGCATTCGTGCATGTACAAAATAATTGATTAGTGTTTTCCAGTAGGTGGCAGTGTGGACTTTCAAAGAGGATGAATAGCTGCTGGTGCTGTTGCAGTACTCATGGGGAGCAGCTGCATGAGGGGGGTGGGAGGTACCTGCATCTCTCATTTCTCATACCATCTAGACATAAGGCATTTTGAAATCTTGATAAAACTCACGAGCGATGGGGGTTTGGGGTCCCAATTGATTGTCGTAAGGATTTCAAAACACTGAGGTATGCCTTATTCCCGTAGGCCTTGACTAATAACTTTTAAATTGTTGATCAAAGTTTACCCGTTTCACTACACTGATTGTACTGGCGTTTGTTGCAATACATCTGCCCTCTTCTGGTCTGATAGAAAACCGCTACTGTGTGCAGCACCGACCATCCGCAGCCGTAGCCAAATGTGGCATAAACAAGCTGCCACGAGGGCGATCGTCCGCAGGCCGAAGGCGCACACACAGACGTAAAGCATGAGTTGGGCTTTAGTATCCACACATCAGCAGAACTCGAGTTCCACCATCAGACTGGAAAGGCAAGACCAGTGGATCACATGACTGCAAGCCCGCGGCAGATCTTTGGCATGAAGCTGCTTCAGCAGTGTGCTACACACCCTCGACATACAGCAGAATTCAGACTGTCACAGGGAAATGGTGGCTGTCACAAATACGACGCAGTGCTTGCAATTTGAAATGTTTATTAGCCTTCAGAAAACAATGTGTGACAGAACATCTCAACACCAGGTCATCTGAACTGGGGGACTTGGGCCACTGACTGGAGAGACGGCTCCAGGATGAGGTGAAGTATAAGGCAGACCCATCTGGAGGGGAACTGGAGAATCCGGGAACCTGAAAGAGGCAAGACCACAAAACCTAAGGCAACACCGCACATCAGCTGTGGCATTTCTGGCTACTTGGGATCGTGCATTTCTAAACTAGAAACCAGCCAATCAGAAGCCCGAAGCAAAATGCCGTTGAACAAGCACCATGACCCCCAAGCTAATAGCTGCTGGTTACAGACAGACCTACCCCATCATCCATATTAAAAAAAAAAAAACCCTGCCAAGGCAGCGACTGAGCCCAATGCTGCAAAAACAGCAATGAGAGGTGGTCACTGCTCTGCTAAAATAAGGCTGGGCTCCACCTGCCACCAGTCCAGAGCAGGCCCAATTACCTGACCAGTCACCAGGGGCCGGCATGACAAAGGCACCATTTGGACACAGTTTTTGAGGCGTTACCAATGACAGCTGAGGAGTACAGACCCAATGGCACTGCATCCAGGAAGTTTCCTCTGCTCTCCATGGCGACAACCTCCGACCTTTGGAGAGGGAAGCAAACTGCTCTCTGCATGACCTGCTGTTGGGTCGGGCCAGTTAGTGACGTTTCATTTCCAAGAATAACCGGGCTCGTTGCCGACTGGACACTAAGGAAGCCAGCACTTCTTTTCCAGTAGTAAGGGCAGATATGATAGTCTAAAGCGCTTGGACAAGCCACAAATTTATAGTGCCTTAGGCAGAGGCCGTTAAACTGGTTCGGCAATAATACCGAACGCCAATGAAGCCCCCCCGGGATTCATGCAGGATTCACTCCGGTGACTGAGTTCACGCCACTGGTAATCGGATCATCCAGAGCAAACGGGGTGGGGCCCATACTACCGGCACCATCCTCTCGGCGCCACGGGCCTCTGATGTCTCAAGCTAATGCGCAGCCATCCTGACAAGCAGGAGGACGGAGGGCAAGGCCTGGAGGCAGGGTGTCTGAGAGGAGCAGACACTTACCGTCAGGGTTGAGGCTATATGCGGCTGCAACTACCGGGAGCACGGAGGGCGAGGCCAGCGGAACAGCGGCGCGCACACTGAGTTCACAGCCCGCCCCACCCCGCCCCGCCCCGTCCCACCTGTGGAACAGAAGTAAAATCCAAAGGTAAAACCATAAGCTGGTTTCTGCACCTTTTAGAAATAATTTGCCCCAAGCAGCAAGTTTTCAGTCAGCACTCAGAGGACAGAGGACCCAGACACTGACGTAAGAAAAAATGCCTTTATTTTACAACTTTAAAAAGCAATTCTGAGCACAAAGATCGACTATTCATTATATAAACACTTTCTGCGTTAAAAAAATGGTAGCATGTGCACATTGTGCTTCAATTGAAAGTCTATACAACCTCTCTGGATGTCCCTGGCAACAGGAAACACGGTAAACATGTTATTGCATATGTCACATGTGACTCGAGCTGCACATGTCAGATTACAGGATAGTGGGCGGGGGGGGTACCACACAATTGTCAATTACATCATGAACAACAATAGCAGCTGTCAAGGGAAGGCTTTGCACATCGTCCAGGGAAAAAAAATGCACATAATGAAGAATAAATTAACCAATGATACTACAGTTGTGCTTTTGTGCTCTTTACGCCAACAAACTGCTTGCCCTAAGCAAACAATTTCATAATGTAAGGAAAAAATGCCCCCGCCACAGAGATTTCCTTATTTTTAATAGCCTCATTGATTCCTAACACTAGCTGTACAGTTGCACGCATCCCCTTGACTGCAAAAATATTTTATTTTCCTGTTCATTGCATTTTAAGCACTACACTATAGAATCTGAACAAGTGAAACTGAGTAGCCTTTTGCTTCTGTTCTTTTAAAGGAGAGCGACTCGCCTGTCTTGCAAATCCTCATTAACGCCCTCAAAATTGAAGTCTCAGTTTCTACATCTACAGAACGACTGCTTCTTGGAGATCAGTGCTAGACAATATTGCAGCTGCGTTTCATCCTTTCCTCAAAACCAATGAAAACTCCCCCGAATAACCCTTTAAAGACTTTGGTATGAATAGCGCGTGAATTTCCCTCTTTTGGAAGCCAGCTGCTGCTCTCGGTTCGGTGATGCGGCAAGTGTCAACACGGCCATCCCGCACACATGTGGAGCCCTCGGCTGACTGCTCTGTCCAGAGGGAGACGCTGGGTGTCATTTGCAGCTGGTCACCTGGGCTGAAAATCACATCACATCAAAATACTCTACAGGGTCATCTGGGAGTGAAAACTCCCAAGCCAGAGTTAACCCCCATGTGTGATGAAATAGTGCAAGATGCCTCAGACTCACTGCCAAACAACATTAAAACATGGAGACACTGACTGTGAGCATCCTCAGCTCCTATATCCATGGAGATGGGATGGTCGGCAACTAGCAAAAGATGTCACTGATACCAGCCTGCCTTTCGCACATGTAATTGGTTCCACCGATTCAACCAATCACAGCACAGCACTGCGTTTAATTGTATTAAGTGTATTCGCACATGTAATTGGTTCCACCGATTCAACCAATCACAGCACAGCACTGCGTTTAATTGTATTAAGCAGAGGAATTAACAGCACCCCCAGGAGCAGATTTAGGCATGTGTCAGTACAACAGCCAAAAGATTAATTAGGGTTAGCCCACACTTGCAGCTGATGGGCAGAGAGACTCATTAGCTGTCCCTGCAAACCAGCTCCGTGTGCCAGGAAACCTCTGCTTGACGAGAACCTGCCGGCTGCATGCTTGTTAAGCAGGTGCAGACAGTCCCATTGTGCCCTCACAAAGCATAATGACACCCATGCATCAGCAGCCCGCTCAGACAAAACGCGATTTTGTCTTGTGAAATCTCACACATCAGCTCTGCTACGCATCTCTGCCAAAGAAAGTGGGAAACAAACACCCGATAAAACTTAAGCGCTTCACAGACCGTCATAAAGTGCAGGGAATATATAAAGGAACGCTCTGGAAAGCTCAAAAAATCATCCCTTTGGACACATGTACGAGGACAATAATTCACTCATCTGCCACGCTAATGTTTCCCTTATTTCCCCTTATTTCCCCCGGTGTGCAAAGCAGGAGACGCGTCACACCACACACGGTCACGCACGAAGAACACCTGCCCGCTTTGAGGATAACGAGCTAAATGATCCCATGAGAACGGCAACACATTTTTCTGATTTAAGCTAATTGCACTCATCCTCTCCTCACATCTCCCGACTCTGGGAATGCCGAAAGAGGCGATCAGCATTCCATGACAGGAAGCAGAGTTGCCGCGTAGTCCTGATGCCCTAATCTAATTGTGGAAACGAGGGGCGGCAGCACCTGGGCACCCCCCGCCCCCGACCCCGAGTCACGGGGAAGCGGTGCACAGGGGGTCTGAGCTGCCAGGGCGCTGAAACACGGCTGAAATCACTCCTCAGCTGGCCACAACGCTAACGGGGCCAGACAGCGGAGGGTGTGGGCAGAGCCTGCAGGCATGTGGGGTGGATGGG